>JANRMT010062813.1:61579968-61591536 GCA_026402145.1 Polypterus bichir lapradei
AGAGAGAGAGAGAGAGAGAGAGAGAGATAGATAGAGAGAGATGACAACAACACTCATATCAATGACAAAACAAGTACATTAACAATCATGTTACGTTATTTTTAAAATATTTCCTTTTTTTTATTCATAACTTCTTTAACACACTACTTCTCCGCTGCGAAGCGCGGGTATTCTGCTAGTAAGAACAATAAAGTTCTTCAAAAGGAAAAAAGTCAAAATGTTTCTTAAACAACTTTAGATACACAATTTCATATTGATATTACTATGAACTAGTATTAAATCATTGCATTTTCCATAGTAACTGCAAGTGATGTTCTTAGTACTGTATAGTACATAACAGAAAATGATAAAACATTATTCAGTAACATTTTATGAAGTACAGCGTATTAACAAATACCTACCAAGTCAAGATTTTTAAAGCCATTACCCATCGTACTACAAGTAACTGGGTTAAAGATTCTGATATATAAAATATTTATAAAGATGATGGAATTGTGTAGATTTCCAATGAGTATTTAGCTGTGTGAAAGGATCAGACTCGACACACTTAAAAAGGTTTGGGGCAGCCACCTGTATATTATCCCTGGCTGCAATGGGTTTATTTTGAGACAGAAGTGTCTTAGATAGAGTCCAGACATGAACTAACTGAGGTTTGAGAAGTTGGTGGTTTTAACTGGAAAAACCGGAAGTGATGTAGGGTAACTGGAAGTGACCTTGTGACCATGTCATAGGCGCCGGAACTGGAAGTGATGTCAGCCTGGGCCCCGGAACCTGGAGTGACGTCTTGCTAGGAGCCGGAACCTGGAGTGATGTTGTCCTAGGTGCCGAAACCAGAAGTGACGTCATCTTAGGCACCTGGACCGGAAGTGACATCTTCAACGATGAGTCAGACAGGGTTTCCCGCAGCTGGTCTGCACAGATAACAGAAGAAGGTTTAGTGCACCCACCACTCTCTGGCCTGGCGTGGAATTACCTTCACTTGGTCCATACAATGTCCTCCTACTTACATGTGCGTGACAGCTGTAATGTTACTGCCATATACAGTTAAGTATTTTATGGTTTAATCTTATAATATGCTTTTGAATGTTTTGAAAATCACAGTTAAATGAATTGTATTATTTTTAATGTCTTTATTTTCTACTTCTGTAGTACTAAGGTGTTGTACTGTGTTAGCCATTATGAATGTAGAGAAAGGCCAAGCAAAATGACACCATTTATTGGCTAACTAAAAAGATTACAATATGCCAGCTTTCGAGGCAACTCAGGCCCCTTCTTCAGGCAAGATGTAATGCAGAAACTGGAGTTCCCTGTGTTTATATACACACTAGGACATAACCCTAGCCTGAAGGAATCTATTAATTTTTTACATTTAAAATTTCTCATTTAAAGATTTACCAATGTTGTTTCTTGTCCTAGTGTGTATATAAACACAGGGAACTCCAGTTTCTGTATTACATCTTTTCTACTTCTAAAATTTACTTTGAATTTCCACCATGTGGATGTAAAATGGACAAATGCTCATCATATTCACACGCTATTCACCATGCGCTGCGCCATTAATTTTTTCTAACTATGCAATGATGTGTACATAGTTGTTTGTATTCAAAGTGGTGAATTTCAAGGAGAGGGCTGGTTATGTGGGTGCAAAAATGAACAATGGGCTGAATATGACACCACAGATCATCAAAGCGCAAAGAAGACATGCAAACATATCTGAAGTGCATGTCTTCATCATGTAGGTCAACCACTCCCACAAGAAAGACATGCAGACATACCTGAAGTGTTTGCCTACATCATGAAGATCATCCACTCATAAGAATATTACAGTATACTTGTGCTTCATTTTGGTTATTTGATCTGATACTCCATCTTCTCTTTTTTTTTCTCCTAAACCCAATAATAGCAGGCATAACTCTTCATCCATTAGCAGAATGTCATTTTCTCTTCTGTGACATTGTTAGGTTTTCAACATTGACCAAAAACTGTCACTTGCAGACTTGCTTACTTGGTGCCCCAATTGAGTGAGCTGTAACAAGCATAAATATGTTTCAGTTGCTGATCACATGCGTATGCATGCTCGCTACATTACGGAATGCACACAGGCTTACCACGGTAAGTATGAATAAACCCTATTGGAGTGCAGCAGAGCAAGGAAGCATCCATACATTCAAGATAGGGAAATGGATAAAAATATAAATGGCAGTTTTCAAGCATCTCATTCTCTGTTTATGAACATGATCGAAACTCCAAAGAGTATCCAATTAAGATACCCCAATTCCCACTTTGAACATATATTAATGTAAACTTGATGGATAGTTCAAAGATGAGGCTCCTGTTATTGATGTACATATTATGTTGTTTATCTTAACTTTCTGATAGTACTTGATAAGGTATCACATGAGAGGTTGGGCATCAAAGTAAATGAAGTGGGAGTTCACTGTGTTGTTTGTAGATGGGTGAAATATTGGCTTAGACACAGGAAACAGATGGTTATGGTGCAAGGAACCCTATCAGAATTTGCTTAGGTTAGGAGTGGTGTTGCAAAGGTGTCAGTGCTTGGGCCAGCACTATTTTTAATATATATGTTATGGCCAAAACGCAAAGTTCCCGAATTGGCCGTCCATTTCGCATTTTGGCTGAGAGGTGAGGCCAAAGTCCGATTATTAGAAATGACCAGTGTATATGCCACTTTGGCTGGCAATTTCATGAAAAAATTCGATTTGCTCATGTAAGACTGTCCGGTAGGTTGCGGTGAACCAAAAAGCGTTCTTGCAGTTGTCATGAAGAAAAAATGTTAGATTTAAAAGCACAATGGAAGGTCTGAAAATTGAAAGTACACCTTATGAAAATGATTTAGGAGCCATAGTAAACGCGTCACTATCAACTGCTAGACAGTGTTCACAAGCCATTAAGAAGACTTAACAGAATGTTACGGTATACTGTATAGCATGATGCGTAGAGCACAAGGCCTAGGAGGTTATTCTCAAGCTTTATAACACACTGGTTAAACCTCATCTTATGTGCAATTTTTGTCTCCAGTGCCTAGTTCATCTGGAGGTTCTTCGAGTAAAAGACTTCTAAACTATGGGAATACTTTAAACTAAAGCCAAATAATACTGTGTTCTGTATACTCTGTACATGTGAAATGGCATATCATAGAAACACAGCAGCTGTTCAGGAGCATCAAAAATGGAAGCATTCCAGAGTGTTCTGTGAAGATGCTGCAAAGAAGCGCCATAATTTCTAATTACTTTTGTTAGTTCTGACTGGTAAATTGCTGCATTCTATAGTCATTTATTTTCCTGAGTGCTGAACTTCATAAAGAACCCGTCACTCTGGCAACAATGCAGTAGTAGGCTAGCGCTGAGTAACAACACCTTTTTTTTTTCCGGAGGAAGTTTATAATTACGTAAAAAAAAGAAGAAAAAAAAAAAGATATGATCTAAAAATATTGCACAGTGTGACACAGATAGCATATAATAAGCAGAATAATATAATATTAGCTAGTGATTATCATGAGGTGTATGATACATTACTTTACTCTCACTTTATATTGTTTTTTTCTTGTCTAAGCTTTTGTTCTGGTGTTACTTGACTTGATTAGCTATGTTCAAATGTTCTTAAACTGATCTTTGCACTAATGTTGGACTGCTAAAAAGATTATATGTTTGTGTGTTATTGAAATCTGATTTTAACAAACTCCATTGTTACTTGATCTTTCATTTTTGCATTTATGTTGTAATAGCACCATTTCTGATCTGTCCTATTTCATTCAAACTGCACTACTTTTGTTATCAGATGTTTATTTGTAAACTGAAAAACTTTTGATTTTGAAAGATTTTGAGTTTTCATTTCTTTACACTGTTGATATTCTAATGATAAAAGTTTTTTATGTTTGCTTTTTGGTATTTGTTAGATTTTTAACATAGTAAACCAAAATTATTATTGTTGACTAACAAGTTTGTTATATGTTCTGCCATTTTAATCTATTAAAAGTAGGCTGGACTACAGGGTGGCTTGTTACATGTGCCATTTACTTCCTCCTTCTATATCTCATAATATAAATACCATTCCATAATATGCATTAAGCAACCGATGTCTCTGCTGATGTTACAAGTTATTTATTAGATTAGTCGAATCAAAGAATCAAAACAATAATCACTAGACTAATCATTTCAAAAATTGTCATTAGGTGCAGCCCTAATATAATTAATAGAAAATAGACTCCTTACAGTATATATAATATCTATTGTAAGTATCTAAAGATGAATATTATAAGGTCTGATGGCTGAGAGGACAGAAAAAGAGGAGAGGAGAAAAAAAACAAAATCTGCAGAGGTTCCAAGGCCAAAAGACTGCCCAGCCCCTACTAGGTATTCTTCCAAACATAAATGTTTTTAACTAATTACTCATTATTTCCAGACTTTTTCCCAGAGGATTCGATGCAGTTGGTTTCGTGGATAACTGGAGCATCTGCATTTATTTGAGCAATATGGAAGGCTGCACACAACAGAAAAAACAAAAAAAGAAGAGAACAGTAGAGATTAGTAATGATTGCAGATCCCTGAAGAATATGGTAATTATGTGCATGTATAGTCTATTAGGAGTACAGCTAGAATATAGCTATGATAAAACCAAATTAAAAAAGAGGATTTTTAGGAGTTTTTTTTTTAAATGTTCCACAGTGTTTACCAATAGAGATATGCCAGGCTAAGTATAGTATTCCATATTTATAGTGCATAACAGCAAAAGATTGCCTCAATACTTTTATACTTTGGAACAGTAAGCAAACCACTAATCAGATAAGCTAAGATTACAACTTGGAGTGTAGGGGAACAGGAACTCCAATATATTCTAAGGAACAGAAATAATTAAAGCTTTATATACCATTTGCAGCATTTTAAAGTCACTCCTACAGGAGATGGGTAACCAATGTAGCCATGCTAAATGACTTTTAATTTCCATCTTCCTCCTCCTCCTCCCAACGACCTTACCCATAGTGAAAGGTGGAAGAGAAAAAGTGGGTTTTTAACCAAGTCTTAAAAATCTCAATAGAAGGAAACGATAGTTCCAAAGCATAGGAGCAAAAACTGAAAAAGCCCTGTCACCCCTAGATTTCAGCCATGATCTTGGAACTACAAGGAGTAGTTGAGCAGATGACCTCAAAGCCTTTGTTCCTGAGAGGGGATGAAGGAGATCACAGATGTATTTTGGGGCAAAACCTTGCAAGGCCTTAAAAACAAGCAATAAACTTTTAAGAATCAATCCAAAATCTCACCAGTAGCTAGGAGAGAGGCCAGCACGGGTGAGATATGCTCTTTTTTTCTAGTGCTGGTTAGAAATTTAGCTACTATGTTTTGAACTAGTTGAAGGCACAACAGGGCAGATTTGGGCAATACCACATAAAGAGAATTGCAGTAATCTAGCCAAGATGTAATAAAAGCATCAATCACTATTTCCAAATCCTTCTATGAAAGAAAGGATTTTAATTTTGAAATTTGCCTCATTTCGTAAAAGCTGGACTTTACTACCGTGGAGATTTATTTCTCAAAACTTAGTGATGACTCAAAGTTGATACCCTGGCTCCAGACATCATTATGAATTTTTGCTGTCAAAGAGCCTAAGTGAGTGCCAATGTAATTAACAAAAGAAGTAGGGCTAAAGGTAAGGAAATCAGTTTTATTTTTATTCAATTGGAGAAAATTTTGCACCATCAGCCTTTTTACAGATGAAGCAATGTTATGGCTATCTTTAAAATAAAGCTGGGTGTCATCAGCATAGCACAACAATGCCTGCATTCCTGCCTGATCGCGTGAGTGGTGTCATTTAGCCAGGGCTGAACTCTGGCTCTCCTTAAACTCAAGAGTGCAATCCGATCCAGTGTGTGCTTACAAGTCAACTCTAGGAGCCTAACCAGGCTATGAGCATCAGAAAACACAAAAAGGGCTTCTGACACCACAGTTAAGTGAAGGTTTAAATGGTATCAGAAAAGTGAAGTGCAGATTTATCATTTATCAAATGTAAGTAACACTGAGGTTTTGTGAAATTCCAGGGCAGACACAAGAGTTCAAATTCAAAGATGACTGGATAGTGGTCAAAAAAGCCAGCATCAAAAATCTTCACATTATTTACAGGGAAGCCAATAGTAAGAAGTAAGTCCAACACATAACCTTTCAAATGTATGGGACTTGAAACCATCTGGGATAAATTTAAGGTGTCCACCAGACCTAGAAAGTCTTTAACCAAGGGTTATGTCAGACAACAGTCACAAATATTTAAATCTCCTAGAATCAGCAGTCTATCAGAGCATGACACCATGAACAATTTCTGAATTTTGCTACTTATTTAGGTAGTTCTGTTAGGAGTGCATTACAGTAATCTGTCTAGAGGAAAAGAAAGAAAAGCATGAACACATTTTTCAGAATCTTGCATTGTTATAAGTGGTCTAACTTTTGCAGTGTTCCTTAAGTGAAAAAATACAGTTCTAGTAATATGGTTAATGTGTTATTTAAACTAAGCCCATGATTACAGCTAAATTATTATTTACTTCTGTCTTGACTTTTAATTCTAAGGGATCAAATTTATTTCTAATGCTGTCATTATTTCCATTTTTGCCAACCACAAAGGTTTCTGGTTTTTCCTTATTTAGATTGAGAAATACAAGTAAGAAAGTGGATCAGAGAGGCCAGAGCATAAGAGTCATTAGGTATTTACACTATTAGTAAGTGTGTGTATATGTCATTTTTTTACAAACACATTTTCAGTCAGCTTGATGTAATATGTAGGATGACAATTGTACCAGTGACATACTTTCTGTGTACTTTAAATATAGTTTCTTCAAACACTTATAGTTCATGTATATATTCCAGCTACATATAAAAAAAGTTGACCTTCACATTGCTCTGTTGAAGGATTTATACTAATCTTATTTGCATCACTACCCAGCTCTGTCCTGAAAAAGCTTTAGTAATAACAGCTAGTAAGATCAATAAATACTGCTCTCTATATATAAATATATATATATATATATATATATACAGTATATAACAAATATAGATGTGTTTGAGTGAGTACAGTGACAACACACAGGCACACAACAGTTTTACAGTAATAAAGAAGCATTATAAAATATATTTCTAACTGCCTAAATGTGCAAAATAGCAGATATGCTTTATTTTTTCCTGTCTTAAGAAGAATGTTTATTTTGTTGATGAAAAGAAAGAACTAGAATTATTTAATTATTTCATTTAATTATTTTAGGTTTTGATTTGTCAGTGTTCTTCACTGTGTATAAAAGTATTCATATGAGTTTAGCTCTGTGGTGGGCTGGCGCCCTGCCGGGGTTTGTTTCCTGCCTTGTGCCCTGTGTTGGCTGGGATTGGCTCCAGCAGACCCCCCTGACCCTGTAGTTAGGATATAGTGGGTTGGATAATGGATGGATGGATGAATGAATGTGTTTAGCTTTATTAGTAAATTGCATTGTGTAATAAATGAGAGCAAGTTTATATGCCTTAGTAGAGACAAATAAAAAAAGAAAACAAAAAGCAGCAAGAATTACAAAATGCGCCTGCATAAAACGTACTAAAAAATGTGACTAGATACTGCTGAAACTGAAATGTGTCAGTACCCAGCAGTGGACATATTAAAGGTATCGGAGGATCTGACATGCTTCAATTTAGTCTAGTGTGTGAAGGAACTCAGGATTAATGAGAAGAAAAGTCATACTGAGATCCCCACTCAATAGTTCCTTTTGGAGTTTTATATGTTGTATGTCTGTTTAAAAGCTTACAGTAGATGAATAAATGGTTGGTTGCACTTTAAAAAATGTGTGTTTGCTGCATGTAGACAGTTTCTATTTGACAACACTTTTATATTACATAGTCTCAAATGACAACACCTTGCACACGTTAAGGAAATACTGCATACTGATTTTATTTCGACACTCTTGCAACAAAATTAATAACCTAAGTAAATAGAGGAGTAGTGACTTAAAGTCAAAATGTCAATTTAAATATTTTGCTTTCACTGTTATTTTAGTGATGATCATATCTTAGCAACACTGGTAGCAACCAGGAGCTTGGACAGAGCATGCGGTATAATGGAGAGCATGTTCATATAGATATATGCACATATATTTTAACTCATGATAAAATATTTATTAAAATGATGCAGATATCCTTGGAAGTTAAGTACGGTAATAATACATACAATAAGTGTGACAAATGGTTTTGTCTTTGTTTATTGCTGCTGTCTTACAGCAGCACAGTCGTAGCTTCTAATGCCAGCCTGGTAACTGTCTCTGTTAGGTTTTTATATTCATCATATATCTGTGTGGGTTTTTCTTCAGGAGTCACCATTGAACCTAACACATATGTATTTTAGAAAATGTGCAGACAGACCAAATTGTTTAAATGTTAACTGAAGGAGAATGGTTACTTTTTCTGTCTTTTAATAGTGAAAAGTACTCTTTCATGTGTACTCCTTGAAAAAATTGCAGCATGAAATGATGCCGATGTTTAAGTATAAGCTGCAAAAAAGAGCAGTCTGGTGATGTAACCGGTCTAGTGTTAAATTGGTGCAAAAAGTCAAATCCCAGGAACAAATCCAGTATTTAGGGTAACTTGCACTGCTACATTAATTTCTGGGATTAGAGGTTTTTGGAGAATCAAATAATTGTTACAGTTGCAAATAAAGCAATGTTATAAATGCTGAAATATTTTGAAAAATCATGTTATAGTATCCCTCTCTGTTTTGATTTTGATGGCGTCTTTAGTCATACAGTGTATTTAAATGAAACACATGAAAATGAAGAATAAAACATTTTCAGACAAGTCAGAGATGAAGTGATAAACCAGATAGGAACCAGATATATTACAAAAAGGGTAAATGTCTTGATTAAAGTCTTTGAATCACCCTCTGCTTTTTTGGCTAGTAGTCAAGAATTAGACATGACAAATGCCCAACCAACACATAGAAGAACAATGCAGTTCAGTGACTGACTGTGTGTCCATAAGTCAACTTTATCACAAGCTTTGCATTACACTGGCATATATGGGCAAGTGGCAAGATCAAAACTATTTTGAAAGAAGATTCCCATTAATGGTTTACCAGAAATAACCATTTTAAACCAGCTGAGCTTTACAAAAATGCCATATTGTCAAATGGGACTAAGATTGAGCTTGATGCTTAAAATTCAAAGCATGATCATAAGACTCTCCATGCACCAAAAAACACATGCAGACCTTTTTTATTTATACTGTGATTCATAGTGGCTGTGGGAATTCTTCTGATCAGCAGGAATTCAGCATATTTTCAGGGTAATAAGAAAAATAATTTACCTTTTAGTGCAATGAAATGTTGCAAGTGAAAAAAACTGATACCTTGCAGAAGATTCATCTTTCAGCAGGATAATAATCCCCAACACAGAGCCATAGCACATTGGAGTGGCTTAAATGCAAAAATGTGAATTAAAGTTCTTACTAAAACTCCATGGAGAATATTTGGCACAATTTGAAACATTTTGAATCAGTTGGAGCAAATCTAAGGTGATTGGATAAAAAGAGATCTTAACTAGTGTGCAAAGATTGAAGATACTAACTATAAAAGACATTATTGTGACAAATGTTGACACAAACATATATTAAGGTATGGGGTTCAAATGCTTATGCTAGCAGTTTTTATGTTATTGACATTACGCTGTCTGCCGACCAATAAATTATTTTTACCATAAAATGTTTTTGTTGAGCATGTCATTTTTCTTTAGAAATGACTGACAGAAGTGTGTTTCATGTTAAACATTTGAAAATTGTGAACAATATTTCTATCTTAGCAAGACACAGTTTTATATATACTTTACATACTGTTGTAGGACAGATCAACAGCACCAATTTTGCTTTACTTTGGCACACAAGTCCTTTTGCTTAAGCAGTAGCTGTCAAAACCTTATTTATTGACATTTTACTTCACCTCAAGTGTTCTCTCCCTACAAGGCTTGTTTGGAGTACAGTTTCTGGGTCTCATCTGGTAAGACCGATAAATAATAGGCAAAAAGCATCTAGATATGATTTCATGATGCATCATTTAAACACTTGGTCAGTGAACTATCAATGATTGACAACCTTGGTAGACAAAACTTTCAACCAGTTGTCAAGCAAAACATTGGACTTTCACAAATGAAATCAATGGCAAACATCCACAGCTTCCTTTATAAATCATTGCAAGCACTTCTTCTGTGCTCTGTATATATTCTCTCTATGTTCTTGGCCTGGTAAACTTCCTTTATCATAGAAGGACACCTATTTCCTAGAATGTTACTATAGCAAAAGCTGGAGCTATCCTTTTTATACCAAAGTATTACCTAGAGCAGGAATGTAAGAGTGGAATGCCATCTGTAACAGAGTTAAAGGGTGCCATTAGTCTAAATTAAAGTAAAGTGCACACAAGCAAGAGATACCAGAAGTAAAGCAACATGTTCATCTAGCTAAAGGTGGGAGTTGACTCATCACCAACTACCCAGACATAAATTTTATGCTAGCAAAAGAGGACATCTGTATGTGAAACTTCAACCAAAGTAAAGAAGAAGAGCTTCTTAACAAAGAAAGAAAAAGTGCACTGAACATCCTTCCACTTTTGCTGGTCTCAGAAGGGTTTGGACAACCCAACAAATGGAGTCAATAAGAACCAAACCATAAGTGCAACACTCCCAAGAATAACACTGCAGGGCGGAATAGTCCAGGACAAATCTAAATTAGTCTGATGTGGTTAAATATGGGTGTTTGGCTAGTTCTGTTTCTTTCCTTTAACACTAGAATTACCAGAGCCTACGAAAAAACTCGTAAATCCGCCCCACCTTAAATTGCTTCTTAAAATGTTCACAGCTCTCCACCAGCGTCTTTTGTCATCTAAATGTGCTGATAAAAATCAGGCTGCAAGCAGCCGGCTATTCCATCCCCCCACCGACTTAGAACGTGCACAAACTTCTCCCAGCTCATGCCTTGTTTGAGTATCTGGGAGTGAAGTGGAGTTTTAGAGTGGAAATAATAGATCGTTGTTTGGAACACACGCATTTCATGTCTGTTCTGTTTCTACAGTAATCTGTGTAAACACATTGTTAAAACAGAAACGTTTTTTATATTCTACTAGTAGATGACAAAATGTAGGCATAAACTATATAATGTATGAAGCCTGAAGTATCAAAGAAATACTTTCACAAAAGGTACAAATCTAACACAACAATTGCACTTTTATTCAAAAATATAACTGCAGAAACAAAAAGCCGCCTTAACATGCGACATTGACAGCTGCTTATTATGACTGCCTCCGTGGCGCAATAGAATCAGCTGCCGACTGGGAATCAAAAGGTCGTGAGTTCTATCCTGCAGTACTCCTTTTTGAGAAGTAAACTGCTCTTAGTCTTACTATTTTAGAATAAAAACATACATTTGATTTCAATCTGTAACAGTCCATGTAATTTATGATACTTGTAAAGGTTAGCTTTGGTTTTTTTTAATTCACTTTTCATTCTCTCAGTCGCTTTCAGGATCCTTCCCAAAGCACCCCCCCTCCCCC
>JANRMT010062813.1:61606536-61621468 GCA_026402145.1 Polypterus bichir lapradei
ATATATAGATATATATAGATATAGATATGACAACAACACTCATATCAATGACAAAACAATTACATTAATAATCAGGTTACGTTATTTTTTAAATTTTTCCTTTTCTTTTTCATAACTTCTTTAACACAGTACTTCTCTGCTGCAAAGCGCGGGTATTCTGCTAGTCACATTATATTACAGAAAGCTGTTTTTGTTTTGGTTTCTTCACTAACCAATTAGCATTTAAACATGATTATTTATGGATGAACTAAGGGAGTTTACCATTAAACACTGGAACAGTCATTTCAAGCAGTAATAACCATTGTCACAATTAGTAATGTTTTGACTATATTTTTAAATCAATTGAATGGTACTTTGATAAAAAAGTATCAATAAAAAACATTTCTGATATATTTCAAACTTTTTAAATACCAGTGTGTGTGTGTGTGTATGTATATATGTATGTATAAGTATATATACATATACAATTCAAGCCAAAAAGGGCGTGATATGGTATTTGATGCGCGAGGTACTGTGTTACAAACTTGGCTAGCAAAAATGACCAAAAGATGGTGCTCGTGAGTCATCATATATTTGTGATAAATTGCTTAATTTAATCACGCACAGTACACATTTAAATCCATTTAACAGGATATTTTACAGCTACTACTGTAGGTCACCTGCTATTTTGGAAAATGTTGTAAGGTATATGTTCTGACTAAATTTAGTTTATGTACTATATAGGAATTTATAATGTTTTACGCTTTCAGCTATATTTGTTATCACGTGGAAGAGTACTTTTTTTTTTTTTTTTTTTTTTGAAAACTTTCAATAGGAAATGTTAGCATATAACTTACCAGTTGCTAGTTGCACATGCATTGGACTTTTAGGTATCCACACAAGAATTGTTTCTATTAAGTTTGTAGATTTCCTAATTATTGTTGAAGTAATTTGCAAACATGTGAACTGTATTTATTTGCTGATGCACAATACTGCATGAAAGCAGGATTATAAAATTGGTTTCTGCATGGAACCATATTCAGCAAATATTAATTAAACAAAAAATGTTTCTCCAGCAACGAAACACAAGTTATTAAAAATAATAATCTTGCACCAACAGTCCCGTACCCAGAATTACTCAAAGCTGTCAAAACCTGTTTCAAGTTTTCAATAACTGCTTGAGAACCTGATTTATACTGTCCCAGTCCTCATGGTTTACCTTTAAATAAACCTCATGACAAAACAAAATCACATGCACTGTAACTGAGAATCAGATTCGGACAAGTCATTTTCCTTTTTTAAAAATCTGCAAACCGAACATACCAGAAGAAACTCAAGTGGTGCAACTGTATATTTTCAATATTGTATTCCTGTATACACAAGTGCTACTAAAAGGGTTAATATAATTTATTTTCTTTGCAAACATCACAATCCGTTTGGCTAATACAGCTGCTACTTTTCAAAGAAATACATATCAATAAATTAGTTGAATAGCATTGTGGGTTATTGGATTAGTTAGCATTCTTGAGAACGAGAATTGACTCCAGCATGAGGTGGCAGCATTTCTCTGAACACAGATGTGTTTCTTTTTTTTAATCAAAATAGTAAACAAATATTTTTAAAAATAAAACAGTGAATATTATAGGCACTATGCTAGCAGAATGTAATGACAACTAATAATTTCAAACTGATATTTTGAAATTTTGTTTTGTTTAGGTAATTTGTCTGTTTTTTCAAAACCTTTACTCCCTTATTTAAAACGGACGTTTGTCCAAACTTCTCTTTCATGGGCTGTATCTGTTACATTTTAGCCAGGGTTCCTTTCTCGGCTGTGCTTCAAATCCTTGTTTTATGTTTTCTTTATTCATATTTGATTCTTCTCTTGGGGACCCACCACCTGCAAGAGAGGCCATAGGGGTTGGGTGCAATGTGATATGGGTGGTAGCCGAAGGCGGGAACTCTGGCGTTCTGACGCTCAGTTGCTGAAACTGGCTTTTGGAACATGGAATGTTACCTCTCTGGCGGGGAAGGAGCCTGAACTGATGCGAGAGGTTGAGAGGTACCGGCTAGATATAGTTGGGCTCACCTCTACGCATGGTCTGGGTTCTGGAACCATTCCTCTTGAGAGAGGCTGGACTTTGTTCCACTCTGGAGTTGCTGTGGGTGAGAGGCTTTGGGCAGGGGTGGGCTTGCTTATGGCCTCCCGGCTCGAGGCCTGTACATTGGGGTTCTCCCCGTTGGACGAGAGGGTTGTTTCCCTACGACTTTGAGTTGGGGGAAGGACTCTGACTGTTGTTTGCGCTTATGCGCTGAACAGCAGTTCAGAGTACCCAGCCTTCTTGGAGTCCCTGGAAGAGGCGCTGCGAGGTGCAGCTCCTGGGGACTCTATCGTCCTGCTGGGAAACTTAAACGCTCACGTCGGCAACGACAGTGAAACCTGGAGAGGTGTGATTGGGAGGAACGGCCTCCCTGATCTAAACTCGAGTGGTGTTCAGTTGTGCTGGTCATGGATTGTCCATAACGAACACCATGTTCGAGCATAAGGGTGTCCATAAGTGCACTTGGCGCCAGGATGCCTAAGGTCGCAGCTCGATGATCGACTTTGTAATCGTGTCATCAGATCTGTGACCTTATGTCTTGGACACTCAGGTGAATAGAGGGGCTGAGCTGTCAACTGATCACCACCTGGTGGTAAGTTGGATCAGATGGCGGGAGAGGCTGTCGGACAGACCAGGCAGACCCAAACGAATAATGAGGGTCTGCTGGGAACGTCTGGCGGAGGAACCGGTCAGAAAGATCTTTAACTGCCACCTCCAGCAGAAGTTCAACCTCATTTCGATGGAGGCGAAGGACATTGAGTCTGAATGGGCCATGTTCCAAGCCTCCATTGTCAAAGCTGCAGAACGGAGCTGTGGCCGCAAGGTTGTCAGTACCTCTCGTGGCGGCAATCCACGAACCTGGTGGTGGACACCTAAGGTTCGAGAGGCCGTCAAGTTGAAGAAAGAGTCCTATTGGGTCTGGTTGACCAGTGGGACTCCAGAGGCAGCTGAGGGGTTACTGGCAGGCCAAGCGTGTGGCGGCATCGGCTGTTGCAGAGGCAAAAACTCAGGCATGGGAGGAGTTTGGGGAAGCCATGGAAAACGACTTTCGGTTGGCGCCAAGAAGGTTCTGGCAAGCCATCAGGTGCCTCAGGAGGGGAAAGCGGTGCTCCACCAACACTGTGTACAGTGGAGATGGGGCCCTGCTGACTTCAACTGTAGATGTTATTGACCGGAATACTTCAAGGATCTTCTCAAAACCACCAGCATGTCTTCCTTAGAGGAAGCAGAGCTGGAGGACTCTGGGGGGTGCGTCCATAACAGGGGCTGAGGTCGCCGAGGTAGTTAAAAAAGCTCTGAGGTGGCGGGGCCACTGAAGTGGATGAGGTTCACCATGGGTTCCTCAAGGCTCTGGATGTTGTGGGGCTGTCCTGGTTGACACGTCTCTGCAACATCGCATGGACATCGGGGGCAGTGCTTCTGGATTGGCAAACCGGGGTGGTGGTTCCCCTTTTTAAGAATGGTGACCAGAGGATGTGCTCCAACTATAGGGGGATCACACTCCTCAGCCTCCCCGGTAAGGTCTATTCAGGGGTGCTGGAGAAGAGAGTTCGGTCGATGGTCGAAACTCGGATTCAAGAGGAACAATGCGGATTCCGTCCCGGCCGTGGAACACTGGGCCAGCACTACACCCTGGCCAGGATCCTGGAGGGGGCATGGTAATTTGCCCAACCAGTCCACATGTGTTTTGTGGATTTGGAGAAGGCATTCGACCGTGTCCCTCAAAGCATCCTATGGGGTGTGCTCCAAGAGTACGGGGTACAAGGCTTGTTGTTACGAGCCATCCAGTCCCTGTACAGGAGGAGCAGGAGCAGGAGCTTGGTCCGCATTGCCGGTAATAATTCTGACTCGTTTCCTGTTGAGGTTGGACTCCGCCAGGGCTGCACTTTGTCACCGATTCTGTTCATAAGTTATAGGGACAGAATTTCTAGGTGCAGCCAAGGAGGGGAGGGGGTCTTGTTCGGTGACCTCAGAATCTCGTCTCTGCTATTTGCGGATGACGTGGTTCTGTTGGCTTCATCGGACAGTGACGTCCAGCTCTCACTAGAGTGGTTTGCAGCCGAGTGCGAAGCAGCGGGGATGAGAGTTAGCACCTCTAAATCCGAGGCCATGGTTCTCAGCTGGAAAAGGGTGGAATGCTCTCTCCGGGTTGGGAGCACAGTACTGTCTGAAGTGGAGGAGTTCAAGTATCTCTGGGTCTTGTTCACGAGTGAGGGAGGAATGGAGCGGGAGGTAACAGACGGATCGGTGCGGCATCCGCAGTAATGCGGGCTCTGCAACGGTCCGTCGTGGTGAAAAGAGAGCTGAGCCAAAAGACGAGGCTGTCGATTTACCAGTCGATCTACATTCCTACCCACACCTATGGCCATGAACTTTGGGTAGTGACCGAAAGAGCAAGATCGCGGATACAAGCGGCCGAAATGAGTTTTCTCCGCAGGGTAGCTGGACTTTCCCTTAGAGATAGGGTGAGGAGTTAAGTTATCCGGGAGAGACTCGGAGTAGAGTCGCTGCTCCTCCACATTGAGAGGAGTCAGTTGAGGTGGTTTGGGCATCTGGTTAGGATGCCCCCTGGACGCCTCCCTGGGGGGGTGTTCCGGGCATGCCCCACTGGGAGAAGGCCACAGGGCAGACCCAGGACACACTGGATGGATTATATCTCCCGGCTGGCCCTGGAATGCCTCGGGGTCCTCCCAGAGGAGCTGGAGGAGGTGGCCGGGGAGAGGGATGTCTGGGCTTCCCTGCTTAGGCTGCTGTCCTCGCGACCCGACCTCGGATGAGTGGTGGATAATGGATGGATGGATGGATATTTGATTCTATAGTGTGTATTAATTTTATTTTGGTTTATTTTGTGTAATTCTTTGTATTTGATTTTGTCCATGTATTTTGTACATTCCTCTCTAGGAAGTGGTGTCACCAGCACTGCAAGAAACTTGTCTCAGCCATATAAAGGTTGGGGTAACCCACAGTTCTATGTGGTTCATTAAAATGCACCTGGGAATAAAGAACTACTTGAATTGTGATTTTGTGAATTTCTGGAATTTTGACCTGTGATTTGTTTTTTGACTTTGTTTTCTTAATTTATGTTTCAAACTTGTTTGTCTTGGATTGCTTTGCCTCTGTAGGTATTCCCTGCTGTACCTTTTGTGCTACGTGTAAGAGAGCCTTTCTTGAACATAAATGTCTTATTTATAAAGATTCTACATTACCCTATGTAATACTAGCTGTGGTTTATGATGGGATTTCCCACTGTAGTAGGCATTTTTAGAATTGTTCAGGACTCTCAATCTTTCATAACATCATCCTCTGAAAGAATGTGGGGGTGGGGATTGGGGCAAAAATGATGGGCTAGATTTTAAACAATAATTCAGCAACAACAACAATAATAATCCATATATGGAGTGGCATAGTGATCAACATGGCATCAAGACTGCAATTTTAGAATTTGGATGGAATGCTAAAGGCAGATTTCATTCAAAGTATAAGCAGCTGTTGTATGGGCTTACAATTTAAATCTTGCATGAAAAGACATAATATTTCATCAACCACCATTTAAGTCTTGATTAATGACACTCTTTAACATTTGTTGCAGGTTCACTTTGAGGATGTTCATAACCAGACTTTGACTAGATGGCAACATTGGCTAATTTGCATAAATTGAAGATTACACAATAAATTAGAAACACAAATGTTTGAAGATAATTTTTATTCTTCGATTTCTTTGAATTTTGTGATTATATTAGGCCAGTCAGTTTATTTCAGCAACTTAAATTAAGCTTATGTGTTTATACTTAGGGGGCTGTCCTGATACAGCTAAAATTGTACTGTCACCATCCCTGTAAGCTACGTCATTGGCTAGCAGTTTAAATAGATCACAAATGCAATAAAATCTAATTTTGCTTGATTGTTTTCTTTCATTCATGTGATACGGTGATGTTGGGATCGATAGGTGATTTGAAGGGGAAATTGTTTCTGTTATGTAATTTGTGGTTTAATAAATAAAATTTATTTATTACAAAAGAAACCCAAAAAATATAGATTCACTGTATTTTTCAGTTTCTACATGTTTTCTTAAGTGCATCTTCTCATGAGCACATTTTCCAACAGAGCCTTAAAAATAGATTTTAACATAAGTGATTTAACATCACCCTCACATTTCTGAAATTGTCAAACCACCCTTTTTCAGTAAAACCCTTCACATCTCAGCACTCTTTGCCTCTTTGTCATGTCCACGTTGCATCCAGCATAACTGTTGTAAGATCAGCTCCCTCAGAGTCTTGATTGGATTAAGATTGTTCAATTGGGAATGCGTGTGTATGTCTGTGTGTTAAGTATGTTGCACTAATAACACTTCACATGTGGTGGGAGTGGCCTGTGCTTGAAACATTGTTTGGACTTCATCTAGCTCTAGTTGGGGAGCCATGGAAGACTAGAATCTAATGTCAAAGCCGATACACAAGAAGAGTATGTTATTCCCATGATCACATGGTTTTCCTTTGGGGGTTCTGGTGTCACCCCACTGTCCAAATACATGTAGGTTAAGTCGATTAGAGATGCTAAATTGGCCCCAATGTGCATGTGTGTGTGGGATCTACCTGTGATGTACTGGCTCCCTGCTCATGGATTGTTCCAGCCCTGTGCTCACTAAGATAGACCACAATTTTCCCATGACACTGCTCAGAATAAAGGGGTTTGGAAGATGGTGGATAGATAACATGCCATGTGTTGACTTTAAAATGTATTCAGTGAAGGACATCTGCAAATCCATCAGATCACAGTGCAGGTCAGTGGAATTATACTAAGTAGAGATCTAATGCAGATCAGAGACAACTATGTGTGTATCGGAAAAATATATATATGAGTATTCAATGCAACTGTAATAGCAGGCTTTCTTTTTTCATTTTCACATTTCACAATTCTCTTAAATTATTATCCTTGTCAGAAAGTGAACATTTCTTTTGTGTAACAATAGCATATAAATTAGAGTGATGGTGACAATGTAAAATTAATTTTGCCTTGGAGCCCTCCATAAACTTATAAAATAATTTAGGCCTCTGAAATAAACTGACTAGCCTAACATAAATGCAAAATTATATGAAATTGAAGTATAACGGTGTGTTAAATATTTACCCATTATTCCTGTTTGTCATAGGTTCACATGAGTGTGAAAAATCAAACTTAACACCCAATCACTGAGCAATGTCGTAGTATACTTTGAATTATACCAGCCATGCAATGTAGTCAAAGCTTGCTCCATGCCATGTTAATCAGTTAATTTTATTTTATTGCACCTGTGCCTTCAATCTGACAGTCCAAGGATTATTATTGTTGTTGTTTATATTCTTTTATTAGTTAAAAATAGTCTTAAATATTTTATTCACCCCACAGAATGAGACACAACTCATGCGGTCCATTGCTACTCCTGTTTTGTTTTTGTGTACTTTATTGGTTCTTTTGTAAAAATTTGAAATATATTCAAAAAGTTTGTGTTTAATTTAAAAAAAAAAGAAAAGCATTTGCAGTAACAGAGTGCAGACGTTGGGAGCCAATAAACCTTTAGTTTAGTAGTAAATGCAAGCCTTTGTCGAAGTGGAAGGAAATCTACTTTCTACTTGGAGAACTTGCAGAATTCATACATACAATGACTGCATTTGGGCTTCAAATGCAGCAGCGAGAGTTGGTGTTCTTTTCAATTTCCATTTTGGCTGCAGATAAAACAAAAAGTAATGTATTGAGCAGACTTTGAAGTCTATCTGAGTACAACATGTTTTATTAGTCTATGAACATTACAACTAAAGGACATTAGATTTTCCAAAACAACCACTTGTGTTGAATTTTAGTTCTTTAGATGCACGATTTTATACTAGTACTATCAAGTACAACTTATTATTTCATTTCTGAAAAGGAAACATCACATTTACATGCTACAGTAGAATAACAGTTTAAAGCAATAAAAGTCTTAACAGCATTCAGCTTAAATTTAATAATTTAACAAAGATTGTCGCTGAGTCTGGACCTGGAATTGATCAAAGTTTCATTGTATATGACATAATATTTCAACCTTTCACTACACCTGGTGGGTTTTTTAAGCTAGTGCAATCACATTACTGAAAATTTCCAACAGAGTGTAACTGCAGTCTGCAATGCCATTTACGTCTGTCATGTAATGGCCACAACATCATGTAACGCCTACAACATCAGTCGTACCCATCAAGACCCATGGAGTCTAGTTACAGACCTCCAGAGCTCTGCTCAATTGAGGAAGTTGTAGCTTTGCATTACATATCAGTGATGTTGTGCGGTACGCCTGGTTACACAATGGTTAAGATTAGGGTTGTGAGGTGGTTATCGGACTCAAATAATCATGACTGTCAACTAAACCAACTGATGTAAAAGGCGTTTCATTATTGACGTGTACATTCTGTGATATTGCTAGCGTTATGTGACTGAAGTCATAGTTATTGCATTCTGCAGTTGAACCCTTCTCAATATTTCTAAAACAATGCTATTTCCTGCGGTGCAGTTGGGATGGGGTAATAACTGCAATCTACTGCATTTATTCAGATTCTAAAAAGCAAAACATTATAGAAATGCATTATATCGATTATATATTAAATAATATTTCCTTTTTTTCCTTCCTTGGTATTCCCCTTCATTTTCCCTCTGTTTCCTCTAAAAGTAAAGCGTAAACTCTAATATTAGTCTTGGTTTAAAAAGGATCATTTTTAAGCATGTCTACTATACTTTAGAGAAGAAGTACCCAGTGTGTAAACTTTATATTTTCTAGTGTATAATGTGTCTTGTGTTTTTCCCAAGTCCTTTTCTGGTAGTCAGTCCTAGTAAGGTATTTTATATAAAGTATAGTTATTGTTTGATATGACATAAGTGGCACAGTTTATTAGCCTTTGTCTCTGCCCTCTGCCAAAAATGTAAACCTAATTGGTTAAATAATATTGATCATTCCTATACAAACATGAAACTCATTGTCATTAGGATTATGTCTAAAGTGGGTATAGATTATGTTTTTGGTGTTTTACTCCAGGTTCTTCATTTTGTATTAAATGAAGATTTGAATGATTCATAAACATTATGATGTCCTTCCTATCCAATAGTCAATAACATATAGTTACTGTGCATAATTTAGTGACTGTGCTAATTAAAATGGGATACTGACAGTCTCATGAAGATGCCAGTAAAGCATATCTCCATGATTATAAAGGCAGTTTTAAGTGTAACTGTTGTAGTTTTTTTAAATATTCCATTTTTATCTGATACAAAATTACAGCACATTATAACAATTTACACTTAATGAGCATTTATACATTACCTGGTGGCTAAATTAAATATTTCATAAATATAACGTGGATCAAAAATAAAAGGTAAAGACATCATCATGCTAAGATGAATGAAAGTTGACATACATCGCTACTGGGTGAGATTATTCAATGATTCACCCAGAGTAAAGGAAGTCTGAAGTGTAGACAAATTTTCCCAGGCACAGTGGATATATTTTTAGCCAGCAGGCCCTCTTTCAGTGTAAATTCATTTGAAAGAAAAAAAGAAATTTACATGAACTGAAAGGTACTGAAATAGCAAACATAAAAACATAATCAAGCTCTTTGTCATTATAAGGTAAAAAAGTCAATATAATAAATGTGTTGCTATTTTGCCAGTTTAGTTATATGGTAAATGGCAATATAGTCTCAAAGCCCACAGTTTTATTATTTTGTATAACTAAAAAAGTAAAACTCTCAGGTCTTGCTTATAATATGGTTCTTCCTGACATTATTATATTTTTTGGCCTTGTCTGGAGTGAGGAAACTTTTTTGGCAGACTTTTTTCAGATAGCAGGCAGTATAGAACAGAGAACATTTTTCTCAACAGTACTGTGGTGAGAATTTAGGTAAAGGAAAAACTATTTTTGGAAAGTCTTCAGTCTCTTTTAGGATTATTTAAAATAAATGTATACTTTTTTCAATGAAGACAACTGAGGTGATAAATATTACAGTACATTTAAATAGTGAGCAATAATGTGATGATGCAGGTGGACCTCTCAGGAGGTTTTTTTTTTCAAAGTGATCCCAGACAGCCAAGACTTAAAGGGGTTGATACACTATAATCTAGGTGCTATGTTAGTTAAGAAGAATCTGTGTTCAAGAATGTTAGAAGACTCAAATGAAACAGGATGGATATTAGAGAGAACGAAAGCCTTATTTCATCAACATGTTATTTAATCTAGATTATGTACTAGGTTACTAGTGTATAACGTTTTCTAACATACTCTTTGTCAAGGTACAAATATCACAAAAAACTAAACAATCTAAAGCTTACTTAATGTTTATTTTCATCTTTATCAATATTAGGCATACTATACATTATGTTTAATTATTTGGGATATCTTACATTGCTATTGAACTGATATAAATTATATTGTTTTCTAGATGTCTTAATGAAGAGATGGTATGGAAAACCGAGCAAATTGAAGTTATATTGCTGAGATAGTTTTCAAGCATACAATTGAACAACATTCGCTTTTTTTTTTTTTTTTTTTCCCCCCAGAAATAAAGTACTTTTGTCCACACAGTGCTCCAGGGTTTTTCTTGTGCAGTATCTTACTGACATTTTGACTTTTACACCATCATTTTGATGTTGCAATTATTTGGATATTTACAGTTAACACAAGGTTCTCTGGGATTTATTTGAGTTTATTTTGATCATGATGTATATTTAATTTAAGGCAAATACCTGCTCTTAATAGATTCTTGATTGTGTTTTTTTTCAGCTTGTAAAAAAATGAAGTGTGCTATGGATTAATTGGTTTTTAATCTCTTGCAATTGATTTCTAATACCTTTTAGACACATTAGGATCAAATAGATTTGCTGAGAACCCCTGAAAGCTCTATTGCATTAATCATTATATGTTGCGATTTGTATGGTTGAAAGGAAAGAGGAAGATAAAGAGAGGTTGGACCCTACAAGGCATTCTCCAAGTAGTTTTTAATCATTTGCACCTGGTTTGTTAACCTGATTGAGATTTTGTTGTGATCTGGGGCCTCATGTATAAATGGTGCATACATACGCCCGTTTCCATGCTCACATGGCAATGTATATAAACTAAACTTGATGTAAAGCAACACTCATTCTCACAGTAGCAAAATTTATTGCATATGCACATTTTCTGCTTGGTTTTGCAAACTGGTGGCACTCAGCGTCAAAGCAGTGCTACTGTTTCTGTGTGGTTTCCCTTTCTTTTTTAGATTCACATCCCTGAAGCGGCTTTATCAAATACACTGAAATTAACGGCATATCATTTATAAATTTAAGGCATCTGATTGTAATCAACCTGTAACAATATAATGCTCCATGAAATGGCCAAACTGTTCCAAATACCATAGCTGCTTTAGTGTTGTTACATCTCAGTGCTTCACTCACACTATTTTAACCCACTGTATCTGAGTGTGGAATCACAGCTGCACATCAGCTGATCAGAAAGCTCTATGGCGGATTATGTTGTGAGCACAGAGGATTATTGGGATACAGCATCTAGCCCTAGCGGATATTTATAGCACATGATGCCTCAGCCATGCGCACAGTCCATTTGAACTTCCCCCATCCACGAAACGCTTCAGAGCCTTTCCTGTAGGGACCTCGCGGTTCATAAACAGTTTCATCCCAAGACCTATAAATGCACTCAATGAGTCCATCAAGTGCTCCTGGTAGAACTGTTTGTACTTGTACTTAATACTTGGTTCAAATAACATTCACCTTTCTGCATATGAAAGTATTTTAAAATACACATTTTTTAGGAATATACTAACTTTTCTAAATATTTAGACTATAGAGGAGACATTCACAAGTAATCTCCAAAAATGCTGAAGATTGTGACCTTGTGAGATGACAGCTGCAGATCTTCAGGCACAGGCAGATCTAATGATCTGCAGAGATGGCAAGGGACGAGAGGGCGGGTGGGCAAATATTACTAAAGCTAATAGCGTGGACGAGGCGGAGCAGAGTTCACAAGCAAAGAGTATGGGAAGGCAGGGTTTCGAGAGCGGGCTGTACATGGTAATAGCAGGGGTGTAGCAGCCTAATACAGTAGCAAGCAGTATGGAGTGGTGGGTGGGCGAAAGAGGTCTGTACATGCTAATAGTGGGAGCGGAGCAGCAGTTCACAAGAAAAGAGGATGTGGAGGTGGGCGGGCAAGAGGAGTACTGATGAAATAAAAAGTCTAGTTGAACCAGCCTGTCAGATATCAGAAAAAAGGCGTCAGGAATTGATATCTCTGGTCTCCGCGTCAGTGCAGTCTGTATAGTGCGGCTGAGCGTACAGCAGCTCTCTTCTTGTACAGTACATAGCAAACCAATATATATATACAGTTGTTTAAGCATTAGGTGTGTTCTGTGTGCAAAAATCCTTGTAGCACTCACTGTGGTTCCTGTTTAAAGTGACCCCATCTGTCATTCTTATATTTGCTCATATTTGGACCTGCGTCCATATTGCAAAAAGTGTGCAGAAACCCTTGCAGCACACACTGTGTCCTAAGCAAAAGTTTTGTCACTGAATTGCTCAGTGTTTTGTATGGAAGCGCATTAGGAAGAAAAATATGGACAAAGTGAAGAAAAAAAACTATATGTCGAGAATAAAGTCGAGATGTTGACTTTATTCTGGACATTTCCACTTCAATCTTGACGCTTATCACGAGAATAAAGTCGACATGTTGCTACATAACTTATGACGGGGTTTGAGAAAATATAGTAAATTAAACATTCATTTTAAGATGAAGTTTAGTTTACTATGTTCGACTTCAATGACAAACTACGAGAATAAAATCAACATGTCGAATTTAATCTTGAGATAAACGGCAAAAATAAAGTAGAAATGTCGAGAATAAAGTGGAAATGTCGACTTTATTCTCCACATAGGCGTCGAGATTAAAGTGTCAATGTCGAGAATGCGTACCTGCCGTAGTGCAAGTGTGAATTGAATATCCAACAGGCTATTGGTACTTTAATTTTTTTTCATACGTTTTACCAACATGAGCAAAAGAAGTGTTCAGAAAACAAAACTGCTCAGTTATTTCAGAAAAAAGACGTCACAAACTAATGAAGGTGCGGCGTCAACTCCTCAATTTTCCTCAAACTCCGCAGTTTCAGACAAAGACATTGCAGAGGATGGTCCATCAGGGGAAGTCTTTTCAGCACACACTCTGCCAATTGATAAATCTAAGCACATCCGGCATAAACAAACAATGGTTTAAAGATTTTGATTGGCTAATAGTCAAAGAAAATGTTATGTGGTGCTAATTATGCATGAAATAAACAAACACCCCCCAAGGAGGGGTTACTTTGGGTAAACGTGCTATATACAAGAATTCGAAAAAAAAGCTTGCTGGACCATGAAAAAAGTAAAACGTACATTGAGTCTTCTGCTGACCTTTTTTTAAAAGTGTGTACTAGAGCAAACTGGAATCGGTCAAATTGAAAGATCTGTATCTGTGTTAACTTACAGACAGATGCCTTTGCGGGAGCTTTAAGATCCATGCATTGTTTGGCAAAAAATGAGTTGCCACATACAACATTGTTTGAAAAGCTACAACATTGTTTGAAAAGCTGTTGGAACGCTGTAAAGAAATAGGTTGTTCCTTTTTACAACATCTTAATATTGGTAAAAATGCACATTACACCTCTAAAAGAATAATGCAAGAGCTGCTGGATATCTTAACATCAGAAATAAAATCTAACATATTGAAAAATATACACACACAAAAGTTTTTCAGTATTCTGTGTGATGAAACCACAGATATCTCAGATGTAAAACAATTAATTATTTACATTAAATATGTTTGCCAGGTCACTAAAGAGGTCAGAATTAGTTTTGTATCAACCAGCAATATGACTGATGGCAAAGCAGAGACTATAACCAACACACTGAGTAAGACTATGGACACTCTAGGCTTGAAAACTGCTATTCTGGTTGGACTAGGGTCAGATAAAGTGGCTGTTATAACTGGGAAACAGAAAGGTGTGGCAAAACTGCTTAGAGATAAAACATCACTACTCTTGGTCAAATGCCACTGTGTAAACCGCCGATTGGCCCTTGCAAGTGCCCAAGCAGCAGCTGCTGTACCTTTTTTTAACAAAACTGAACATGTTAAGTCAGCTATTCTATTTCTTCCAAAATTCTTCAGTTAGGATGGCTGGTTTAACGGAAATTTAAAATATTCTGAACATTCCCCAGATTAAGCTGAAAATGGCCAGTGACACTCGATGGCTGTCTGATGACTTTGCAGTACAGTCACTACGACAGTGTACGATGAGTCATCTCCTTGGAGGGCCCAGATCCTGGGGACTTTGATTATGGGAAAGCTGCAGACAACTGGGCCTCTAGGAAGAAAAGAAGAATAAATATTTAACTGAAGACACCTTCTGCATATGCAAGTTGGCTTTGAAGAATATTTTTACATTTTTCTTCATTAGGTTTCCTATACTTCTTTTCATTGTTTTCACTTTTCTTCCCGAAAGCGACAATACTTATGCCTCTTGGTTTATGTCATAACAATTGTTATTTAAAACTTTTGTTAGGGTTGTAGGATCCTGAATTGGATACTTCTTAAATTTAATAAAAATATTCTGGCACAAGTGTCAAACCTTAAAAAAGGAAGTCATATTGAGCTTTGGATAATAATTAATAATAATTAACTAATAAAAATGGTACACATTTAATTTTTCCCACCACCAAATTTCCCCGTCCTGCCCCACCCGGCTACTTTTTCTTGCCACCCGGCTGGAAAGAATTTCTGGGGAGAACACTGTGTGTATATATGTATATATATATATATATATATATATATATATATA
>JANRMT010062813.1:61631468-61656252 GCA_026402145.1 Polypterus bichir lapradei
CCCACGGGTTTCAAGCTCATCTCCATTACAGTAAATGGAGAAAAACAGCTTCCAGTTATGACCATTACGCGTAGAATTTCGAAATGAAACCTGCCCAACTTTTGTAAGGAAGCTGTAAGGAATAAGCCTGCCAAATTTCAGCCCTCTACCTACACGGGAAGTTGGAGAATTAGTGATGAGTCAGTCAGTGAGTGAGTGAGTGAGTGAGTGAGTGAGTCAGTGAGGGCTTTGCCGTTTATTAGTATATATATATATATATATATATATATATATATATATGTATATATATATATATAATATTATGCACACGTGTGTGTACTGTATGTCCTAGTTTCCCTTACATCAAATATATGTTCCTTGGCTGCAGTGTAAATTCCATCGCCCCCATCATATGGTATCTTGCAGAAAAAGAAGACATACAATACTATTTTAATGTATTTTAAATTAATATGGCTTTACGCTGATTGCCTATGACTCATTTTTAAGTTTATGCATTTGCTTTCAGTGCAGATTTCACTGTTAGAATTCTTCTAGTTTTATCCACAGGTCAGTTGCCAAGTTTTTCTGGCACCTTTTGCCACTCATATTCGGTGCAGTTTATTTCCAAAGGTCACTTTCATTTTTTTGTAAGCCAAAATGAAGTTTTATGTATCAGTTATTTCTGAAGAGATACGTGCTAAAGTAGTGCTCTGTATTTTATTGCATTTTCATGTTAACTAATGCAAGTGATACAATTTTTTATTAACTTCTTTTCAGAATTGTCTTGCGATTTATTTTCCTGTGAGGCGACTATTGGTTAAGAGAATGTTGATCTTGCTGAATTTCATTATTCATTGTTTTTTGTTACTGGCAGCATTTATTGTCAAGCTAAGTTTAATATGTATATACTACCATCTACATCTACCCTGAGGTAATGATATTTCTACCAGGTCTGAATATTCTGTAGTGAGGTGTTTCAGATCTTTTGAATGCTTTGTCACGCTTGGTATGGGAAATGAAACCATTTAGCAATGCTGCAAGGTAATGTTAACCCAACAGGTTAATCACACAAATTTCAAGAGGAGGATGTCATGCTTAACATTGCCTTAATATCTTCTTTGTCATTAGGTAGCTCAATATGTTTCACGACAATAGTCTTGGCTGGATCTCATGATGCTACGTACGAAGTTATTTAACTTCCTGGCTGTGATGGTGTTCTTTTTGAGGTTGAATTAGACATGTCGTTCTCGTAATTTATAGTATAACTTAATCATATCTTATATGCAACCTTTTAGTTTTCTCCAGATGTTTGTGTTGATCTGAAATTATTGCAAATTTCTGCAAATTGCACCATAATGGTCTTTGTTTTTGTTAATTTTTAGCACACTAACAGTTTGACCTTTACTTTAAAATTTTATGTTTACAAAGAATTGATGGTGACTTTAGCACCCTGTACCTAGTTTCTGCATGTTCAGAAAAACAGTGTTTTAGCTAGAATTACATCTTGAAAAATTGTTCAGTTTTTCTGTATTTTAAGTTGTTTTTGCCTGTTTGCCATGAGCCTGCTCCCATAATAGCTCATTCTGCAATACAGTACCTTTGCCTCATTGCTTCTGAATATCAATGTGTTATAAATTCTTTTTTTTTAGAGCTACAGAGATATGTAGTTGCATTTCCTGGCTTTCCTTTGTGGACAATAACACATAACTTACATCTTTTCTTATTTAAGAAGAACATAATCTACTTTTAGAACTCAATATTTTATGTCTTTCTTTAGTAACTGCTTTTTAATTCTTAACATTATGACTTGTACTGATTCAGTATGATTCAAAATTCACCACATGATGAAAATAAATCTCCATATCCTCATGTATCTTCCAGTTGCACTGACTGACAACTGCGTGTAACTTTCACAAATTAATTTTTACCGTCTCTGGTGATTGTTTGGTAGTCATAAAGATTTTAAGTAATTTTGGGTTGACCTTTTTTAGTGTTACTGAAATTTTGTAATAAATACTCCTCTATTTTCTGAATTTGCTTTATGCAAGAAGAATTGAACCACAGCAGGAATCTTCCCCAGTGAAAATGTTCAAACTTTATTAGTGGATACAGTAGAAAGTATTCTTTGTACAATTCCAGTGAAATTTTAAACAAGCACCCTAAATTACTTAATGTATGATAGCATACTGGACAGTCAAACAGTGAACTCTACTTAGTAAATTGATTACTTAGTGTACTAAGAGTGTAACAGCAAAGAGAAAGATTTGGAGGCAGTTAAAATGAAAACATATATATTAACAGTAGAGGTGCCCACTCAATAAACACATAATACTGTAATACTACAATGTCATCACTCTACAAATCTCACTAAACTGTTTGCATATGATGCTTTGTACAAATCAAACTAGCTACAGTATTATGTCGGGTTATTGATAATATAACCATTAGCTGTAAAACTTCCAAGAACAAGCCACTACGAACAGGAATGTAATTATAACTGAAAGGAGCATGTGTTTTTAAACCTCTTGGATAAAAATTGTAAAATGGATCCTTCAGTAGGTAAGATGTTTCTATGTCAATCTAGCAATAATTTAAGAAATGCAGAGATTATATATTATATATTGGAGTGTTTATATAATAAAACTGATGCTTGGTTTTATGGCAGTGCTTGGCTGAGTTTCCATCCAAAAATTATGATGTCTTGAGAAGAAAACCTTTTACCAAAGATGTAAAGATGAAATCTAGTTCTTTGAAATGGTTTGAAAGGCTATCTTATGTTTTGAAGTGCTAGAGTATTGTGGACATTATTAAGGTAATATCATTTATAGGTAATATATAAATGTAACGAATGTGAAAAATGTTAAATTAGATGTAATCATCAAACCAAGCATAACTTGTCAATTTTCAAACACATGCTCTTTCTAACATAATTTTCAAAATTTCAAGTGTCTGGACTTTGAATTTGAATCATAATGAAAAACACCATGCATGATACTGTATATTTACTTTATATTTACTTTTCGTGTGTTAAAGTCCATTCATCTATTTTCTACCCTGTTAAGCATAGCAGAGAGCTTGAGCCTATCCTGGTGGTGCTGGACACAAGATAGGAGTTAACTCTAGATGTGCTGTGTGTGATAAAATCAAGTCAAGTCAAGCTGGGGTGCATGCCCTGGTACGGTGTGTTGTTACACCCACCACATGACAAAACAGCTCGGGATCCCAAATGGCAACCACCCAGGCAGACACGCGGTCCAGTCCCACCCTCCAGAAACGATCCTCTATCTGCCACAGCCACAGGTTTTACGTGGGTGACCTTCGTCCTTTTGCATAGATATTGGGAGTGCCACACACCTTTTTCCAGCTACCTAATGACCCCCCATGCTTTCCCAATCTATCTACTGACTTCATACAGAAATTTTACCTGCAGATAATCTGATAAAACAAGCAACCTGGTGTTGGATCATTCCTTTATCATGGGCTGTCACAGGACAAGGCTGACTGAAATACAATGTAAGGCAAAAGCCTGTAGACATCTGACCATTACACCTATATAAGCTTATTGGATATCACTCAGTGGATGGTGGTGGGAGAAGGCAGCAGAGCTTGTGGGATCCCTTTGGACGCCAAGGGATGGTGATGAGACAAAGGCAGTCAAAGGTTGACCACATTGCCAGAAGTTATCTTCTGTTGCTCATCAGACTGTAAGGGTGAGCAGTAGCAAACGTAGAAGTAGAAGGATGCAGTGAAGCTTGTGACTTTCTTTTAGGGGAAGATCCTGACAGCTGTAACTCTGACCAGCTGTGTTTTTGGCATGATCCTTGCAAAACAGTAGAGTAGTAGCTGTATTGAGTTACTGCCAGTAGTAGAGAGTTTATCTTTATGTGGATTAATATACACCCAGGCCTCTAGAAATGCTTTTGAGGCATTTTCAATCTTTATGCTCTACAGTTCTTCTTCTGAGGTCCTCTGATATTTCTTTTGATCAGGCATGGCTCACATGAGCAGATCTTCCTTGAAAACAGCAAATTGTTAGTTACCACATTGTGTACCATTTTTATAGGGCAAGATGACTGCAAGGCGCACCTTCAGTCTCATCGCAAATATTGAAGCTCCTGATTGTAATAAGCTTTTAGAGATAACATTAGCCTAGCCACAAAGTTTTCTAGTAAATTCCAGTTTGATGCTGGTATAAAGATACACTTAAGTAATTAAATTAAGAAATTAAATGAAAGAAATCAGTGTATTATCTAATATATTGTATTATTTTTCCTAAACATATAAGAATCTTAGGCAGTACATTGCCAAGGAAGTTAGTGCAGCTTTGGATTCCTGGGTTCAAATACTTCTCTGATTGCTGTCAATGTGAAATTTGTAAAAAAAATGGCAGCTCATTGTTTTTTTTCTGGGTTCTCTGGTTTTTACAAAACTGCATAGGTGAGGTTGATTGACAATTCTAATTTTACTCTAGATGTGTGAGCATGCCCTCCAGGACAAGGGCTCCCTGTCTGTGTCTGATTCCTGCCATTAACGTGATTCTACTGAGGTAGGCTCTGACACTGCAAGTCTAAAATGGACTAAGCAGTTTCAAAAATGAATGTATATAATTATATTGAGGGACTCAGGGTTTTATCATTCCATAGTGTGCAGGTTTTCCCATTGTTCGCATGGGTTTCTTTTTTGCATACTCCAATTTCGTTTCACATCTCAAAGTTGTAGATGCTAACTGAACAAATTTAAATGTGCCCAGTATTTGTAAAAATAGATGTGAATGTTCAATAAATGTGCTACAAGATGGCAGTGCTTCCTTATTTTTCTTCTGCAGCTCTTGCCCTGCATGTTCTTTCTCCTGTGTAAGTTGTGAGACTAACATTAAACACTAATACAAAAGGAAATATTTCATTTGAGTGAAAAAGGCAAATTTTATTGCCTTTATTGCTCTAGTGAGCTCTTTATATTACACACATCTTGCAAAATTTGGATTTTGGATTTTGCAAAATGGTAATAAAAAAAGCATCATCCTCTTTGGCAGAAATTATTTTTAATTGGAATAATTAAATCTGATTTTTTTAACAACCAAAAAAAAAAAAAAAAAAAGAAAATGTGTTACTGGACTGTATATTTTTTATTTCATGTTCACCTAAAGGAAATAGTAAAATTGTTATTATTGTTATTGTATTATTTTAGAGTCAATAATAAAAATATAATTTTTTGTACATGGTTAAAAAGTGCTTTTGTATCGAGAATTTGAATAGGAGAAGTACACTTTTAAGCAATAAGATCAGCACAGCTATTAGGCAACTTATTAGTAATGATTGATTTTAATATTGGTTTATCTTCAAGAAAAAAACACATGTTCTTCCAGACAGTAGTGAGAAAATTGAAAAATCTCCTGCATGTCAGCTTCCCTGTCACATATTTGTGTATTACAGTAATAAGTTTTTAAATGTGTGGGATTGCTTAATGCAACTGGGTTTTCCTGCGCCTTTGGGAAGTCAGTCTTTTTGTTCAGTTTTGAGCACCGTTCTAGCGAGATAGCTCTGAAAAGATGCTTTCGAATTATATTAAGCCTGAGAAGAGTGTTTTTTTTGTTTTTTTTGGTCTCATCCACTTCGCAGTGGTGTTATTTTAACTTTTTTTTACTTTCATCCTGAGGAATCCTGCATTTACTGAACCTGAGGGACTTTAATTAAAGTAAATGCAAGTATATACAAGCATGAGTAGCAGAAAAAGGGCTCAGAAAGAAATAGAAAAGGCAGCTAAAGCTTCATCTAAGTTTAAACAGGCCTCAAGTTCAAGTTCAAGGTACGGCCTGCCAGAGACTGACCTGGAACTGACCTGGATATAGGTGAAAGAATATATCTCTGGGAACTTCACACTGCAGCATTGGCTTAAGCTGAGAGTGAAATTTGGAGTTAAACTACAAGTGAGTTGGGCGAGCAGATCTCGTTGGTTCCAGGAGAGTCTGAGCTGAAGGTAATGATCACTGCAATGATTACTGCAATAACTACCACTCTTGGGGAGGTTGGGGGAGGGAATAAAGGATATAAGGAATGATAGAAAGGACATAAACAAGAGAAATGAGAAGCTGCTTCTGGATATTAAAGTAATTGCTTTTAAGTAATCGTGTTTAAGTAATTGTTTTGAGGCAGCCTTTAAAGGCATGCTAGAAAAGTTGAGGAAAAAATACAGCAAGTTTGAGAATTAATTTAGAGCACTTAAATCTCAGCTTCAAGACATTAAGCAAATGACTCGTATTGAAATCGTTGAACAATTGGTATCTTCCAGTGACGAAAAAACAACAGCTGCAAATTCTGAATGCAAAGTACTTAGAGACAGACTAGTTGCACTGGAAGATGAATACAGAAGGAATAAAATCAGAACAGAAGGTCTCCCTGAAAACTGTGAAAGCCCAAACCCAATAAAATTTATAGCTGCACTATTCTCTAAAATAATCGGAGAAGACTTTAAGTCAGACACAGAGATATCAGCAGCTTACCACATACAGTATATGGATTAAATCCTTCAAAACCTAGAAGCCTTATTGGACATTTATGTTACAAGGGATGTTCAAAAAGTTTCCACACTTTTTTAACTCTTATTTATTATGAATTTCTAAAACAAATTACATCACTTTTCTACAGTCACCTTCGTTATAATGCAATTTCCCAGCGTTGTAACAACTTTTTAATGCCCAAATTACAACTCCTTCCGCCTTCATTGTTTAAAAAAAAATATGAAAGTGCAGAAACTTTTTGAACATTCCCTCATACAATCTAAATTAAATTTGATGTCACTTCTCAGACTGAAACAAGAGATTATATTTGAAAATAACCAAATTTGTATTTTCCCTGATTTTTTACCTTAAACAGCTACTAAATGTGCCACATTTTACAACATTAAACAGTGCTTACAGAAAGCAGAAATCAGATATAGCCTCTTGTATCCTGCAAGATTTAGAGTGAATATTCAAGGCAAATTCTACATTTTTAGTTCTCCAGATAAAGTAGAAAAAGAACTAAGAAAACTGATCCTGACACTTTTTGAAATTCAATCGTTTTTCACATCCTGTCCTGGCAAGGCAAAGAAAATTTTACCAGCAATTTGATCCATTTGCAATGAGACTTTTGCCGTAACTATACATTCTGTTTCCTTCTTGGCTATTTTTATGTTTTAATTACAATTATAATTATAATAATTTTTTTCTCACCAAAGGAAACTGTTTAACATCATTCCCTGGGTTTATTCTTTTGGGACGGCTTAAGATTAAATTTTAGGTATATAGTATTAGGACTGTATTGCCAATAGATATCTCTATTTTAATCCTTCTACATCACTGCTGAGGGGCTTGGTTTGTTTTGGATGTGCTCTGTCTCTAGGCATGTTACAAGACTGGGACTTTGTGAAGTGTGGTCTGCCTTCACGTGGGAATGCAAAACAGGGGAGTTGGGAGGCAAAAAGTGGGAGTGGGATTACTGAAGGGGTGCAGAAAGAGAGCAAGGTATTTCTAATCTATCCTTTTATCCCCACAACTGTTACGTACCAACACAACAATGGGCTTCATAGAAGTAACTCCCAACAAAATGGGAAATTAATTAAAGCTATCTTATGTAATAATTTGCTGCTTTAATTTAAGACTGCAAAATGTGAACAAAAGTCCAGGAGCAATGTCTCCATGACCAAACAGTGAAATTTGTGAGTTGGATTGTTAAAGATCTCAATCATGAGTTAAAGAGAAAGAAAATATTATATCACCTAACAGGTCTAAACACCAAGATACCATTTTTACAGGATACCCACTTATTAAGCAAGGATTAGTTTTGGTTGCAAAGAGACTGAACTGCTCAAATATTCCACTTCAGCTATACAAAGAAAACTAGAGGTGTATATCTTAATACACAGAACAATTTCATTTGTACTATCAGATGTAGTATCTGATTCTGAAGTGTGATATGTGATTGTTATGGGTAATTTATTTATTTGAAAAGTGAGTTTGATACATATCTATGTACCCAATGTGGATAATAGAGACTTCTTCCAAAATGTATTTGCATCCATTCCTCATGTACTTTAATTGTGTTTACAATCCAGACCAGGATAAGTCTTCAGCCACAGCTGTGATAACATTTAATATTGAAAAGACAATTACACAGTTTGTAATTGATCACAATTTATCAGACACTTGGAAATTTCTAAATCCAAACTCAAGAGCATATTCCTTCTTCTCACCAGTACATCATTGTTACTCAAGAATTGATTATTTATTTATAGATAACAATATTTTGCCCACAATCAAATCTTGGAAATACAATGCTATTGTTATCTCTGACCATGCTCCTCTGATCATGGAGCTCAAACCATTATGCCCCACATACTCGTCTCGCAGCTGGTGTCTTAACCCACTTTTATTAGCTGACGAGAACTATACAGAATTGATATCCAAGGAAACTGATTTTTTTTATAGACAAATGCATCCTCATAAAGGTCTGCTGTAATACTCTGAGAAAGTCTGACTGCATTTTTAAGTGGACAGATTATTTCATATCTCTCCCACAAAAATAAATCGGAAACCAAGAAGGCATCGGAGTTAATCAGTGAAATTGCCAGAATAGATCAAGAACATGCCAGGTTCCCAAATGAGGCACTTTATAGGAAAAGACACGGTTTGCTTTCAGAACTCAACGTCTTTACAACAAAAGAAACGTAACAACTCATTTTTAAACTGCAACATCATTACTATGAACACAGAGATAAGGCTAACCTTAGCTCAACAAATCCACAAGCAGGAAGTTTGCATTGCAATACCAGTAATTACCAGCACAGATAGAAGTAAGACCAGTCTCACTTCTGAACAATGATGTTAAGATACTCTCCAAAGTTCTAGCTAGAAATATTGAGAAAGTGGTTCCTTCGGCGATATCACAAGACCAAACTGGATTTATTAAAGATATCCCAAAACACATAGCCCAACTGTAATAATACGGGTCTGCAGCTTGAAATGGATGGCCAGTTTTTAATAATTAATTAATAATTGCCAGACTTGCAGCTTAAGGAGGGGGTGTGGTAGTGTTGCCAGAGCGGTTCCCGGGCATGATAAGGGCGTGGGAGTTTCCACACTGAAGAGCACAGGTGTGGAATCGCCTCTGTCCGTAATTGATGCCGGGAGCTGCTAATCGCTGCACCTGTGACACGTCCCTATTATAAATAGGAGGAGCGCAAGTGAAAGAAAGAAGAAAGAAGAAAAGAGAGGACGGAGGTTAAGAGTGAGAGCAGAAGGCAGGAGGCGAAGGAACTGGTGTGGGAGTGAGCGACAGAGAGCAGGCCCGCAGTAGTAATGGCAGGCGTCTGAGAAGAGAACCCTGGCGGAGTGTTTGGCCAGCACTCGGGGTTGGATGGATTGGGTCACTCCTGCTGAGTTTTACAGAGGAGCAGGAGTGATCAGGATCGAGTATCCTGAAAGCAGCTGAAGTTGTGGAGGCTTGGGAGGGAGAGTCCCAACATGAGTGCCCTGGTTGTTGGGTAACCTGAGTCTTGGTCTGGTGTGACAGCTGTATGTAGCCAGGAGATGGCTACCGGATCAGTTTTTAAGACAGCTGCACCTGCTGAAAGGACTGACTTCTCTGCTGCCAGGCCAGAGAGGGATAAGCAGAGGAGCAGTTGGTGGAAAGACGAAGGCACCGGGATTTTAAAAGCAGACTGTTTCCAGCCATTGTTTTCAACCTCATTTTAATTGGATTTTTTTAACCTCCACTTTAGTTCAACGTTTTTTATGAATTATTTATTTTTTGACGTTTTGAGCACTGCACTTTATTTGGAGACTGTTTTGATTTTGTTTTGACTGTTTTTAATAGAAGCACTTTTGCACCTTTTAGCACCATCCCCTTGCTCAGTTTGATTTGTCCCCATCTGACAGTTCATCTGGTTACTTTACCGATGGTATTGGGTTCAAGGGCTCTCAGATCTGTAAGTGGGAGCACGGAGCAGGACCTGCACCGTCACCCTAATGTGTCTAGTCTTTGATGCCTGTTTAATGTAGTATATTCACCCACAAAGTCTGACACCCTGGAGATCTTATTATCTTTGGATGTAGAAGAAGCATTTGGTATGGCTGAATGGGACTACCTATTCACTACATTGCACAAATTTGGGATTGGCCTGAACATATGTGCATGGATCAAACTACTGTATACCAGTCCAGCAGCTTCAGTTTGTATTAACAACATTATTTCAGGCTGCTTCAAACTAGAATGTGGTACTAGACAAGGAAGTCCCCTGTCACCACTGCTATTTGCAGTCCCCATTGAACCATTGGCTGTTCACTTTCGAATAGCTTCTGAGATAAAGGGACATTTCAGAGAAGGACTTGAACAGAAAATATCACTGTATGCTTATTATATGATACTATATATATCAGATCCACAAAATTCTGTGCCTGCAGTCCTAACAGCAGTAGAAGAATTTCAAAAAATATCTGGATTCAAAATTAATTTGAATAAAAGCATTTTCCAGGGAACACAACATTAGATTGGACACCTTCCCTTTCATCATCACAGATCAGTTTAAATACCTAGAGGTAAACATCACAAGTAAATATAAAGCCATTTTTCAATTAAATTTTGCTGTCTGCGTGGAATAACTTAAACAAGATATGCATAGATGGTCTACCCTCCATTTCAGTTTAGCAGGGATAATTAACACTGTAAAAATTAATATCATTCCTAAGCTTCTTTATTGTTTCATAGCATCCCAATATACATTAACAAATCATTTTTAATGAAATTAAATACAATCATGACCTCATTTATTTGGAATTCAAAACATCCACACATCCAAAGGGTAACTCTACAACAACCTAAAGCAGAAGTTGGCATGGCTGTACTTAATTTTCAATTTTATTACAGGGCAGCAAATATACAAGCTATAAAAACCTGGACATTGACACAAACAGATGAACACACATAGGCTTTGTCCACAATAGAAATAAAATCCTGCAGTAGTTCTTTATATTCCTTGCTTTGCGCCACAGTAAATACAAGTTATTGTCAATATGCTACCAACCCACTTGTACTTCATTTACTCAGAATATGGAACCAATATAGGAAACACTTCAAGATAGAGAAGCTTTGAGAGAGAGAGAGCAGTGGCACCACTACATGATAACTACCTTTCTTCATCCTTTCAACCATACACAGATTTTAATATCTTGAAAAACATACAGGATTAAATCACTTAGAGATTTGTACATAGATAATGTCTTTGTATCCTAAGAACAATTACACTCCAAATTTAGCTTCCCATCAATGCAATTTTTCCACTATTTCCAAATTAGAAACTTTGCTAAACAAAATCTGGCCAATTTTCCTCACCTCCTGCCTATTTCTATTCCAGAAGAAATATTGATCAGTCTTGAGGACCCAGAGAGTATTTCAATAATATATAAAAACATTTTTAAGTCCATTCCTTTCAAAGATCCCAGAGTATAATGGGAAAAGGAACTCTTACTCAACATTTCAGAAAAGGAGTGGAAGGGAGCCATGCATAGAATTAGCTCCATATGCACAAAGCATACAATTATTCAACTAAAAATGTTTTGTTGAGCAAATCTGTCTTGTTTAAAATTGTCCACAATGTTTCCAGGGTAAGATCCAGCCTGTGAACGCTGCAATCAATCTCCAGCCTCATTCGGCTATATGTTTTGGGTGTGCACCAAATTAAAATAATTCTGGACCAGAATCTTTAAATGTCCATCAGACAGCCTTGGTGTCACAGTCACTCCTAATCCATTAACAGCTGTGTTGCGTGTACTCCCAGATGGGCTTAAAGTGAAAAAGGACAAACAAACTGTAATTGCCTTTACTTCACTATTAGCACATAGACTTATCTTGATCAACTGGAAGAAACCCAGCCCACCTCTTTCAAGTCAGTGGGTAACCAATGTTATATACTGTTTGAACTTGGAAAAAAAATCAAATTCTCACAGAGAGGATCCATTCAAAACTTTTAAAAAACCTAGCAGGATGTAATGAATAACATTTTAGAACAAGCATTTATATTGGGGAAAATGATTCACTGATATTCATACTCTAACTGCAGGTATGGAGCATGTTCTAACATTTCTGAATCACTGGGTCGTAACCCAGGGTGCCACTAGTGGGTCACGGGTTGCCATTGTTTTTTTTTTTTATGAGTAAGTCACCTAAACGATTGGCAGCATGCTCTGGTTCCCCAATTCTAAGGGAGCATGTTTCATCAAGGGGGAAGTTTGCAGTTGCTTGTAGAAGAACATCATTAAATTTAAAAAGGCAAAACTGGGTTGTGGGACCTTAAAGATACACTGGTGTAAGGAAGGTGGTGTGGGTCGAATGCATAAGAATTAGCCATGTGGAGCTACATTGATCAAAACAAATCTTACAAAGCCCTCCATGAGTCAGACAACATATGAGACCTTGTAAAATAATAATAATTATAAATTGTTAAATAATACTAATAAAGGGTTTTGTAATGCAATTGGTTTTGGCTATTTCCGGAATAATTTTTCCCTATTGTTTTCAATGGCACTTGGCCATAAGTGCAAATCGCCTCACCTTGGTTGGCCTAAAATCAGTGCATGACTGCATTTGGTTTTGGCCTCTGTATTATGAGAAACATTTAGCAGCACTATCATGAGAAACTAGACTGATTCCATGGCTATGGAGTAGGAGCTATTAGGAAGTATTAGAAGAACTGAATATTTTCAGTTTAATTAAATTGAAGTTAAGATGAAACTTACTGAAGTGCTTAACATTATTAAGGGAATTGGTAAAGTAGATTCCACCTTTTTTAATTATTTCTTCAACAAGAACACAGTGGCACAGAATGATTCTGGTTAGGTCTACATTTGGCACAAATATTAGAATGTTTTTCTTCACTCGGAGAACAATAGATGTGTGGAATAAATCACCAAGTATGGTGAGCAATAGTAGTACTTTGGGGACCCTCAAAAGTATTTTGCAACAGCTAGACAAGTAACAAGCTAGTTTGGGCTGAATTGACTTTTGTTTTGTTTTTAAATTGTTTTTGTTCATTATAGACATAATTTATGTGTAATTTTTATTAAGAGAATTTACAAATACCACAACTACTTAACACTTGTGCCTTTGAGCTCCAGGGACCTGGATTCAGTGCCCAGCATTTTTGCTGACTGTGTGGAGTTTGCACATTCTCCAGGTTTTCTCCTGGTGCTCCCGGTTTCCTCCCATTTTCCAAAAATGTGCAATGTTAAGTTAATTGTTGCTAGTAAAGTGCCATTCTACGGGTGAGTGTGGTTGTGTGAGGGAGTGTAATCTGTTATGATCTAAGGCTTATGTTTTAAGGCTTATGTAATACTGCTCTCTTATATTATTCTTTATAATCATGTTCAGAGACATTAAAATTCATTGGTTTAGTGACACTGTCTCTTTCTGTATGGTATAATGCACTTGATTTATGTTTTTTTATATTTTAAGTGAAGATGGAAATAAACAAATTTACTATAGTGTAATATGTGATTGAACACAGACAGTGATACTGAGCATTTGATTGTTTTAAGCTGCTGGTTCTTGGTTTGGAACCTGAGCAGCCACTCCGTAGGTGTTTTTGTATGTTTAATAGGCTTTGCCATTAAAGATTTACTATCTGAATTATTATCAACCTACACACTTCATGAGTTCTGAGATAAGTAATAATTAGCTGTTCATTACAATAATGGCCTGTTTGTTTCACTTGTGCATTGTTAGTATTTCTGTCCAAGATCTATTAAAAAAAGACATCTTTAGATTTCATTATTAACTTTGTATTATGATAAATTTCTGGATCCTCTCAATGTTTCTTATTATACATATTTAATTATGTTTTAAATGTTTTAAAAGATTTTTGAGACTTTAAAATATCAACAAATAGACTAGAAATTAGATACAGAATATTGATGTTCTTTCAAAGCACATATCACAACAGAATTTTATCTGTAGACTTTTTATTACTCTCGGGACATCAGTCTGAAATAAAATATATGCTAAATGGATATGATTTGATAAACTTCATTTTTTATAACTACATGGGCAAAAGAAGAAATGCGCAGTAAAGCAATTATAACAGTTGGTAGTGTTTAATTCATAAAACAAAGGCTAGTCAGGTCTTTATCTAAAGGGAGTCTATTTTTCATTTCTCATGAAGGATCACCAAATATATTATACATTAAAGTGCAATTTACTTTAGACAGGTAATAAGAATGTGTGTACTGGTAAGCAATTTATCCATTTAAACATATGGCCTACACCAACATTTTACATAAAATCAGTGTCTACAAGTTTTACATAAAAACATGTGTACTAACTAATATTATGTAACTATAGTTAGCTCTTTATTTAATATTCTAACTGTGCACATATGAACAAAGTATAATAGAAAAAAATACAAAATTTGATAAATATTTAACAAAAATCTGTCTTCTAATTAGGTCTTACTAAATAAACTGCTATTGCAGACTTTAGCATTAGAATTGAACTCATTTAATTCTGTATTATATACATTGTATAAATATTTTTCTTTGTTCATATTATTGTGTATTTATCCAAATATCTGTTTCAGTGTTGTTATTATAACTTCATGATGACTTAATTATTGATATGTATATTCCAGAAAGTATGATTAGAAGATTTATGGTTCATTCATTTTTTTTAACATAATCTTTGAATATTTTTGATATATTGCAAGCCGTTTAGTTAATTTTTAGTATTGTCTCTTTGATCTGTTACTTGATCAACAGTATGCTGTGTTATCTACTGTATAAATCAGATAACATAATCTTAACAGTCTAAAATGTCATCTCTAGTGAGTGTGGATTAGACTGTATGACTATACTTTTTTTGTTAATGGTAAAGGAGGACGTGTTTATGATTTTGACTGATCCGTTAGTTTAAAGATAAATCCAAGGATGTGCTGGGACACATCATCAGTGATGTTTCCTGAGGTCATCAAGTGTTTCGGGTCTTGCAACATCAGACGCCCTCGCTCAGGTGACCAACCAGGGTTGATCAGGCCCTGGATTGTGTCCCAGCAGCAATACCCCACGATTCAGACCTCGTGATCCAAAGCCAACTGGAGGCCCTCTTTGCTGCTTCTATGATAGACTTTATGGCTCTCCTTTTTACAGCTCCTGTGATGCCAAGCAGGGTGTAGACCTTGCATAAAGAGTGGCCAGCAAAGCCTCCATACCCTACCTCAATGGGCTCACAATGAGCATTACAGCCACTGCTTTGACACTGCTCCACCAGCTTATGGTACTTGGACCAGTTTCGTTCATTAGCCTCTTCAATGCAGTCTTCCCAAGGGACTGTCAGCTCCACTATAAGCACTTGTGTTGAAGAGGCAGATGTTAACAGCATGCCTGGCATCAAAGGTGTTGGTGTAATATGGTCTTGGAACTTCAGCTGTCTGCCCAAGTCTACTCACAATTCCCAGTCTAACACCGAGGTGAGCAGGCCAGCTGCTACTGAAGGCCGTGGCTGAGGCAGCTCTCCTGCCCTGAAAAAGGTGATGCCCCTAGAAATAATATTCGCCCCTGACTTGAGCACTTGGTTGTGTCACCAGTGGTAGCAGTTGTCACTGAGGGCTACTGTGCAGTTATTGAGGATGTACTCCAGTGGGCCCTTTCCAGTGCAGAGAGGACATACTGGATACTCAGTCTTGCACCAGGTATTTAGATTTTCTGGGATGGGTGGGATATCATACACGACATGAACCATGAATTTGATTTGGTGTGGTTCAGCCTGCCAGATTTCGACCCCAGGATAATTTCCTCTCCAACACTCCATCCTACCTTGTCCATGCTCACTGTTGCTGCATGCCCACCATTCTGCTGGTTTGTTCTTCCTTCACATCTGTACACACTTGCTCCAGGACTAGATGGCATCTGTCCTTACCATGGGCCTTGTCATACTGAGGTTGTGGGATCTCTCCCAAACCCGCCGTATTGTCAAAACACCCACTAGAGTCTTCTGTTTCAGCCGAGACTACGCCACCTCCAGACTTGTGTGTGACACTTTAAACTCTTCTTCAGGGCTACTTACTGTATAGGGAGCTAAATCTAATTATGTAAAAGAACCTGAAGAATCTACTATAAACATGGATATTTATTCATGTTTAATGCCTGGTTTTTAGATGCATTTTTGTCTTATCAAAATGTTATTTTATTTAATGTATATCTGTTAGTGTTAATAAGTAATGTTTTGTACCTTAGTAAAATACTTTACAGATTTTTTTTATGTTGATGACTACTAGATAGATAGATAGATAGATAATTTATTAATCCCAAGGGTAAATTCACATTCCCCAGCAGCAGCATACTGATAAAAAACGATATTAAATTGAAGAGTGATAAAAATGCAGGTATAACAGACAATAACTTTGTATAATGTTAACATTTACCCCCACCCCCGGGTGGAATTGAAGAGTTGCATAGTGTGGGGGAAGAACGATCTCCTCAGTCTGTCAGTGGAGCAGGACAGTGACAGCAGTCTGTCGCTGAAGCTGCTCCTCTGTCTGGAGATAATACTGTTTACTGGATGCAATGGATTCTCCATGATTGACAGGAGTCTGCTCAGCGCTCGTCGCTCTGCCACAGATGTCGAACTGTCCAGCTCTGTGCCTACAATATAGCCTGCATTCCTCACCATTTTGTCCAGGCGTGAGGTGTCCCTCTTCTTTATGCTGCCTCCCCTGCACACCAACGCGTAGAAGAGGGCACTCGCCACAACCGTCTGATAGAACATCTGCAGCATCTTATTGCAGATGTTGAAAGATGCCAGCCTTCTTAGGAAGTATAGTCGGCTCTGTCCTCTCTTGCAAAAAGCATCAGTATTGGCAGTCCAGTCCAATTTATCATCCAGCTGCACTCCCGGGTATTTATAGGTCTGCACCCTCTGCACATAGTCACCTCTGATGATCACAGGGTCCATGAGGGGCCTGGTCCTCCTACAATCCACCAACAGCTCCATGGTTTTGCTGGTGTTCAGTTGTAGGTGGTTTGAGTCGCACCATTTAACAAAGTCCTTGATTAGGTTCCTATACTGCCCACTCCTGATGCAACCCACAATAGCAGTGTTGTCAGCGAACTTTTGCATGTGGCAGGACTCCGAGTTGTATTGGAAGTCTGATGTATATAGGCTGAACAGGACCGGAGAAATTACAGTCCCCTGTGGCACTCCTGTGTTGCTGACCACAATGTCAGACCTGCAGTACCTGAGACCCACATACTGAGGTCTGTTTGTAAGAAAGTCCATGATCCATGCCACCAGGTATGAATCTACTCCCATCTCTGTCAGCTTGTCCCTAAGGAGCAGAGGTTGGATGGTGTTGAAGGCGCTAGAGAAGTCCAGAAACATAATTCTTACTGCACCACTGCCTCTGTCCAAGTGGGAGAGGGATTGGTATAGCATATAGATGATGGCACACATGGAGCTGCTGGAAAAGCTGAGGAAAGCTAATGTGACTTCAAGTATTTATTTCCAGGAAGGAACAGTACAAATTGCCACAGTTTCTGCTCTAGGATGAGTTAAATTTAATGTGATTTTGATTTTGTTTTAATGTGTGGGTGGTATTACAGAAATGTGTTTAACAGAGAAATATCAGAATGGAGGAATTTACTTAATGTGACTTCCAGCCTGTGGGGCATATTTTTAAGGTTAGTTTACATATTAATATAATGTGACAAAACCAAGAAACCTTGCTGGTATTATAAATCAATATAATAAAAGATATTATACTATATTTAAATAGATTCATGAATGACACAGGTGTCATACTTCATATGGGACTGAAAAAGCCCATTTATCTTTTTGTCTTGTCTGGACAATATTTTTAACAAGTAGTATGCAGGAGACATTAATTAACATAGTCAAACAGGGAGGTTTATTAGGTGAAGCGTGGTCATATGGAGCTGGATTTACCATGCCCTTGCTTCAAAGGCAGCATCTGTACCAGGACTTGAGCTATCAGAGATCATTTCATTCTTTGGTTTCCTTACCTGATATTTGTTTAAATTTTTTTTTACCATTTTCTATTTTGCTTCTTGGTCCTCTTTGTGCCTGCATTGAAGAAATTATTCTGTATTTGATATTGTTACTATTAATTTTTTGGTTATTGGATCGTTTCCATTGGTGATGTTATAACTGCCACCAATTTGTGTGCTAGTTGTTAAGATGGGATGTACTGCTAGCAACAGAGCTGCTTGCTACATGACTTGACATCACGATATCCGGCTAGTTAAGTGCAAGCAGCACATCAAAGGCCATTGTTTATATAATGGAAAACAACACTATAAATAAATAAAATTCTTTACTGAATAAAAATTACTGTAAAAATTACTTGGTGTCTTTTGTGACTCTTTTTACATGGTCATGTTTATGCCTTTTTCAGATATTTTATTTTGTTGTTTTGTTTTTTGCAACATCTGACAGATCTCTCTGTCTGCTCTTTAATGCTATTCTCACTTTGTTTAATTAAGTTTGACACATGACATGATGCATCACACTCTGTACCGACATCTACCTTAACCCTGACAAATAAGTTGCTTTATTGTGCTAACTTTCACCTATGTACATTGTCTCTTGTTTTTGCAAAGTACATCAACACTATAAACAAAGAGAAGTTCTTTGTTTTCATTTTCTGTTTAATTTGTAATTTTGTACTCTTGATTCTCTGACCCATTTTGCTTTTCTTTTTATCAATTATCCATTTTTTGGTTTTCAATTACTTTGCTTTTTGATAACTTTGCACATTACTTATAGTACTTACTTATACTTATACTAGAAATTGGGCTTTGTTTATGAACTTCCCTCATCTCTGCTTCTTAGATTAATTGCGTGATTCCAGGCTGAGTCATTTTAGGTTTCAGGATGGTGTTATTCATGGTTAATATTGACGAAGTAAAAGTATTAGGTAGCAATAAAGGTAATGATTGTTGGAACACCATAAGCCTGTTTCCATTTAATAAATGCCTCTGATCTGGCCACAATGGTTTCAGAATAATGGGATGGAACCTTGAAAAAATAAAACATTCAGTAGTGTAACAGAGCCCAGATACTCAAGCACATTGCCAGCAATACTCCTGATTAGAGGAGAAAAACAGCGTTTGAGATAAAAAGAGTGCCATATGAATGTAACTGTTAAAATGCTCAGGGGGTCATACTGTATAAATTACCGGATGGTTAGGAGTAGAAGCACATTTTTTCTGGCAGTATTATAAAACAGAAAAATTACTGTCTTAATAAACCAAATACAATACCTACTGAAATTCTACATAGAGAGTGGGTACGAAATCCTTTTCCTGTGTCCATATTATTTACGTAATAAATGTCAACTATTGACTATATAATCACTGTGGTAAGACAGGGTTTTGTCCTATTTATTTTCTTATTATTTTGTTATTTTGCATTATTTTTTGTCATTTTTAGTTAACAACAACACAGAAATGCAGTTGTATCAAAATTTGTAAGTTTATTTATGAAAATAGATATATGTTTTCTAAGTGTGACTTTTAATAGCATTGTGTACATGGCACTGCATACATATTACAGTATGTAAGACTCTGAAGAACAGTCATACTTGAAATGTGTTGGCTGGAAGACGACAACTATTGTTGATTTTCTGTTGTGAAGACCCTTTTATTTAAATGTGTCCTGTACATGGACTTTCTAATTAATGCAATCACATTAAGTATTCAAAATACAAAGGCTTTGTATTACAGTGCCCTAATACTTGGAATACAATTCTACCATTTTTCTTTTTCTTTATGTCATATTGGTTGATGTAGTTTTACTAAATTTACTTTAATTAAGTGTGCGAGGTACACATTTCTAAATTCTTACATTGTGATTGGTTAGATCTGCAACAAGATATTTAAGATAATACCTACTTTATACCCATCTAAGTATTACAAAACTGTGAGGTCAGAGACTCAATCTGCAGAATTCTGGCCCTTCATAACAAGATCACGGGAATCTTCCAGACTTCAGCTTGAGTAACTCCCATTATAGTTTGTTTTGCTTGAAAGCCAAATAGAGGGCCACAAAAACTCATCTGTAAGGATATGAGAGTTAACAGTAGTTAAGCAGATACTGAAATTTTGAGAAATAAGAGTACAGAAGCAACAGAAAAAAGACTGCAGCAAGATTTTGAAAGAAAGGGAGGAGAAACAAATGTTGCTTATCAAGAGAAGCCACAGAGACAGGTTACTGCTGAACAGAAGGCAGTGCCACATTTCTCAAAACTACTGTTTGCAGCTTCACACCTGCTTGAAAGCGGGAATACTCCAGGCAGTCCAGAAGTGCAACATACCACTTCTATAGGTAGTGATGGTGCACATTTGGCAGAGGTATCTGTGCAGTGTGCTACAGCTAAGCCTACATTAGTAACAGGAGAAGAAAGCAGAACCACTCAATGTATGAAAAATAAAAATCTTAACAGTTAATTTAATAAAAACAAAAAACAGAATGCTCTTCAAGGAGGAAGCATTCTGAGGGTGACACCAGGTAAAGCAGAACCAATTGCCAAAAAAAGGAGAAGTGCCCTGTGACAACCAGAAGGCTGCATATGTGACACTTTTAAAAGAGGAGAAAGGCGAAGCAAACATTCCAGTCATTAAAGTGATGCCCTGTTAGAAAAAAACATTATTTGATTTAGTTTTATAATCTAGGTAGCTGTGTTACCTGGCTTCACCCAGGAGATTTCATAAGACAATTGGCTTATAGTTATATTGATACAAGTTAACTGGATGTGTCAGATGTATTATAAAACTAAACACCTTTCTGTACACGGTATTTGTAGGATTTTTACCAAAGGATAATATTATTTGCAGGCAGTGTGGTGTAGTGGTTAAGGCTTTGGACCTAGGACTTCACATACTCTAAAGACATTGAGTTCAAATCCTCCTACTAGTACTGTGTGACTATGAGAGTGTCCCATCATCTGCCTTTACATCAATTAAAATAAATTAAATGTAACCAATTGCATCTCAAATGTTCTAAGTTGTCTTGGATAAAGGTTTCAGTTAAATAGTAAGTAATAATAATATTACTATGTCACTACAGCTACTTACTCTTAAACATTCTATATACAATTGTGTTTGAGTAAAACAATCTTGAATTAAATCAATTTTTGATTTTCCTAATGACTAAACATTTGTTGATGGTCATTGCAAAGCCCAGTTTTATAGTAAAGTGTATTATTTTAAATTGGGTATTAATAATCAGTAGGAATAATATGAATATTGTGAATAATGTTAAATTTAAGTATACAGTACATTATTATCATTATTAGATGTTTATGATTTTCACTAGTTTAATTCAAGTGTTTCCTTTTGTGTTTTTTATCAGTTGTATGTTCAAGCTTGTATTTTTTTTTTATTTTTTGCCATAGCTATAGGCAGACAATAAAGTTCTAAAACTGAGTCACATTTTTTTTTAACTTATCACACACAGCAATTATGTTTACAGGCTACACATTTAAGCATCGCCATGTAATGAACTGAGCATTTTTACTTTTGTGGTTGTTTTCCCTAGTGTCTGAAGTGGAAGAAAATAACTTCCAGTAATATGTTTTGTAGGCTTCTTAAATGATCGGGGGCTCACTGTTTAACATCAGCACATGCAAATGTATATGTGAAGAATTTTGGGGAGCAGTGGCAAGGTGAGGTGGGGCATCCTCATTCAAAGTAAGCAGTCATGTGTGTAAATGTAGCTTGTGGGAGACCCATTAAGTTTAAACTTATGCAATCTGTCCCACTTGTCTGGCACAGGTACGCAAGCTTTATAGCGCTTGATAACCACTGAGTTTTGCTGAACTTTCCCTTTTCCATTTCACACCTCACTGTACAAGGCAAACATGATTATGTCTGTCTTTGTCCAGGACACTGCCTCTTCTTCAGTCATCCATCTATCCGTCCTATTGGCTAGTGCTGTACTGTCAATCACTACTGCTGCATCACTCATTTGCATAAAGCCACATGACATCATTACACAGAGCACGTAGTTTAAAATATTGTGACGCGTCAGTTGCTGTCTTGCACCCTGTTGTGATGTGAAATTTTGCATACAACTTGATAAATATTTTGTATGTCTTTATTTGTAACTTAGGCAAAGCAATGTAATATTAGTGTTACATTAGTGAGAAGCATTCATGTTTACCCCCTCCCCCCCTTTTAGGAATGGGTCTCTTTGAATTTTACGATAGGGTTGGGGAGGGGGAAATACCTCAAACAAGTTTGGTAAGTGTTTCTCTGCTAAAGTCTCTCTGTCAACCACCACACAAAGCCAGGCTGCCTAACTGCCACGCTTTACCTTAACATATGGTTTGGGGGTCCGGTGTGAAGATGTTCTATCCCCCCATTGGTCTGAAGAATGGCTGTTTGGAACTGGCTTGTAGCAGAAGCCTTTAAGTACCATGACATCCTAGGCTCTAGGGGTTGGACAGAAACCTATAAATTTGCTCACTCCCTCACTATTTCTCTTTCTTACCAAACTGCTGAAAGACTATCTCACACCATGAACTGAAAAGGACAATGTTTCCTGTTCTGAAGAAAGCTGATCACAAATGATTTGACATTTTTATGTAACTAACAAGTCTGTGTGCCACCTGAAACTACACATCATTTATCAGGTTGTATGGTTGCCAATATTCAAATGTACTTACATAACATAACATATTGTTATTATTTATGAATATTATCAATAATACATTGTTTAAATTGTAACTTAACTCCTGCTTGTCTTTTACTTCACCTAATTGCCTGAGGTTATAGATGTAGAAAGGAAGGTGGGGAGAAGTTATATATTATAATACCTTATAAACAGTAGTAAGTCTGTGAGATTTGAGGCATTCTGACAACGGCTACATATTAATAATACAAACAGGGAAAAGTAGAGCAAAATATTACTCTACCAAGACAATACACACCTCCAAAAATGAGACAGAGTCTTGGTCCTTTAGCAAAACCAGCTTTATTCAACTTGAAACAGGAACAGCACAGTTTTTTATTGCACAGGATCTACCACTCTCCTATACACAGAGACAGCAATAAGGCAGGGTCACAGCCAAGTCAGTGGCCAAGTTATACAGCATTTATAATGCTCCTTGCATCACCCATCGACGACAGCCATTTATAGTGCAATCTTGATCAGCTCGTAGTAGTTTCCTCAGTGTTATGCTACGGCACTGTGAACCTGCGGTTGCCTTGGCAACAGACAAGCAGCCCTCCACACTTCGGTGTGTCGTCCCGATGGGGGTGGGGGGGTCCAAATGGGGGGGGGGTCCTAAAGGAGTTCAGAAACCTCACAATATTAATAAACATTGTCAAATAAATACTTTATAGACAAAAAAGTGTCAGCTGATTTTCCTTTTTCTATAAGCTCACCAAATTTCAGTCAAATCATTTTACTTTTTCTGTTGTAGGGGAATTGTTACCCTAAATATCGATATATTGCAATATCCTTTCTTCGGGGATGCCTCCTGGCCTAGATGTACAATACTGCAAAATTTCAGCTTTTTAACTAAACAAGAAATGGGTTTTTTAAATCAGTGAGTAAGTAAATGAGTCCATTAACTTATCAGTATATATACAGTATATTATTAACTAGCAAAATACCCGCGCTTCGCAGCGGAGAAGTAGTGTGTTAAAGAAGCAATGAAAAAGAAAAGGAAACATTTTGAAAATAACGTAACATGATTGTCAATGTAATTGTTTTGTCACTGTTGTGAGTTGCTGTCATATATATATATATATATATATATATATATTTACACACACACATAAACATATATATATACATATCTATACATATACACATATATATACACACACACATATATACATACATATATATATATCTACATATATACACATACATATACATACACACATACATACATACATACACACACATATATACACACAAATACATATATATATACATACACACACACATATATAAACATATATATACATATACATACATATCTACATATATACACACACAGCTATTTCGTATCAGTGCAAGACGCTGCTTGTTAAAACGGATAACTCCCGCTCTTACGTGCAAGTCTGCGTGGATATTATGAACTATCGTATTTGTTCAAGTTCTATTTAAATTTTAAATAGAAGGAATTTTTATTTAGTCGACAGAAATATCTTTGGTAGGAATGGTAAAAACAGACAGGAATATTATTCCTGAATAAATCAACTCAAACCTTAAACAACTTATAATATTTTGCTCTCCATAAAAATATATCCTGTCTAAATTATACAAGTTAGAAATAAAGTAAACGTTAAAAGAAGAAACATTCAAATTTCTTTACTCTTATGTAATTTTATATAAAAAATAAACTTAGATTTTAAATATCCCAAAAGATTTTGCTCTCCATAAAAATATATCCTGTCAAAATTATACAAATTCAAATATGAACATGCTGCATAACAAAACCTGGAAATATAAATAAAATGTGTTCCTTTCAGCAATAACAAATCAAATCATTCAGTTGTCTTTGCTCATATGTCATTTTAGAGCTGGACGCCTAGTATCTTTTTTTGGCAACAAGTTCGTTTATGTTTGGTGTGAGGTTCTGTGTTGTGGAGATTCTCAGGATGGACTGCAGGTGCTCATCAGTGAGGCGACTCCTGTGTGCTGTTTTGTTAGTCTTTATCACTGAGAAGAGCTTCTCACACAGATATGTGCTACCAAACATGCACAAGGTTCGAGCCGCATGTAGACGGACTTTTTTTGTTCTTCAAAGTCAC
>JANRMT010062813.1:61658348-61691744 GCA_026402145.1 Polypterus bichir lapradei
GTCAGTAAACATATACAAAGCCTCCCATCGGTTTTTAAAGGCTCTATTTTCAGAATCAACTTTTCTCTTAAGCATCGTGTGGGCTAGCTTCGCAATAACTTGCAAGCTAGACTTGATTAACGCGGTAAGTGTTCGGCAAGGCAGGTGAAGCGCTGCATTATGGGATCTGTAGTTTATTGTGTTACCAGCGCTTCATATACCCGGGCCATTAATAACAATAATACAGTATATAAAATGATCTCGCGGGCCGGATATAATTACACGCCGGGCCGGATGTGGCCCGTGGCCCTTGAGTTTGACACATATGGACTAAATAGAACTTGAAAAGATATATTTTTTCGTACATCGAGCCCGCGTGCTAATGTGGTTTTGCCTGCATGCCTCAATAAGTGACCCTCCCCTCGCTCTTACTTTTTTACCGTTCATCTAATGAATACACTGAGTATGGCTTTACCAAAACAATCATTGATTGCGAATAAAGTATTCATTATTCGAGTATGTAGATCAGGGTATATATATATATACATATATATATACCCGCGTATCGCAGCGGAGACGTAGTGTGTTAAATAAGCTATGAAAAAGATTCGTTTCTTACTGCATCAATAAACAGCTCGTCTTCTTCTTTATCTGAGACCTGACACACTGCATGCACGGGTTTTTTTTTAACACTGTCTTCCTTTAGCGGGACATTCACTTTTTCCACCGTGTGCTTTGTTTCTGCAGTAGCTGTACTTATTACATACTTATCTTGTATGTATCAGACGCTTCATATTTTTTTGCTGCCTTTTCAATTGTGTAATTCGGTTTTTGTTCAGCGCTCTTCGGAACTCTTGCTTTTTGTCTGTGCACTGCGTCAGTTCACATGAGCCGCTCGGTGTTCATGCATCGAAGTTTCCCAGCTGTGCTGTTGCCATGTCGTGCTATGTCCATGGCTGTATCTAATGCTACCGAAGTCCCGGTACTTAAAACTTTCTCTCGCAGTTTCGCTGAGTTTGTGCCAAACACCACCCTGACTATCTCATCTTCTTCTCCATAAGCACAGTCCTACACCCGTGAATATTTACCCATGGCAGATTGCTATTGGATTGCCGCTGACGGACGGCCTTATATGGGCAGGCACTAAATTACAAACGCCAGCGGCAGCCTGTCTATGAACTTAATTTAAAGTGTAGGTTTACACTGTGCTTTGTTTCCGAAGTAGCAGAACTCATGAATATGGTTGTATATATCACTCGCTCGCTTCTTATTGTTTCGCTACCTTCTCAATTATATAATGCATGTTTTCTTCAGCGATTTTTGGGGCTCTTCCTGGTTTTCTACGTACTGCGTGATTACGTGGGAGGCGTGATTATGTCAAACTCCGCCCCCACGGGTTTCAAGCTCATCTCCATTACAGTAAATGGAGAAAAAACAGCTTCCAGTTATGACCATTACGTGTAGAATTTCGAAATGAAACCTGCCCAACTTTTGTAAGGAAGCTGTAAGGAATAAGCCTGCCAAATTTCAGCCTTCTACCTACACGGGAAGTTGGAGAATTAGTGATGAGTCAGTCAGTCAGTCAGTCAGTCAGTCAGTGAGTGAGTGAGTGAGTGAGTGAGTGAGTGAGTGAGTGAGTGAGTGAGTGAGGGCTTTGCCGTTTATTAGTATAGATTTATTACTATATATACTGTATTAACCTAATGTATCTACTTAAACATGCCTGTTGTTTACGTATGTGCAGTTTCTCTTCTATTATTTTTGTGATATATTATAGTTATATTTTTCTGTTATTCTACAATAGGATTAATTTGTTACAACAGGAATTAAATGGAAACAAGGATCTATAGTATTTATTAATGATGTTATTAGGCCACCTTGTTTGTATAGTGACATGGTAGACCAGGAAAAAAGAAAAACATTTTGGTTATTTGATTAATTAATCCTAATTGATTGGTATTGATGGAGCAACATATCCACAATGCAAGGTCACATTCAAATATGTTAGCAAATCAAAATTGGCACAGCTTTCCATGCTCAAGTGTCAGACCAAAGTGAGATTTGAAAATTGACTTGACACTAAAGGGCAAAACAAGAATGTAGATTTTTATATTTTTCTTTTTCTAATTTACTGAGCACCAAGATTTTTTTTTTTTATTTTTGTATATGTATTAGAATTTTTATTTGCTCGCCATTGAATTGAATAGGCTTGAAGTGGATTGAACTTCATTGCTATGTTTGTACTGTATTTTCTAGGAATTTGTCTTGGTGTCCAAGTGCTATTTCTTCCTTTTTCATCTTTCTTATTTGTCTTTTTTGTTTACTTTTTATTAAGGTTTGCCGTAAATGGGTAAGTTTTTCACATACTTGCAGAGAGAGATGAGCAATCTCTGCTCTTATGTAGAAAATGATGTCCATGAAGTTGCATAGCTGTGTGTGCTAGCATGCAAGTGGCTAAATTGCTTGCAGGATAGCAACACAAAAGAACACTAATGAAAATGGACACAAAAAGCAAACCTTAAAAACATTAGTGTAGAATATAGAAAAACAACAAAAAACACAAAACAGGATCTCTGACAGTTTGGCCACACTCTCTTCTGACATAAAAATTTCCGTTTTGATTTTGTATTGCATTTGCATAAAATTATTTGCCAGTCTCCCTCTTTTATGTGAAAGTGACATTACAATTTAAAACTACTGCTAATGTAACTGTATAAAGACCACAATAACTACTGTATATTTGTCAAATGCAAGACAATTGATATAATCCAATTTTAAAAACTTGCCAAAAACAATATCCAGTTTCATACAAATTAATCATTTTTTTTATTTTTGCAAGTTTGCTCATGCTGTATGAGTTAGTGTGTACCTGATATGGATGTCATTTCCATAATGCTGTTTTTTGGAATTGAAGACAGGATTCTTGGCCATTGAATTAGGGGTAGAGGCAGATCCTCAAAAAATGCACACATTTCGCTTTAATATTTAATTGTAATTTGTAAATAAAAACATGACATTTAAATTTTTTTCTCGGCCACCACTACAAAAAACTTGGGGTAAGTGACATAAACCAAAAATCATTTTTTTAAAGACTGTAAATTTCTTTTAAAACTGTAAATTTGCTTTGAAAAATGCTTTGGCAAATTTTGCTGATAAACACTATGAAGAGGTATTAATAACAATAATACTGGTTCAGGTGTCCCTTGGGTAAATTTAGATATTACAGGTCAGAAGTAAGGGTTTATGTCTAAGTGTGAGTTAAAAAGGAGATTGTTATGTTGATTTTTTTCCCCGATTACTTGTTGAACAGAAAGTTTACTACACTATGTTATGGTAGTTTAATATATAATTCTGCTGAAGAGTATCAGGTTTGAATCCCACCTTAGTACCTCAAGAGTGAAGTTTGTATATTCTTTCTGTATTTTGATGGGTTTTCCTCAGGGTACTGCAGTTTTTATCTCAAAGATGTACATGTTAACTAGTTTTTTTACATTATCAAAGCATGAGTGGATGTGGGCAATTGAACAGGTATGCCTAATGGTGAACTGATTATCTTCAGGTTAGTGCTTCAATACACACTTACTCCAAACTTCATTAAACTGGGTAAGCAGCTGAGAAGTAGATAGGGTTAGTGCAAAAAATACAATGAAATTCTTACTTGTTAATCAACATGCAATAAGTCTGGACTCTCTATCACCATGGCCTGTAAGCATTCCTACCTTACTCTGAAACTTCTTAAATGAAGCATTACAAATTAAAACAAAGATGAATAATACATTTTATAAAAGTTTGACTTCTGTGCACTGCACCAGACGTACAATTAGCAAAATAGTATTAAAATGTAAGATATGTGAAAGTATTCAGTATAATTCAGTTCAATTAATTTTAAACTTAAGTAGTGTTCCAAAGTAAATGCTGATTCAATGCGGTTATACATATATAAACATAAATATATGGTTATGTAAACAATATTATAAATATCAGTATCTTTGGTTTTAGAGGTGAAACCCCTGAGAGATCAACAATTGCCTGATAGCATAGCCCTAGTCTAGGAATTGTAATTTTTATTAAGAAATAAACATACATCATAAAAGACTAAGGGAGTTTTAGTCCATCTTGGCATCAGTCTGAGGAGATTCACGTTTGGCCATTTACTTTACAATGGCTTGCAGTGGTTGCTTGGTGACTGGTAGGAATTGTGGCAGAAATGCCCAGGTGACCAGGAAGAAAATGAAATGGTAAGAAACGAGCAATAATGGGAATATAATACTGTGTTCTGTTCAATATGCTTTGAGGTTGCACCCTTATGCATACAATAATGATTGTGACAAGCATCAAAGGCAGATTTGTATATACTTGAAAATCAAATCCAAAATGATTATTTTCCAAAACTGTTTTGTGTCCAAGACTTTGAATATATTATTTTTGTTTATTATCTTGGCAATGGGCCAGCCATGGTTAATATGACAAAGAAAAATGTGTCTGTGCTATCTTCATGTTTTTTGTATAATTTGTATGTTTTTTTTCTTTAAATTTGTCAGCATATATGCTGCACTACTATTTGAAAATAATTGAATTGATCGAATTATCCAGCTTATCTAAATATTTGTGTATTTGTTTGATAGGTGGCTGTCCTGTTGCTATTAAACAAGTTGGTAGCAACAAAAGGATTGCATTAGCTGCTGCAGCTGCTGCGGCTATGGTGACCATGGAATCTGATGCTTCTCAGGGACCATCTTCTGTTAGTAATCAGCCTTATCGTGTGCTCACCCTGTCTCCAATCAAGATTCCTCTTTTGTCTGCTCCTATGTCGGGTAAGACTTTTATTGTGAAACACTCACTATTCATTGGTGAAATGTGGAAGTCAAGTATTTGCCTGCCTTTTTGAAGCAGTGCCAAAAACTTAATCATTTGTTTTATGTGCCGATATTTTGCATCATTTATTTTATAGTATACTTATTTTGGGTCTGAACATTGAATTCTAGCAAACAGGGAATAGAGACAGGGTTTCATTTGTTTGTGTGAGGTCATTGAATGAAAGATATTACAGTTGTTATCTGCTTTGTTTGCTTTTTTGATAGTAGCTCTTCAGAGTGAGCTGAAAGGTTGATTAAGGAAATAAACAGGTGTTGATATGAACTGCCTCTCTTTATAGTCAGTTTTGAGAGCACAGAGATGATATATCTGTACTATTTAAATATCAGTTCATCAACCAAATGACTTCAGAGCTGCAGAGATAACAGATGATTCATTTGCATTTGAAGTGAGTTTTCTACTTTGTCCCTAAAAGCACATAATAAGTACCTTGTTCTTTGAAGTGGACTGAGATCATTATTTTTCTGGGCAGCAGTAAGGATTTTGCCTGCTTTAAAAGCCTTTCACTATTTTCCTGCTAGAGCAAGAATAGCAGATGTAGCTTTCAGTGGAATGTTGTGATCATGTTGTAGAAATCATTACCAGTGTATCAGCTATGACTATGATATTTTAAACCATCTATTGTATACAAAACTGTGTTCTCTGCATACTGAAGTACACATTGTTTTTTAAAAAAACCTTTTTATAAAAGATATAATGGAATTTGTTTATTTTTATCCAAGTCAAATATACTGTGAATTTTTTTGTAATTCTTCTGTTTTATCAAATACGCTTTCATTACGTTTTATTTGTATTTTTAAGAATGATGTGTTGTTGAAAGTACAGCATGTGGTAACGTGGTGTTTCCTAATTGCAGTGATTATTATTTAGGCTAATATTATATATTATTTTAATGATTTTTTTCATGTTACAATATAGTATCATAATGAAATTGTTTTGGAACAAAAATATGAATACAGTATATAAGGTAGAATATGATTGCCTAAGGGCATAATTCTCATTTTAAAATAGTTATTTCAGATTTTAGTACATATACTGAAGGTTCTGCCACTTTATTCTATGTTTTCTTTGTTTTTCTTCTTTCCATTATTAGCTTTAACATCTTCCAGGCCATTTGAGCTGTGACTTTCAAAGTCACAAGCAAAATACAGCTAATAGCAGTTTATTGCAGTAATAGATGTTATTTGACACAGTGATTAGATTGACTGTGGACCATGTTATTTGCTGTTTAACCCTGCTTGTCGAGTGTATATGCTATTTATATTAGCATATGCATAAAATTCATGTAACACACTGTCTTTAATCTGTGGATGGTATTAAACTTATTACTATATTGCCAAAATACAGAATCACTATTCAACTGACACACATAAAACATTATTGTTGACTTTTTTTTACAATAATGATAAAGTTTTTTATCTGATTTTCATGCAGTCAATTTAAAGAATATTGTAAATGTCAGTTATGGTTCTGAACTCCTCCCCTGCACTTATATGGTTATAGTCTTTAATGTCACCTTTTATATGTTATGCAGTTTAGCAACGTATTTTTTGTGACAGTCGGGATTAAGGATGAGCAGAGGATACCATTCTGAGAGTAGTCAAATGTCGAGACTTACAGGCTATAGTAAATCTTCTGGTATTTGGTTGATCATTATGGAATTTTGGTCTCTTGTATTTTCAGTGTTTCCTTTCCAATGTGTATTTTGATCTTTTGCCAGTTTCTGATCATGATTTAGCTTCAACGTCAGTAAAGTATTACATTTTAAACTTAGTAAACTTTTTTTTTCTGGTTTACAACCTTGATTCTATGGTTACTCTAATTGATCACCTAAATCTGCCCTCATTATGTATCCAGATACATGTGCTGTTGGTGTACTCTGCAACCTCAGACATGATTCTCTGTAAAGTAGAAAGTAGACCTGGATAGTTAAAATGGGGAATTGGATCACTATGAATACAAGACAAGCCAAGTCAACGTACATGTAAAAGATACGCAACCTATATCAAATGATCTGCGCTATGGATTCCTTGATCTTGTAAAATATGGAAACTTAAATGATGTTCTTGTTTAACTTGCAGCATAATGATATATTGGTTAAAAAGATTGTTACAGAATACTTTATCTGGTATCTTCATACTGTGTCCCTGTCGCCAGCAGAGTAAAAAAAAATGTTTTGCTCAATGCTGTTTTTTCTCCAAAGATCAGTATGTTTACTGTTTCTTCACTAGATACATGTTTGTATATTCTGCTCAAAAAGTTTCTGGTCATATGTTTTTCAGAACACCTCCACTTTCTAAACCAGATTAAATGCATTTTCTTTATCTGCTGCAGAAAATAAAGTATGTAACTTCAGCCTCAAAATATTTCATAAGAGTTGTAACTCTGATTTCTGAATGGAACAGAGTTTTGTGCTTAAGTTTAGAGTTTGGTGAGCTAATACCAGGACATATTCCAGTTGTGGCTCTGATTTCTGCATTTTTTTATCATGTCTGTATTATTTTGTATTACAGTTGTTTTTTAGTGCTTCCTGTTTTACTAGTAATGGCAAGATTACTTGTGCTGCTGTTGGTAAAACTGTTATGCTTATGAATATGGGCACCTTTTCTATTTATCAACTTACAGAATTTAATTTGAATTGTCAAGAATAGTTTTAGATTCTACCCAACACCTAATATCTTATATGCTGACTACCTCTGGTCGAGTCCATGCTATTATGTCCCTTGGTAACTTATTCCAGTCATGTAGCAGGGTACTATAATACTTTTGCATTATAGCAAACATACAGTAGGTTTTCATATTATATTTTAGATTTGTTTTGTTAATTATGTATTTTTATCTGTTTCATTGACTTTACCTTTGTCTATCTACCAATCTGATATTTTTAACTGTCTTTTTTCTGATCTTGATTTTTACCTTATGTAACTATGTAAATTTTACAAATCTTGAATTGTACTGGTTAGCTAGTGTCTTTCTTACTACACTGTAAATGATAACAAAACATGAATTCTCAGGCTATACAAGATTCTACTGACATAAATTCATTTAATCTAGTCTGAATGTAATCTATGGGATTAGAATTTATCAACACAGGTTAAATATACCTAGTCTGAAATCCAAAATCTGAAATACTCCAAAATTCTGAAGTTTTTGTGGGTTGACATGATACTACCCATGTTGCCTCTAATTTTATTTCACTGCTGAGCGGATGTGAGCAACATATATGCAGATTCCAAATAGACTTAATTGTTCTGTACAGGGATGAATAACTGATCCCCCATAAAGCACCGAGTGCCATAAAGCTATGACACACAATCGATGGCCCCCAGATGGGGTTCTAGGGAGAAGAAGTGCCAAGCAGCTAGGACACATGATTGAAAACCGGGGCTGAGGTCCGGCAGTCTTAATATACTATGCAGGAGGGAGGCACAGTGAAAAGACTACACTTACTGTAGTTGACAGTTCAAAAGTGCTGTGTGGTACCAAATATATATATAGTTTCTCTATATAAAATCCTAGCCTAAAAGTGCAACGGTGATGTTTTTATGTCACTTTTTTGTCATGCTTTAAATCTGGCTTATTTTAAAACCTACATATATACAGTACAAGCCAAAAGTTTGGACACACCTCCTAATTCAATGTGTTTTCTTTATTTTCATGACCATTTACAGCACTCCATCACTCTCCTTCTTGGTCAAATAGCCCTTACACAGCCTGGAGGTATGTTTGGGGTCATTGTCCTGTTGAAAAATAAATGATCGTCCAACTAACCTGACATCTGCACAACACAACTGCTGGTCCCAACCCCATTGATAAAGCAAGAAATTCCACTAAATAACCCTGATAAGGCACACCTGTGAAGTGAAAACCATTTCAGGTGACTACCTGTTGAAGCTCATCGAGAGAATGCCAAAAGTGTGCAAAGCAGTAATCAGAGCAAAGGGTGGCTATTTTGAAGAAACTAGAATATAAAACATGTTTTCAGTTATTTCACCTTTTTTTGTTAAGTACATAACTCCACATGTGTTCATTCATAGTTTTGATGCCTTCAGTCATGAAAATAAAGAAAACACATTGAATGAGGAGGTGTGTCCAAACTTTTGGCCTGTACTGTATGTCTGGTATCATTCTTTTCAGAATTTATCAAACTTTAATATGTTGTTAGATTTTCAGATTCTTATCCCATTTTTAAATTATAAACTAAAAAATATCAAGAACTCGCGTCTTGCAAGACGGGACTTTGTGCCAAAAGATTTAACCACGCCTGGGGCTGGAAATAAACACAAAGATAGGGCCGCATGCTGTACAGGCTTTTAAATGTTCGAAATGCTGCATAAGATGCAGATCACGCAGCATGGCAGCAGCAGCAAGCCAGCAGCTGATCGAACAAAGAGGAGGTAAAAATAAATTATTTGTTTCCCATTATATTACCATTAAAAGGGGGTTTCGAAGGAGCGACTGTGTTTTCTTGGGGTACGTTCACCCCCCCCCCCCTTCAAAACGTGAGCAGCAGAAACACAAAGTGGCTGGCGAGCAAAGTGAGCAGAGGGGAACCCCCTAGTGTGTGTGTGTGTGTGTGTGTGTATGTATTGTAATAGTGTGTATTCTGGGCTCATCAGGCGTATACACTCCCTATGATCTGCTTCTCGCAACTGAAAGAGGGCACCGTGGCGGATGTTAGTCGACTTGCTGACCAACCACAAGCGTTACCTGGTAGGTAACCACCCATACAATCAGATTGTGATTTAGACTATGAATGCCTTGAATGTAATTACCCCTATCTACATACTGTCAAATAAACGAACCACATGCCGTGGCACAACGCAAGAGGCTTCGCCTCTAGTGCTGACGCCCGAGGTTCGATTCCCGAGAGGGGGTGCAGTGAGTGTGTACGCCTGATAAGCCCAGAATTAGGGTGAAACACGTGTCGCATACTCTTTGCATTATTTGACAGTAAAACTATTTCAACCATTCTACGATCTGCTTCTCGCAACTGAAAAAGGGCACCGTGGCGGATGTTAGCCGACTTGCTGACCAACCACAAGTGTTACCTGGTAGGTAACCACCCATACAATCAGATTGTGATTCAGACTACTAATGCCTTGAATATGTGTATATATATATGTGTGTGTGTGTATATATGTATATGTGTATATATACAGTATAAATATATATGTGTGTGTGTATATATATGTATGTGTATATATGTGTGTATATGTATGTATGTATTTATGTGTATATATATATATACAGTATATATATATATATATGTCTATATATATATATATATATATGTCTATATATATGTAGGGTGGTCCAGATGTAATTATGCAATTTTCATTACGCTATAACTTATTAAGTTTATTACAAAGAAAATCACCCGAAAAATCCAGGACCATTGAGAAGTGTGCGAACTGCCGACATGAAGAATTGTCTTCGCGCTGAACTGGAATCCTTCTCGCATAAATCAAACTCAGGCCTGGTAGGCCCAAACGTGTTGTGAAGGTCTTTTGGGAACGTCTGGCAGAGTCCCCTGTCAGAAATAGCTTCAACTCCCACCTCCGGCAGAACTTCGACCACATCCCGAGGGAGGTGGGGGACATTGAGTCCGAATGGGCCATGTTCCATGCCTCTATCGTTGAGGTGGCTGACCGGAGCTGTGGCCGTAAGGTGGTTGGTGCCTGTCATGGCGGCAATCCCCAAACCCATTGGTGGACACTGGCGGTGTGGAATGCCGTCAAGATGAAGGAGTCCTACAGGACCCTTTTGTCCTGTGGGACTATGGAGGCAGCTGATAGGTACCGGCAGGCCAAGCGGAATGTGGCTTCGGTGGTTGCTGAGGCAAATACACGGACGTGGGAGGAGTTTGGGGAGGCCATGGAGAATGACTTTTGGGCGGCTTCGAGGAGATTCTGGTCCACCATCCAGCGTCTCAGGAGGGGAGAAGAAGTGCAGTGTCAGCACTGTATATGGTGGGGATGGTGCACTGCTGATCTCAACTTGGGATGTTGTGGTTCGGTGGGGGGAGTACTTCGAAGACCTCCTCAATCCCACTAACATGCCTTCCAATGAGGAAGCAGAGCCTGGAGACTCGGAGGTGGGCTCCCCCATCTCTGGGATTGAGGTCACCGAGGTGGTCAAAAAACTCCTTGGTGGCAGGGCCCTGGGGATGTTCCTCAGAGTTCCTCAAGGCTCTGAATGTTGTAGGACTGTCTTGGTTGACACGCCTCTGCAACATCGCATGGACATCGGGGACAGTGCCTCTGGATTGGCAGACCAGGGAGGTGGTCCCCCACTTTAAGAAGGGGGACCGGAGGGTGTGTTCCAACTACAGAGAGATCACACTCCTCAGCCTCCCTGGAAAAGTCTATTCGGGGGTCCTGGAGAGGAGGGTCCATCAGATAGCCAAACCTCTGATTCAGGAGGAACAGTGTGGTTTTCGTCCTGGTCGCGGAACAGTGGACCAGTTCTACACCCTTAACAGGGTCCTGGAGGGTGCCTGGGAGTTTGCCCAACCAGTCTACATGTGTTTTGTGGACTTGGAAAAGGCGTTCGACCGTGTCTCTTGGGGAATCCTGTGGGGGGGGGTACTCCGAGATTATGGGGTACTGGACCCCCTGATAAGGGCTGTTTGGTCCCTGTACAACTGGTGTCAGAGCTTGGTTTGCATTTCCGCCAGTAAGTCAAACCCATTTCCAGTGAGAGTTGGACTCCGCCAGGGCTGCTCTTTGTCACCGATTCTGTTCATAACTTTTATGGACAGAATTTCTAGGCACAGCCAGGGTGTTGAGGGGGTCCGGTTTGGTGGACTCAGGATTGGGTCACTGCTTTTTGTAGATGATGTTGTCCTGTTTGCTTCATCAGGCCGTGATCTTCAGCTCTCCCTGGATCGGGTTGCAGCTGAGTGTGAAGCGGCTGGGATGGGAATCAGCACCTACAAATCTGAGACCATGGTCCTCAGCTGAAAAAGGGTGGAGTGCCCTCTCAGGGTTGGGAGCGAGATCCTGCTCCAAGTGGAGGAGTTCAAGTATCTCGGGGTCTTGTTCATGAGTGAGGGAAGAATGGAGCGTGAGATCGACAGGCTGATCGGTGCGGCGTCTGCAGTGAAGCGGGCTCTGCATCGGTCTGTCGTAGTGAAAAAGGAGCTGAGCCGTAAGGCAAAGCTCTCAACTTACCAGTCGATCTGTGTTCCTACCCTCACCTATGGTCATGAGCTATGGGTAGTGACTGAAAGAACGAGATCACGAATACAAGCGGCTGAAATAAGTTTCCTCCGCAGGGTGTCTGGGCTTTCCCTTGAAGATAGGGTGAGAAGCTCAGTCATCCAGGAAGGGCTCAGGGTAGAGCCACTGCTCCTCCGCATCGAGAGGAGTCAGATGAGGTGGCTCGGGCATCTGATCAGGATGCCTCCTGGACACCACCCTGGTGAGGTGTTCTGGGCACGTCTAACCGGGAGTAGGCCCCGGGGAAGACACAGGACACACTGGATGGGAACGCCTCGGGATTCGACTCCCCCGGAAGAGTTAGAAGAAGTGGCCAGGGAGAGGGAAGTCTGGGTAACTCTGCTCAAGCTGCTGCCCCCGCGACCCGATCTCGGATAAGCGGAAGAGGATGGATGGATGGATATATGTGTATATATATGTATATATACTATTTATGTTTGGAAGAGAAGGTCTATGATACGATTTGCATATTTGCAGCTGAAGATCCACAAAGGGAGAAACTGAATCACGTATCATAAAGCAGTTTTTATTCCTGAGCTTTCAGCTCCTGCCAGGGGCCTGCATCAGAGAATAATACGCAGACTTTTAAGAATCAAAGGCAATATATAGCAAAAATTACATGGAGGTGGGGGGTCTAAGTCAGTGTGATTGGGGTGGGGGGGTATTGGTTGTAAAGTTTTATTTATTACGAACATGCTCTTCTTAAGTTTGCATATGCTGGATTTATGTCCAAATGTCTGTTGATAGCGTTCTCATTTGATAGCCAAGATTCGGCCAGCTGCCTGGCACTTTTAGTACATCGGTTTTGGTTAGCGCAGGGAAGCCACCTACCAAATTTAGTGAAGACGGGGTCAGCCTTCTACCTACACGGGAAGTTGGAAAATTGGTGACGTTGGAAAGTTCAATATGGCGGCTGACAGTGGCATCATACTACCGAAATAAGTATGTACATTGGTTTCGGTTAGCGCAGGGAAGCCGCCTTCCAAATTTCGTGAAGATGGGGCCATAAATAAGAAAGTTCAACATGGGGGACGTTGTCGACCGTTATCGACTGTTATGACCGTTACGTGTAGAATTTCGAAATGAAACCTGCTTAACTTTTGTAAGTGAGCTGTAAGGAATAAGCCTGCCAAATTTCAGCCTTCTACCTACACGGGAAGTTGGAGAATTAGTGATGAGTGAGTGAGTGAATGAGTGAGTGAGTGAGTCAGTGAGTGAGTCAGTCAGTCAGTGAGGGCTTTGCCTTTTATTAGTATAGATATAAATATATATATATATATGTGTATATATATGTATATATATATTTGTATATATGTGTGTATATATATGTATATGTGTATATATATGTATATGTGTATATATGTATGTATATACACTCACCTAAAGGATTATTAGGAACACCTGTTCAATTTATCATTAATGCAATTATCTAATCAACCAATCACATGGCAGTTGCTTCAATGCATTTAGGGGTGTGGTCCTGGTCAAGACAATCTCCTGAACTCCAAACTGAATGTCAGAATGGGAAAGAAAGGTGATTTAAGCAATTTTGAGCGTGGCATGGTTGTTGGTGCCAGACGGGCCAGTCTGAGTATTTCACAATCTGCTCAGTTACTGGGATTTTCACGCACAACCATTTCTAGGGTTTACAAAGAATGGTGTGAAAAGGGAAAAACATCCAGTATGCGGAAGTCCTGTGGGCGAAAATGCCTTGTTGATGCTTGAGGTCAGAGGAGAATGGGCTGACTGATTCAAGCTGATAGAAGAGCAACTTTGACTGAAGTAACCACTCGTTACAACCGAGGTATGCAGCAAAGCATTTGTGAAGCCACAACACGCACAACCTTGAGGCGGATGGGCTACAACAGCAGAAGACCCCACCGCGTACCACTCATCTCCACTATAAATAGGAAAAAGAGGCTACAATTTGCACGATCTCACCAAAATTGGACAGTTGAAGACTGGAAAAATGTTGCCTGGTCTGATGAGTCTCGATTTCTGTTGAGACATTCAAATGGTAGAGTCAGAATTTGGCGTAAACAGAATGAGAACATGGATCCATCATGCCTTGTTACCACTGTGCAGGCTGGTGGTGGTGGTGTAATGGTGTGGGGGATGTTTTCTTGGCACACTTTAGGCCCCTTAGTGCCAATTGGGTATCGTTTAAATGCCATGGGCTACCTGAGCATTGTTTCTGACCATGTCCATCCCTTCATGACCACCATGTACCCATCCTCTGATGGCTACTTCCAGCAGGATAATGCACCATGTCACAAAGCTTGAATCATTTCAAATTGGTTTCTTGAACATGACAATGAGTTCACTGTACTAAAATGGCCCCCACAGTCACCAGATCTCAACCCAATAGAGCATCTTTGGGATGTGGTGGAACGGGAGCTTCATGCCTTGGATGTGCATCCCACAAATCACCATCAACTGCAAGATGCTATCCTATCAATATGGGCCAACATTTCTAAAGAATGCTTTCAGCACCTTGTTGAATCAGTGCCACGTAGAATTAAGGCAGTTCTGAAGGCGAAAGGGGGTCAAACACCGTATTAGTATGGTGTTCCTAATAATCCTTTAGGTGAGTGTATATATGTATATATATGTGTACACTGATCACTCACTATATCGTGCTTCAACTTTTGCGGCTTCACTCCATCGCGGATTTTATATGTAAGCATATCTAAATATATATCACAGATTTTTCGCTGGTTCACGGATTTCTGCAGACAATGGGTCTTTTAATTTATGGTACATGCTTCCTCAGTTAGTTTGCTCAGTTGATTTCATACAAGGGACGCTGTTGGCTGATGGCTGAGAAGCTACCCAATCAGAGCACGTATTACGTATTAAATAAAACTCCTCAATGATATACGATATGCTTCCTGTGCAGTGCTTCGCATACTTAAAAGCCCGAACAACACGTATTAATTTTTGATTGTTTGCTTTTCTCTCTCTTTCTCTCTGACATTCTCTGCTCCTGACCGAGGGGGTGTGAGCAGAGAGGCTGTTCACACACTGGCCTAGAGGATACGGACGCTCCTCTAAAAAATGCAGAAAGACTCACTTCACATTGCTTCCTTTCCTTGCAGCTGCTTTGTCGAGTGGTGCTTCGCATACTTAAAAGTCTGAACAGCACCTATTGATTTTTGATTGTTTGCTTTTCTGTCTCCGTCTCTCTCTCTGTCTGACATTCTCTGCTCCTGACGCGCACTCCTTTGAAGAGGAAGATATGTTTGCATTCTTTTAATTGTGAGATGGAGCTGTCATCTCTGTCTTGTCATGGAGAACAGTTTAAACTTTTGAAAAAGAGACAAATGTTTGCAGTGTTTTAAAGTCCCTGTCTCTACAACCTCCTGTGTTTCTGTGCAAATCTGTGACCTAAGCGTGACAATTGTGATGTATGGCCGGCTGTTCATCCCGGCCATTAGCCCCACGCTGCCAGGTGAAGCCCTCCCTGCAGTATGGAGGTGTCCTGAAGACCAGCAGGGCATCATGGACATTGGAGTCTTTATTCACAGCCCTGCTGGATACCGTGGAGGCCGCTAGGAGACGCTGCAGGGAGGAACAGTGTTTATTTTCCCTACGCCCCGGAAGTACGTCCGAGTCACATGGACAAGGGGAATGACGTGCTTCCGGGGTGAAGAAAAGGACTTTTTTATCTGACTCGGAAGTGATAGGAGAACATGGACTGGGGATTGGAACACTTCCGGGTCAGGGAATATAAAAGGATTATGGGAGCTCCCAGACAGCGAGCTGAGTTGGGAGGCAGGGTGGCTAAGCGTCTGGGAGATTGGAGGATTGTTTATTTGATTATTGATTTGTTATATGAGAATTGTGGAGAGGAGCGTGCTTTGTGCACTTTATTATTATAATAAATAATTATTTGGACTTTTATCTGGTGTCTGACGAGTGATCTGAGGGTACAAGGGAGCGAGAAAGCCCCAATCTGTCACACAATATAAAAATAACAATATACATAAGTCCAGCATTTGCACACTTAAGAAAAACTTATTTATAATAAACAAGACTTTACACCCAATACCCCACCCCCGCCGGACCACACGGACTTAGCCACTCCTCACCACCCCCCTCCACGTAATTTATTGCTATATATTGCCTTTGGTTCTTGTAAGTCTAAACATTATCCTCTGATGAAGACCCCTGGTAGGGGTTCAAAGCTCAGGAATAACAACTACTTTATGATACATGATTCATTTTCTCCCTTTGTGGATCTCCAGCTGCTCCAGCTTATATATATATATATAAGACGACCAGGGACACCCAGAGTGCTTCCAGGTACGCAACCGGTAATTCTGCCACACTGGGGAGTGCCGGCGGAAGGTAATTGGGAGGCACCTGGAGCACGTCCAAGTGTGTATAAAAGGGGCCGCCTCCCTCCATTTGATGGCTGGAGTCAGGAGTGGAGAAGGACGGAGCTTGGGAGGAGAGGACAGGAGGCAGCCTGAAGAGAGTGAGGCATTTTTTGAGGCCTGGACTTTGGGGGAGTTTTGGGGGTTGTTTGTGCACTTGTAAATATTTACAATTGTAAATAAACGTGTGTGGGTGATTATACGATGTCTGCCTGTCTGTGTCTGGGCCGCTTACCACAATACAGATATTCCAAAATCTGAAAATATCCAAGATTCCAAAATCTTTCTGATCCCAGGCATTTTGGATTAAGGATACTCTAGGTCTTTTATTTTTCATGGTCTTTTTGGACTTTCCATCTGTGTGAAAATAATTGTATAATTCTCAAAATAGGGTCATGAAAATTTACTTTGTGTCCTTAATTCATAATTTTTCTGTGCCTTTTCAAAGGAGGTTGCCTATATTAATTGATTCAGGAATTTGCTTTTTGTATTTATTTACTTTTTGCTTAAATAAAACATCCATAGTTTTCTCAGATACATTATCTATGGCTTCACTGGATTATTTTATTAATAACAGATTAAATCAGCATAGTGAGTGGAAGGTATTTCGGTAACACGGAATTACTCAGTGGCGGCGTGTGGCTCACAGCATGGAAAAATATCTCTCATTAAGGTTGAGCCATACAATTTTAACATATACACTTCCCAGGTTCATACCCATTGTTTCAGGCAGTGGACACCACTGTTTCATTTAAAATCAAAGAATTTAGATTAACTTTAGTTTTTGTGTAAGCATATGTCTGTTTATGACACCTTTCTGTAACTTTTGCATATGTGATCCTACAGTCACACATATCATGCTCCTTGGTCCTTTAATTTCTTAGTTCCAAATTGGCCTATGTACTATGGAGAGAATCATGAAAAAGAACATTTAATGCTGCATGGTATACTCTTACAGTGAGAGAAGGATTAAAGCTGGCCATGTGCTTTGATTTGAAAGATATATTTGAGCAAAGTGATTATAGTAGTTGAACAGTTATCACTTAATATTGGAAGAGACATGATTATACAAATAAGGATGTTTGCACAGAATTGCAATTGAAAATGCATTTGTCACATCACCAAATGTATAAAGTAGGGCACAATGTATCATATATTAATAGTGATTATGATTGCAGCTGCCTTGATATACTAATAGTGAAAAGTGGTGATTGTTACATTCCATTTAGTACTTTTGCTCTTTTAGAGATCAAGCATTTCCAGTTACTAACTACTCTAAAAGCAAACGAGTGTTGTAACCAATTACAGATACATATCCTAAATTTGAGAGCACTGTCAAATTTGATGTATTCCTATCACATGACTACTTAGGTGCAATTGTCAGTTAGTCATTCTCTAATCTGCTTAGTCCTGAACAGGGTCACGGAGAGGGTGCTGGAGCCTGCCCCAGCTAGCATACGGTATAAGGCAGGAACAAAGCTTGGACAGAATGCCACTCCATCGCAGGGTGAACACATACAAACACACCCCAACCACACACTAAAGCCAATTTAAGATCATCAATTCACCTAACCCACATGGGTTTGAACAGTCGGAGGAAACTGGAGTACCCAGAGGAAGCCCATGCAGACTTGAGGAGAACATGCAAACTCTACCCGGGATGTGAAAACTGTTCTCCTTACTGTGAGACAGCAGCGCTACACTGTGCCACCATGCTGCCCCAAAGACAACCTTGCTAAAAGCATTTCCTGGGGACTGTTCCATAATAATAACTTGTAAATATTGTGGAATTCTTTCTCTTGTGTTTGCAGCACCCACTAGAAAACTTTGAGAAGTATACAGTATTTAATGTTGAACTTAAACCAGCAGAGAATCATCTGTAATTTGGCATTCTATAGTGATGTTGTTGATCAAAAATGCATATTGTGCAGCACTGCACTTTAACCTTTTTAGAACCATCTAAAATTTCACTACATGTGAATGAAAGCTGAGCAAGCAGCACCTAGTCCTAGCAATGTTACACAGATAACCATTTCCTGTTTACGCTATAACAACATGTCTGTATCCAGGAGGCTATTGAAATCAAAATCAGATAACAGTAGACTTCATTTTTATTTATCACAAAACATGGCTCCAATTAAAACTGTGTGCAACAAAGGATTTAAAAACTGATCCAGTACCAAAGGTTAAGAAATATGTCATTCCCTCATGTAATTATTGTTCTCAGGTTGGGTTGCCTTTGCTTTATCCCAGATGTTAGACAGATAGTAAAATGGCCCCTTGCTAAATATAGATTTTACTGTACTGTAGCAATACATAATTCAGTATTCTTATTAATTTTCTTTCTTTTTTAGTCATTCTGCTGTATGTTCAGATCACAGTGTGTGTTTCTATCTATCTATCTATCTATCTATCTATGTAAACAGTTCTGTAAAAAGCCAAATTTCCCCCTGGGGACAAATAAAGTTCAAAATATTTATTTCACAAACTACACAAAGTACTATATGTATTTCATTACTGTGTTATGAATCAACATCACATATTACAAATATTGTGTAATATTAAGAACAATAATCATCAATTATTAATTTTTTCATAATCGTGCTCCTCTAGTAGAAAATAAAATTACTAAATTATGTGTTGTAGGGCAGTGGAGGATGGAATGAGTTATTTAATTTTTTCAGAAATTCTTTTTCTGTTAAACATTGCTGTTTTGGAAAGCATGACAAGTAAAGAACAAGACAAAATTGAATAACAGTGAATAAGAACGTCTAAATAAAAAATTAAGGTACAGATTTAAAAATTAAAGAAATTGAATTTTTATGTTTATGTTAAAGGTCAAGTACGAAGTTACCTTCTACATTACTTTTCTCCCTTCTTCATGTCTCCTTGAGCTTATATTCTTCTTTAACTCATCATCCAGGTCATCAATCCATTTTTTATTTTAAATTCTTGATTTGACAAACATCATCCACTTGTAAAGCTTCATACAGTGTCAAAATCCTCTCCCACCAGTAACTCTGGATCTCTGTTTGTGATTTGTTTTGACAGTGTTGGTCAATGTAAGCTTGATGACAATGTGGTAGGTTTAAATACTGGCTCTACTTACAGATTACAGTTTCTGTAAGCCCAGCGTAATGATGACACCCCTGTTTTTTTAAATTAAGGGGTTCAGGTGTTTGAATTTCCTATATTCTTAATATTCCTCTGTTAAATATGCAATGACAGGTGCTACAGTCTGTCTTTAATGCATGCATATCAAAATAACATTTAATTTTGTCCATTTTCACTGCTGCTCCCATTTCCCAAAATTCATTCTCTATAGTTATTAAATCTTTGCTGTAAATCTCTGTTTTGACAGGCAGTTATTAATTTTGTATACTAGGGACTGCATGATACTGCACCCTGCATGAACAGGGTGTCCTCCAGAATGATTACCTTTAGTTTATAGTGCTACTGCAGGTAAAAGTAGTGCTTAAACCTCACGTCTCCAACCTAAGCTGGGTGTAAACTATAAATGAAGTAGCCAGCTACAGCCTATGATTCCCTTATGGTTCATATTCATCATATTGTTGAGGATCCAGAGGATGATAAATCTATTACCTTATTACCTGATAAGTGTTTACTCTTTTGTTGCAGCTATCAAGTAGCTTGAAGCAAACATATAATTAGTATATGGCTACCCCAAAGGATGTCTTAGTCAAGGCAAATGAAACATACTATGAGATGAAATAGAAATAATATTCATCTACAGTTTATTTTTTAGGAATTTAGTATAATTTAAATTTGTATTTATTCATAATCAAAATTATGAAAACATTTTTGAGTAAAAACATTATTAGTTTCATGTACTACACTATTTTATAATTCTACAAAATAAGGAAAAGACAAATAAATTACTTAAAAACACAATGGTTATGAAATCCTATTAAGGAGAAAGTGCAGTTCTGCTTTTAACCTTTAAAGACTTAACATGGTTTCAATAATTTAAACCCTAGTAGCCTTTATTTCTAAATAAATTTCCCATTGCATATTTATTTAACTCAAAGCAATTTATTTATAGCTTTGTTAACATTTGCACTTCATGTAGCCACTCCTGTCTCACTTGTCTTAAAGCACATCTGTCAAGCTGTATACAGTTTAATTTACATGTATGTCTTTAACATTAACTACTCTAACACATCCAGATTTCAATAAATGCAGTCTATAATTGCAAAGTAAATGATCTTAAAGGAAAATTGAACAAAATGTGCCTTTACTGTTAGGAGCACGTTGTTAATATTACAACTGAGGTTGAATTTGCTTTTAGAAAACTAAAGAAAAGGGCTCTTAATTCTCAAAAGTTGTGAATATATTTTTCACATACTAAAGCACACAGAACAGAAGCATCATACTGAGAGAACACAAAGTATTGTACAAAGGAGCATTAAAACCTATATTAAACCTTAGCAGTCCCCCTGTACCCAACAACTAAAGTGAATGACTTGCCAAGTACCATTGAAGCACTCTTTCACATCCCTCACTGTGTGTCTGTTCATGAATCCCAGTTCCAGTTCTTTAGTCTCAATCTAGTTCTAACATGAAATGGCTTTAAACTCCTTCTTGGGGTCCTATGAGGCTGAAACCCAAAGAATCACTTCAGGTGTTAAGGTGGAACACTTTAGTTACAGGAAAAACAAGTTAAAAACTCTTTGTTTTGGTTCCTGCCTGCTAGGCAGCTCTTGAAGACAGTTACTTCATTAAAGTGCTGTTTGCCAGTCCTATGTACTTCATTATAAAAGGGTTAACATTGTTTTAGATATTACTGCTAGGAATGTTGTGCTGAGACGAATCAGCCAGCACTTATACTAGCCTTTTGCCATCTCCCCACAGCTTTTACTTCCCTCGCAGAATAGACTACCTAGCAGTCCTAGCATTAAACTGGGCTTCTTCCTCTAGCTTCTTGGAATAATCTCCTCACATAGTACTCATGATTTCTGTCTCTCTCTCTGTATTTAAGAATACAATACATGATGGAGATTACCATCTCTGTGTGGCTCTCGACATCCCTTAGTGATATATACTAAACCTCTTCTTTTGCAAGGGAGAGGTTTATTGTTTAGAGGTTTGCCATGGCATTGTCCTTTGCTTTATGTTGTGATGGTATACTGTTCGCAGCCTCTTAAGAAACAGCTTAATTATTTCAGCCATTGCATTTGAAGATAAAAAATTATAAGGGGCTTGGTTAAACACATTTCAAGAAAAAAAAACAGTAAAAGCTGATGAATAACACAATGACATTGGCCCACATTGTTTGCATTTTTAGTGCAATAGATATGTTTTATGAAGTATTAGTGAAGAGCATTCTTATGGTTAGTACATTGTTCAGTATTCTGAGCTATGTAATAATAGAAAAAGAGATTTATAATATTCTCAGGTGTTACTGTGCTAAAAATAAGCATCCATTAATTTTAGTTTTGCCAATTCATGATGCATAAAGTTAGTACTGCATTTTGAAAGGAAACTTTCCTTTTTTATAAATTACGTAATGGATCAATCCAATTTGTGATTAGCTTGAACAGACCTGCTAGGATAAAAGGTACATTTTGAAGTTAAAATTAAAAACCATAATATATTTGCATTTATAGCCTAGTGTAGTTTAGCTTTGGCTAATCTCACAACTTTAGAGTCTTGGTTTTGAATCTCAGTTTATTTACTGTGTGGATACAGTTCGAATGTTTACCAGGTGTGTGTGTGTGTGTTTCTTTGTACTCTTGTTTTTTCATCCACATCCCAAAGGTATATGTTAGGCTAATTGAAAACTAAATTTGGCCTATGTAAGTGTGGATTAATATGTGAGTAAGCTCTTCTGTATACTGACAACCCATCCAGGTTTTGCTCCTATCTTGTAATTGACTTTGCCAAGATAGACTTGAGAACCCATGATCGTGAACTTTAAGAATTTTGATAATAGCAAATTTTAACTTTAAAATATAAATCACTTTTCTGTAATAAAAACTAGTTTTTAATAAAAACTGTATTGGACAAGTGATGAGCAGTGCCTGGTTGTCTCCACACATACCGCTTAGAATTAAGGCCAAAAAGTTCTATCTTGGTCTCATCAGACAGAGAATCTTATTTCTCACCATCTCAGAGTCCTTCAGGTGTCCGATGAGACCAAGATAGAACTTTTTGGCCTTAATTCTAAGTGGTATGTGTGGAGACAATCAGGCACTGCTCATCACTTGTCCAATACAGTCCCCACAGTGAAGCATGGCGGTGGCAGCATCATGCTGTGGGGGTGTTTTTCAGCTGCAGGGACAGGACGACTGGTTGCAATTGAGGGAAAGATGAATGCGGCCAAGTACAGGGATATCCTGAACAAAAACCTTCTCCAGAGTGCTAAGGACCTCAGACTGGGCTGAAGGTTTACCTTCCAACAAGACAATGACCCTAAGCACACAGCTAAAATAACGGAGGAGTGGCTTCACAACAACTCTGTCACTGTTCTTGAATGGCCAAGCCAGAGCCCTGACTTAAACCCAATTGAGCATCTCTGGAGAGATCTAAAAATGGCTGTCCACCAACGTTTACCATCCAACATGACAGAACTGGAGAGGATCTGCAAGGAGGAATGGCAGAGGATCCCCAAATCCAGGTGTGAAAAACTTGTTGTATCTTTCCCAAGAAGACTCATGGCTGTATTAGCTCAAAAGGGTACTTCTACTAAATTCTGAGCAAAGGGTCTGAATACTTAGGACCATGTGATATTTCAGTTTTTATTTTTTAATAAATCTGCAACAATTTCAAAAATTCTTTTTTTTTGTCTGTCAATATGGGGTACTGTGTGTACATTAATGAGGGAAAAAATTAATTTAAATGATTTTAGCAAATGGCTTCAATATAACAAAGAGTGAAAAATTGAAGGGGGTCTAAATACTTTCCGTACCCACTGTAAATACAGTATCAATAAAACAAGTATTTACTCCTTGGACTTTAGCACATTTTATTGTTATACAAAATTACATTACATTTAATGTGGCTTTTTTGACACTGATCAACAGAAAAAGACACTAATGCCAAAGGGAAAACAGAGATCTAAATAAATGAATGTTATAAACCACAAAATAATTGATTGCAAGTATTCACCCCCTTTAATATGACACACCTAAATAATCATTGGTGCAGCTATAGTTTTCAGACGTTACATAATTACTTAAATAGAGATCACCTGTCTGTAGTCAAGGGATTTCAACTCATTGTAGTCTAAGAGTACCTTTTCTGGAGGGTCTAACTTGTAGTGAGTCAATATCATGGCCAAACCTACACAATGAAAACAACAGAACACTCTTAGAAATATCCAAGTCAATGAATATCCTTTGGAGTCCTGTTTTAGCTGAAGTCAGAGGTTTAGATACACTTGGGGTGAATTCTTTAAAATTCACTTTATAACCCCTCCACAGAATTTATACTAACAAACTATAAATTTAACATATTTTTTTAAAATATCTACAGACAAGAGTGTTTCACTTTTTATTGACTATATCACAATTACAGTTCCAATTATATTTGTTACCATAGTATAAGTTTATATATCATTATTTCATTTACTAAGATTGTCCATCTGTATAATTATTTCCTTCACTAAGATTATCTCTTTTTTAATCTGCATAGTTATTCAAAAATTAAAGCTCTCAGTTTCAACACTGAAATAGTTTATCTCATTTTATACAATGTAATTGTGTGCTACAAATGAAATAGCTTAGTTGTTAATTGTTGGGGCCATTTGTTGGACAGTTTCATTATACTGTATGGTCATGTTGATAACTTCTTGATGCAAAGGATAGAAAGTTGAAATGAGGAATCTAGGCAAGAAAGCTTTAAATCAACAGCAGGATGCCTGGAATCCATTTATATGTTTTTAATTTTCTATTATGAGATTTTAAGAGCAGGATGTGTCCATGAATGATTAAGCACTGCTGTTTGTTCTACTTACAGACATAATGAGATTTAATAGCAGAGCATGTGTCTTTCCTTTAGCTGGTGATCAGTTTATTTTGCCAGTTAATGTGCAGAATTCAATATCTTATTATAGGTATCATTTAGCAAGGTGAAAATATGTAATGATTTTTGCTGCACAACAGCATTAATTTAGAACAAGTACAACATTTTAATGTCTCATCTTACTTTGATAAGATTCCTAACTATGTAAGCTATTTCTGTGAGTAGCTGTAATGATCACTTATCATTACTATTACATTATGGTTTATTCTTTTTCTTTGTTTACAGGTCTGGTTAGTCTAATGAAAAGTCCAAGTAAACTATATGATAGATAAGTAAGGCTTTTATTTTATTTTCAGCACATTTTACGTGAACAGCATAGTCAAAGTTAAACAGAAACTGCTTTTGACCATATAGAACGGATATTCAGATTCTTACTCAGCAGAACTAATAGGTACAATACATAGAAAACATATGTGCTTATTTAATTAAAAATGCTAATGTTCTATACAGTACTAAACAGTCTTTCTTCCTTAAATATTTTAATATTTACAAAGTACAGAGTATAACAGATTTCCAATATGGCAATTAGCTGCCTGGGGTAGATGGAATAACAAAAGGTAAAAGTCCCGAGTGTGAGTGTTAGTAGATGGATGCCACTGAGGGGAGTAAATATATGTTTGGGAAAAGAAAACAAAGTGTTTAAGAAACCCAGCAGACAGATATATTGGAGTCCCTTGTGGTACTGGTGGAACTCTGCTGTCCTTTACAAAGACAGGTAGGTCTTAGGGAGGGGTGTACAGTAAAGTCAGACCTGCATACCCGGAATTACTGGAGGAGTCACTGACACAAGAATTAAATTGCAAATAAGATGTAAAGGCTGCTCTTTGCCAGTGCTATATTCACCTAAAGCTGAGAGGTAAGAGAGAGCAAAATTCAGAGAGATAAGGGAAATGTAAGGTGTAAGAAAGGGCTCTTTTGAGGATAAACTACCCAAATAAATGAACTGGTAAAAAAAAACAATTAGTCACAATCATTGGGGTAGTTAAATTTGTTTTGATATTTGTACATTTTTACATATATTCCTGTCCTTTATTTTATTTAATAACACACATTTTTCCATTTTTTCTTTTATTCTGGGCCTGGGAATCCAGCAGGATGCTCTATGTTACAAAAGTGTAGTAAATTAAATTTTTCTCTCATTCAATGTAATCTGACCATACTCAACAGTGCGCTTTTTTATTTCTCACAAAATGAAGAGTGATTAAATCAGCCATACTGCTGCAGTTATGTTGCATTAAGTCTAGTATGTAGCTCTTCAGCTGTCATTTAACTTTAACCTTTAGCTCTGCTTTCTTTTTTTAGTACTTTAGAAATCAGTGCAGGCTCAACTTGCATGCTAACGTATATCACAGTTTTATCAATTGTGCCTATTTGAAATTACGTTTGTTCATCTTTTATGGAAGAAATAATTAGGACACTATTATTCCTTAAGACTGGCTATCTCCTTCTTTTTACATTTTAGAGATTCTCAAAAATGTCTGTTAAAGATGTCCCAACCTAATAAATGTTATAGTTGGATTCTCTGCATGTTATTCGTAATGCATATCATAATTTTTGCTTGATTGTTGGTTTGTCGAGATAGTCACATAATTAATTTTCTTACATTAGTTGGGTGTTTTGAATTACTTCTGTACTAATTATCTCATCAATCAGTGGTTCATTTAAAGATATTGAAAGTTGTTGAAAATTGCCATATTGCCATTTTTAATATTCCTTTAACGTTGAATGTTTTGAATTGTCTTGATATGGCGGCACTGACAGGACAGAGGGAAATTGTATGGAGTAAAGGCAGCAGAACAGGTGGATATTCACTACTGTTTGCTATTCTATGAGAACGATATGCTCATTTTTGTTCTTTTATGGTGAGCTGAATGACTTGTCTATGGAATACTATCTTTTGGTTTTAGCTTTAATTTTTGAACCTGAATAAGTATTGACATTATTTGCTTTCATAAGATCAAACATGAAAATATTTAAACTGGATACAGTGCTAGAGGAATTAATGCCACATTATGAATATATCTCAAATCTGCATTGATCAATTCTTAAATAAGTGGATTTAAACCTCCATAAGTCATTCAGTTCTATCTTATTCCAAAAATTGCTAGATATCTCTTTGAAGAATATGGACATACACAGTATATTAGATTTTAATTGTGAAATGAAACATCCATAACACTTTCACTTCATTGGCTCTTGCATGTTACAATGGCTGCTAATACTCAGTTGGTTTGGTATGACAGAGCATGATTATGTGCTTTGTGATGGATTTGTGTCCTGTCCAGGGTTTGCTGCATTGTTTTTGATATCACTGAGAAAGGCTCTAAATCCTCATGGCTGTATACAAAGTACAAAAAAAATCAATGGATGGAGCTTAAGTTGTGTCTTTGCTGATCTTGCCTTGTGCAATAATGCTATTATTTTACACTATTTCAACTTCTGCAGTAAAATGACACTGTATTCACTCCATGCCATTTTGTTCATTTTTTAAGTTAAATAAAGTTACTTTACTATAAGTTGAAGTGGCCAAGTCTACTGATGTATTTTCTGGCTGATTAAAAAAACTGAATATCATTAATTAAAAATGTCAGAACCATCCAATTAAACTAAATGATAGATAAATAAGGCTTTTATTTTGTTTTTAGTATATTTTTGTGAAGAATGTAGACAAATGTTAAACAGAAACTACTTATTGAATGGACATTCAGATTCTTATTCAGCAGAGTAATACTGTAGGTACAGTACAATACTTGCAAACAGTATGTGCTTATTTAATTTAAAAAATGTAAATGTGCTTTACAGTAATAAGCAGTCCTTCTTCCTTAAATATTTTACTATGTAGAAAGTACAGATAGAGTATGAGAGAGTTCACATATAGCAAGTGGTGGCCAGGGATAGATGGAGTAACAAAAGGAAAAAGTCCAGAGTGTGAGTGTTAATAGGTGGTTGCTGCTGAAGGAAATAAATATATATTTTGGGAACCGAAAACAAAGTGTTTGGTAAACCCAGCAGGTGGATATATTGGAGTCTCTTGTGGTACTGGTGGAAACTTTGTTGTCCATTACAAAGACAGATAGGTCTAAAAGAGGATTGCACAGTAATGTTTTCAGGAGGCACTAGGGTGAAGTCAGATCTGCATACCCAGAATTACTGGAGGAGTCACTGACACAAGAATTAAACTGCAAATAAGATGTAAAGGCTGCTCTTTGCCAATGCTATATTCACCTGGAGCTGAGAGGTAAGAGAGAGCAAAATTCAGAGAGATAAGGGAAATGTAAGGTGTAAGGAAGTGTTCTTTTGAGGATAAACTACCCAAATAAATGAAAAGGTAAAAAAGGCAGTTATTCAAAATTAGTGGGGTGGTTAGATTTGTTTTTGGCATTTATAGTTTTCTGTATATATTCCTGTCCTTTCCTTTCTTATTTTGTTTAAGAATCCACAGTTTCTGACATGTTTTCATTTTTTAATTAAAATATCAGAACCATAACTGTACCAACATCTAAAGCAAGACAACTGAACCAGGTGTGGAAGTACCTTTAAATATTATGTCTTTGTTTATTTAGTCAGAAATTCTGTGTAAAATTAGTGTTTCACCTGATACCTTCATTTACTAATCTTTAGTTTCTTTAACATAGCAGGGAAGTCAAGACTGGTGGTAACACTTAAAGTTCAGTAATTTCAATAAATGTGGCATTTTTCAGTTATTTTGTCATCAGTCTGGGTTATTATTAACCTAACATATTTGCTTAGTAATGGCATGTGATTTCAGCCCAAAAATGTGAAAATGTTGCTGCCAGTGAGGAAAGCATAAAACTAGCAGTCCTTTTGGTACAAGCAAATTTGTCATTTTTACCACACAAAGTGTGCTCCTCTATCCCATTCTGTCTTTGTGCCACTGTGTTTCTCTTGTCTCCTCATTCCCTTACAGTATCATACTGTATAAAGATCAGGAGATGAAGAGACACAGTCATGATCAAGAACCAAAGAAGTTCATTACTTGGTATACCTATAAGCTTTTCGCCAATCTGTAAAACAAAATTCTAAATCAGAGTTGAAAAGGAGTGACAGGTTCCTTGCCTTGAAACACTAAGGCAATATCTAAAACTGCAAAATACTTTTAGAAAAATCCACAATCTTAGACAGTGAGAAGATTGCATTGAGACTGCATAAACTGTTACACCATATGATTTCTGGATCATGCACCATAGCAACTGCTCATGAGGAAATGGTGCTACAAAATGGCAGTGTCCTTTCAAAAACAAAATGTTGCTGGAGAGAATTCAAAATCTAATATTGAATAAATATAAAAAAGTGAATAACAATATTAATAAAGAAAATTGTTAAATATTTTCATTCATGTTAGATTCAAATCTCAAATAAAAATATTTTTAGTAAATAGAAAAACTGATATATTAAGAAATCAATTTACAAAGAGTCACTGGATGATTTTTGCAATATATGTTTCATATCTTCTGTAGCATATCTATGTTCACTCTTAAAAGTATAATTATTGTTATTACCTAAAGAAGACAAAATAACAAGAGATACACCATGTTGTTAACATTTGTGGTGACGTATTGTCCTGATTCGGCAGGAAAACACATAATTAATATTGTGAGTAAACCGAAGGAAGTGGACAAAAGACAAAAAACAAGAGAAAATAAAAATAAACCGAAGCAAACAAAATCCAGATGAAAGGCAAAAATCAAGGTCAAAAAACAGGCAATGAGTTGAAAAGCAGACAATACGAGAAGAGTAAATACACAATAAGTCAAAATGATGTTAAGGAGTTTATCAGCAGATTGGATAAGGCTCATAGTGAAGCCTTAAATTTTATGCCAGTTATTAGAAATGCAGGTCCTGACTGTGACAAAAGTACAAATATATACCTTCTGTTAATAAAAACTACAATGTATCAATATTATGCCTAAATCATGACAAGTGTGGGTGTTTACACTAAATATGCTCTCAGATAGGCTAACATTGGATGCAGGATTGGCCATGATCTTTCCTATAATAGGGATTAAACAAACCTTCATCGCAGTGTTTTAAAAAGACAAGTTTATAAAGCTTTTTTGTTTTGTTTTGTTTTCTTGTCATTGTTTTGTTTTTAAATGTTGTGGACTATGGTCGGCAGCTTATCCCGGCCAATACCCCTAGGCCACCAGAGGGAGCCCTCCCTGCGACGTGGAGATGCCCCAAATTCCAGCAGGGCATCATGGACTATGGAGCTTTAATGCACAGCCCTGCTGGATAACGTTGGGGCCGCCAGAGGACGCTGCAGGGAGGCACAGAGACATTTATTTTCCATACAGCCCGGAAGTACGTCCCAGTCACATGGATAGAAGAAATGACGTACTTCCGGGTTGAAGAAAAGGAGTTTTTTCCCCTGACCCGGAAGTGCTGGATAATCACAAGGATTGAGGGATCAGAAGCACTTCCGGGTCATGAACTATAAAGGACTGTGGGAGATGCCAGACGGGCAAGCTGAGTCGGGTGGCAGGGTGACAACGTGTCTGGGTGTGGAGGATTGATTATTGATTTATTATTGTAGTGATTTATATGAGTATTGTGGAGTGGAAGGTGCTTTGTGCACATTATTATTGTAATAAATTTAATTATTGGACTTTTACCTGGTGTCTGGCATCTGGTCCGAGGGTTCAAGGGGACAACAGCACCCCCTATCTGTCATAATGTATACTTGTATCTTATGATAAAAGTACTGCTTTATTTTTGGATTACATGTGTATAAATATGTGTCTTGGTTCAAGAGATTTTCTTAACTTCTGTCATTTTAAAGAAACGTGGAATAAGACAAATCGCACATTAAATTAGAAAAACCAACTTTTTGCTTTAAGATTTTGAAAGGTTTCTACAGAGCCGCTGTTTAAATTAAATGTCCTGCTTTCAGTAATCCTCAATAATGAACTTATTTACAGAATTTTAGCTTTATTCGCTATTTGCTTTATTAATGTTTCAAAGTATCCAATCTATAATACTTTGTCCATACTTCAGACAGAGATATCCAAAAATATAACATTATTTACAAACTCTGATATTTTAATTATTTATTTTAATTATCTTAATTCATTGTTATACTGTACTGTCACATTCTTGATATATCTTTGGCTCAAATTTAACCTTTAGTTCCCACATATTTAGACTGAAACCTGATTTTTTCACTGCATATTGAAAAAGTGTGGATGGAGTGGTTGGTTTCTTCCTTACTCTAGATGCCTTTCTAGCACACCATAACCCTAAATCAATTATTATGTGGTTTCACATGTAGATATTTTATATTAAATGTACAAAAGTGTCCAGTGCGTTGGATTAGTCAGTGAAGTTTAAGAGTAAGTTAAGGTTAATTTTGCTTTAGTGATTGTGCTAATGCACTTCTACTTTAAGGTTCTGTCTGCACCAATAATTTAATTGCCTTATATAACTGGCAATATGGTTTGAACATATAAAAGTAAACATATAGCATGAAAGATATCTATAATAAAACAACAAATGATGCAATTTTAAAAACTCTGGGTAAAACTGGATATAAATCAGAGGTTTAAATTTTAATTTTAGCAAAGATTCAAGAACACAGCAGTCCAATATTTTTCACATGGATAATAAAATTGTAAAATATACTGATTTAGAAAGTATTTAGACCCCTTTACTTTTTCACACTTTGCTGTGCTGTCCTTGAGCTTGTCTAAAATATTATTTAAATGTATTTTTTCCCCACATCAAGCAACACTCAATATACCAGAATTACAAAGTGAAAACAAGAATTGAAATATCACATTGACACAAGTATTCAGAAACCTTGAAAGTTTCACAGTTGAAATTTGGCTCATGTACATCCCATCCTTTTGCTTATCATTGAGATACTTCTACACCTTGTTTACAGTCCACTTGTGTTCGGTTAAATTGATTGGATATGATTAGTAAAGGCACACATTTGTCTGTATAAGGTCCCACAGTTGACAGTATGTATCAGAACAAAAACCAAGCCATGAAATTAAAGGAACTACCCACAGAATGAATAGGAAGAAGATTGTGTTGAGGCTCAGGTCTGCAGAATGCATCAAAATTACTCTCAGTCTGTGAGAAACGAGTATCTCTTGTCTGATGAAACTAAGATTAATAGCATGTCTAGAGGAAACCATGCATCACGTATGACCTGTGCAATACTATTCCATTAGTAAAGCATGGTGGTGGCAGCATCATGTTGTGGGGTTATTTTTTAGGAACCTGAAGACAGACAGTTGAGGGAAAGATTAATGGAGCAAAGTTAAAGAGATCCTTAATAAAAACTTGCTCCAGAGTGCTCTGGATCTCAGATTGGGCAAAGGTTTCACTTTCAACATGTCTGGTAGTTGAGTCATGGCAACTGGACTTCTTTCTTGTTAGGTAGATACGTTTCGCTGCTCATCCAAGCAGCTTCGTCAGTCAACATTCCTCAGAATGACGAAGCTGCTTGAATGAGCAGCGAAATGTATCTACCTAACAAGAAAGAAGTCCAATTGCCATGACTCAACTACCAGATAATTTCACCTGGATGACTGAGAATCTTCACAGACACCTTCAACATGACAATGACCCTAAGCACAAAGCAAAGACAACACTGGAGTGGTTTAGAGACTACTCTGGGAATGTCCTTGTGTGGTCCAGCCAGAGCCCGGACTTGAATCCAACTAAACATCTCCAAAGAGACCTGAAAAAATTGTCCTCCAGTGGTCTCCATCCAACCTGACAGAGCTTGAGAATCTGCAGAGATGAATGGCAAAAAATCTCCAAATCCAAGTGTGCGAAGCTTGTTTGCCTTATACCCAAGAATACTCCAGTCTGCATTAGGGTTTCAACAAAATGCTGAGTGAAAGATCTAAATATTTCAGTTCTATATTTTTAATAAATATGCAGAAATTTTTTGTAAATTCATTATTTGTTTTTTTTTTCTGGGGTATTGCGTTTTGCTTGATGTGAGGAAAAACTGAATTTAAATGTTCTTAGCACAAGGCTGTAACATAACACAATGTGAAAAAGTGAAAGGGATGCATTTAAAAGACAGAAACGATTTCAAAGTGAAAAAATGCTTTAAGTATAATTTATTTGTGAACATCTCCCATCTGCAGAAATAGCATTCATTCAGTGTAAAAGGAATCATTTCTGGGTCATTAGGCGGTGGCATTTACCAGTTGCAGTTTGACAAGCATAGTTTTCTCTTAGGCCTGCCATTTATACACCGATAGAAAACATCTTGGGCCAGATGTTTTTTTTCTTGGCAAGACAGTAGATTCTTCATTTCTGAATGGCAGTAGTTAATTACGCCAGCAGTGTGAGCTATAACACTGCCATTTTAGACAGGCTCAAGGATAGCACATGAACTTTGTAGAGTCTAATTAGATTGATGAGAGTCACAAAATCAAATGTCAACACAAGCAGTTATGTTTCACCAAGTACTAATCTAAATGCAATGTGTTTATTCTACTCTGGTAAGATCACCTTAGCTTGCTGCCTTTAATAGGTTAAAATATTTTGCATATTATATACAGTTGAGTTACTCACACTTATTTTAGTCTATCTTGTTATATAAATACATATCTTTTAGTAATAAGAGAACATAATGGGAATTGACTTTAGTACCTCAAATTATTAGGTTAAAATACACATTTGTATGTAATAACCTTTCAGCATTTTCCCAAATTTTAAGTCTAGTGAAAGGAAAATATGTAAATTAGTAAATGCAAAATGACAGATCAGAGAGGGGGATGCAATGCTTTGCTTTCACTGTAAGTTGTGTTAACTTACATTCTTATTTAAATATCAATTTTACTATACAGCAGTAATTGACTATATATATATATATATATATATATATATATATATATATATATACATTTGTA
>JANRMT010062813.1:61761771-61777213 GCA_026402145.1 Polypterus bichir lapradei
GCAGAACCCGTGGATTAAATAAAAAGGTTGCCTCGTTGGCGAAGCAAGGAAAAAGGACTTTCGTATATGTCGTTTGTTTATAAAAAAACGCAGAAGCTATGAGAAAGCTGCTTCCTTGTTGAAGCAAGGAAACGAATAAAGACACCGCAGCGAAGAATGGCCTTATATGGGCAGGCAGTCAATTACATGGGAGGCGTGCTGAGTTGCGCAGCAGCCTTACATATGAATATGCTAAGTGTTGACTAAATAGAAGTTGAAAAGATATATTTTTTCAAATGTGATCGCGCAATTCAGATTGAGTTGACTCGCACTACAGTACATCGAGCCCGCGTGCTATTGTGGTTTTGACTGCGTGCCTCAATAAGTTACCCTCCCCTCGCTCTTACTTTTTTACCGTTCATCTAATGAATACACTGAGTATGGCTTTACCAAAACAATCACTGATCGCGAATAAAGTATCCATTATTCATAAAGCTTCAATTGGTGATCTGTCTTTCTGCGTTAACCGCATATTTTTTTATACGTCTCAAACCAAGGGGATGCAAGGCTAAAATGATTTGGGAAGCACACGTACATACTCAGTGCATCCCCTCTCGGTAATCGAACTTCGGACGCCGGTGCTAGAGGCGAAGCCTCTACTATTGCGCCATGGTGTGTGGTTTGTCTATTTGAGCGTAGCAGTGTAATTCGGTTTTTGTTCAGCACTCTTTGGAACTGTTGCTTTTTGTCTGCGCACTGCGTCAGTTCACGTGAGCCGCTGAATATGGTTTTATATGTCACTCGCTATTCTAATTGTTTCGCTGCCTTCTTAATTATATAATGTATGTTTTCTTCAGCGGTTTTTGGAGCTCTTCCTGGTTTTCTACGTACTGCGTGATTACGTGGGAGGCGTGATGATGTCACACGAAACTCCGCCCCTCCACGGCTTTCGAGCTCAACTCCATTACAGTATATGCAGAAAAATAGCTTCCAGTTATGACCATTACGTGTAGAATTTCGAAATGAAACCTGCCCAACTTTTGTAAGGAAGCTGTAAGGAATGAGCCTGCCATATTTCAGCCTTCTAACAATACGGGAAGTTGGAGAATTAGTGATGAGTCAGTGAGTCAGTCAGTCAGTCAGTGAGTCAGTCAGTCAGTCAGTGAGGGCTTTGCCTTTTATTAGTATAGATAAAAAGAGGAATAACCTTGGAGGTCAATCATCACCCCGAAAGCGGATAGTATACTTTGCATAGTATACGTGTACCAAATTTCAGGTCAATAGGTCAAACGGTTTGCGAACTACAAGTGATTTAAAATCTTGAACAGACAAACGGACAGCCACGGTAGCGTATTATTTAAGAAGACTAGTTTATTGGTCATACATTCAAAAATGTTATATTTAAGGTAACTGAGCAACAGTTTGTCACAGACCCTCCACCACTAACACAAATTGAAATTTGCTGTGAAAGTATTGAGCCACCATAAGCCTATTTGTGCTCCATTTTTAACTGCATTGTAAATTACTTTTAAAAAGCGTCTGTTTAATTTAGTCTACAAACATATGTAATTGCACACTGTTAACACTATTATTTTTAGACATGAATCATCATTACAGCAGTACTTAAAAGAGGATAGGGATAGCATTCATGACCATTCTGACTTCCTTCTCTTCTTTTTCTTCTCCTGGATTTTAACCTGTAGGATGACATCTGTCTTGGTGTGGCAACCCCAAAGAAATTTTCACTATTTATCTATCAAATATTGTTTATTGTTACTTCAACAGAAGCACACCATACAGCAATGGACAAATGCCATTTCATAGTTTACAATCATGATGTTTCAGGCTCACATCAAGATCTATGATATAAATCTACCAAGTACCCCGCAGATTACAGTGATCATTTTTTCCTGACACCTCATAGTGGCTCCACAAAAAACAATAGATTAGATAACTCCTGATAAGCTAGTAAATGTGAGTATCACAGTTTGTGGGCTTAGCATGGGCTGTCTTTTTACACCATCAAAACAAAGACAAGAAGACATGAATTAGAAGTTTCATTGTCAGTAATTAGGCTGAAACAACTACAACCAGATATAATGTACTCTTATATCACATTAATTTAAGAAGATATTGTGTTTATTTATATTTAACAGCTTCACCTACAGCTTTTGAAATATTTGTATATGCTAGAAACATACCAATAGTAAGCTTATGCAGAAATAAATATGAAGAATATCAGTTATTGTATGGTGTCATTCATCATTAGCACTTCCCAAAAAAACTCAGGTTTATTGATTAATTATCATAAAAGACAAGACTGTGTCTTTTTAATTAGTATCGTATGAACATCATTCTTTATTAGTTTATGGAGATCTTGAATTATTTCTTTCTCTTTTATTATTGACAATATATGGTAACATTCCTCCATGATGCAAAGGGTACAGGTCTTTACTTAATTAACAATATTATTAGAATCCCTTTGAAGTGAGCATTGAAACATTGATTTTTATTCTTTTATATCTGACACACATACAGGCATGTAAGTGCTCCTCTGTACTATTGGAGTGTGACTGTTGTTGCTCCACACTATCTGTATACATAAATAACTGCAAAGGTACGGCTCAAAAATCTAGATCCCTATCAAAAACAAAAACAAAAATCTTCTTGAATAATCAATAACCAAATTTCCTTTAGTGCATATTGAAATTGCTCATACAAATTTAATTAATCACTTTTGTTGTGTGAATATCATTATACAGTACAATATTTATGTGAAGACTTGTGTCATTTAGTGCTATATAAGTAGTATTAACCAATCTACAGACACAGTCTAAGAATTTACTTTATACTGTCATATTTAAAACAATGAATGACCACATAACAAACTAATATCTTAGCACACTATTTTAAATAAAAAATGCACATAATCTTTCCAACTGTACTTTATCACAAAAAATATGAAAAAAGCAATCATTCATTTTTTTTATGCTGAATGCTGTGCAAATGTTTTAGGGACCCTACTTTTTATATCTGATTTTGTCTTAGATTTTCTTTGTTTAGATCACTTCTACAATAGGAAAGAACAAGTTCTAGATTTCCAAACATTCATTTAAAAAAAAATGAAATGTAAAACAGCTTTATCCTCTTTTCCATTAAAAGAAAGTAACATATTTAAGTATTAGAACCCTTTTCAAGCACTCAGCCTTTTAGAACGAAGGTAAAGTGTGCGACTAAAAATGTGTGTTAATTAGCTGCAGCACTCTAACTGGTTTACAGGGCTGATGTGGAGTAATGGAAACACACTCTTAGGACCTCTTAGGTGACCACTTCACATAACTTTAAAATTTTACTAAAATTAAATAACATCTGAACAGCTCTGTAAGTTTGTTATTTTATTAAAACAACATTTTTGACAATTTTTTTCAAAGAACTTATCCATGAGGTTTTAATCATGATTTAAATATTATTTAAAAGTTTTGCTAAGAAGGGACCAAGACTTAGTAGATGTGTAATCACACTGCACTTTGGATGTGGATAGGTATGCAAGAACACACATACACACCCCTGTGTTTTTGTGCAAGTAGTGTTTTGTTAAGAGGTCAGGTTTAAGGTCATTATTTAAGTTTAAACTACCTTATATACTCGAGTATAAGCTGAGATACCTAATTTTACCTACAAAAACTGGAAAAATGTATTGACTCGAGAATAAGCCTAGGGTGGGAAATGCAGCAACTACTGGTACGTTTCAATAATCAAAATAAATACCAATAAGATTACCGTACATTAATTGAGGCATCAGCTCATTAATTGAGCACACAGCCCGGAATGAGTTTCACAGAGGCTGCACAGCCCCACACAGAGCCCGCAGCAGTTCTTCTACCGCCAGCAGACCAAACCAGGTACAGTGGAACCTCGGGTCACGACTGTAATTTGTTCCAAAACTCTGTAACCCGATTTGGTCGTGACCCGAAGTAATTTCCCCCATAGGATTGTATGTAAATACAGTTAATCCGTTCCAGACCATATGAACTGTATGTAAATATATTGTTTTTTAAAAATTTTTAAGCACAAATATTGTTAATTATACCATAGAATGCACAGTGTAATAGTAAACTAAATGTAAAAACATGGAATAACACTGAGAAAACCATGAACAACAGAGAAAACTAACACTGCAAGAGTTTGCGCTATAGCGCTACGAACCGCTCACTAAAAAAACTTTTTTTTAATGAGTTTTAAGCACAGGGAAAAAAATGAACATTTGAAAAATCCATAATTTAATAATCCACCAAGAAAAGTAATATTGCAACAATGCACGCTACGAACCAATCGCTATAAACAGAAGTGAAGTGGAGGTTAATATCCCATAGAAAAAAGTCTTCATTAAATACAACGAGGTTAAAACAATGCTTGAATCTGTCTCTTTAAAAACAAGCCTGGTGCATTCTTTAACTGCTTTCTCGGCCTTACACAGCCAGCCCTCTCTCTCCCTCTCGCTCGCTCTCTTTCTCTCGCGCGCGCGCGTGTGTGTGTGTGTGTGTGTGTGTCTGTCTCTCTCGTGCACGCACGCGTGTGTCTCTCTCTCGCGAGCGCGTATGTGTGTGTGTCTCTGTGTGTCTCTCTCACGCGTGTGCGTCTCTCGCGTGTGTCTGTGTGTGTGTGTGTCTCTCTCTCTCGCTCGCTCGCTGCTCGGGGAATGCACAGGGAGAGACTGAACACGTGCGGGTTGGCGGGGGCAGCGGGACCTGACTCGGATATAAGCCAAGGGTGACTTTTTCCGCACATTTTGGATGCTGAAAAACTTTTCTTATATTCAAGTATATATGGTATGCCATTAAATTTTTTAAAATTCCTTTGTGTTGATTGTACATTAATTTTGTGATTCAGTGTATATTTAACTCTTGATTTATGTTTTTATTTTATGATTGCATTTTTTTAATATTGGATGTGATCAATCATGCTTAATTTCATACAATTATGCGATTAATTAATTTTTTTTTTTTTAATCGATTCCCAGCCCTATAGAAAAAAAAAGAAGAAAACACAGGAAAAGGTTTGGGGCACATCCATGACCCCATATAATAAAAATAAAGGAAATCAAAGATGAAAATGATGTCTTTTCAGCTGGGAGTCCAATACAGAAATTAGTTAAAATGTCCAAACTTATGGTCAGGTTGGAAGGAGCGGGTCCAGAAAGTGACATCAGCATCTGAACAGCCATCAGTCTTCCGTTCTGCAGAGGGAGGAAGAGAGGAAACATTAGAACTTGGTGCCAGCCCCGGGTTTAGCGGGTAATTACCATCACCAGAGCCCTTAAACTACCTTCCAAGTGCACACTCATGACTATATATACTTTATGTGTGTGTGTTTGTGTGTGTGCGCATGTGTGTATATATGCAATATATATACATATATATATATATACACACACACTAAATATTACTCTGAAGCAACAAGTAAACAATTTGTAACTATACACTCATCCAAACCTTTACTTTCAAAAGTATTTTACATGCCAGTCTTTGAAACAATTTCTATTTACCTCTTGATACAGCAAAACATTATAGTTTATATAATAGCTCAGGGGTTTTGTGCAGAAATTCGCACATTTTCTCCTGTCTTCTATTGTTGTTGCTCCAGAGATGTTTACACAGGGGCAGATATTGAGTGTCCAGTCAACCTAGCAACACATGCTTGGCATTCAGGATGAAAACTGGTAGAATCGGAAACAGTGCTTGAAGTGGAACTAAATTACAGGTGGTTCTTTTTTTAATTTTTTATGATAATACATTAGGATTTGATTGAAGAGCACAGGGTTGGTGGGGATGTGGCACAAAGAAGCACTGCAAAACGAATAGATATGATAGAAAAACTGTCCCCCGTGTAGTTCTGAGCTGCATGAAATACAGTGACATTCAATCTAAGTGCAGGAGAAGAGAGAGCATGGTAGTTCTCAATGTGAAATTTTGAGGTATAGTGGCATTCATCAATATGCTAAGAAATGTTGCCAGTACACTAAGTTGGAACTGGAAGAGCACTGCTCAAAAAAGTAACACTGGGACAACATGCAGCCGACGGCATCCGGGTATGGCAATTGACCCTTGATTTTTAAAACTGCATGTCACAATAAGTTATACCATATGTAATACTTGCAAATCAAGTATAGCATCGAGTCCTTCAGCAAATGCATTGTTCTCAGCAGAGCCAAAACTATGATCAGAATCTGACTCATGGTCTTCATATTTAGTATCACTAGCATTCTGTAACTTTTATTGGACTTCCTCAACCATATGTTTTCTTTTTTTTTTTTAGGAAGACATTTCCCTAGTACAAAGTGCAAGTCTTATTATGCGTCAACCAAACAGTTCCAATGCTTTCATTGCCGAACTCTTTCAGTGGTTTCATGGCTGGACACAAGCTTAATGCACAACTGTGTGTTACTGTGCTTAATGACAAGCTGTTATTCACACAGTTTATTTAATGTTTTTCACTTGGAGCTGTGACATGCAGTATGAATGACCGATCATTCATCTTTGTAATGGTCTGAACCTTAGCTATCCAATGGTAATGAGCCTTTCAGTGTATGTAGGATAGTGTAGATGGAACCTTTGATCTTTGTAGGTGAAATGGAAAAGATGTTTCTGACAGCACTTCCACTCTCTCTGGAAGCAAATTACACATTTCCAGAGTGCCTTGAAAATATCCCTTAGGCCTGCGTGTCTATTAATATAAAAATATCTGTTGTGTTGGATGGCACACATGGGCGGGCATCCTGGCAGGGATGGAGAATGGTTCCTAAAATTGGATGGGAGGCCATCCCACTCTAAATCATCCCGGCAAGTCAGAGTCAGGTGGAAGTGGACAAAGCTCGCCTAAATGGTGTAGAGGAGGAGAAAAGAAAGAGAAAAAGTGAAGATAATTGTGTTTATTGAACTATTAGACCCTTTGTGGAAGGTAGTTGTAAAAATAAACCGGTTTTATTTAAATGGGACTTGTGTCTGGTGTTGGGTGCTCTCTGGCACCCTCTCACTATATAACAGTAGAAGACCCCCAAAGGAGTATTCATTTAGAAAATATAAACTAAGCACTCCAACTGTAACCAGGTTTGCTCTGGCATTGTAAATACAGTTGTAAAACTATCAGTGATCTACTGTTATAGCTCCAGTATTGTGCTTTCCTTATTTTGTTTCACAGTGTTCTCAATGTATGTATTCACAGAATAGTTTTATGGGATTTTGTCAGATGCTGGGGGTTGTGTGGTGGTGACCTAAGATACAACCTTCTGTACTGATCCAGTGTCTCTGAAAATATTTTATTAAGGTATCTCAAATTTCCACTCAGTCTGCTGTAACACCTTCATGCTTGAATAATTCCTTGATCAAGTGTGGTGTTCTTTAGTGCTTCATTTTTAAGTTGTGTTGCATTTGAAGGTTAGTTTCAATCTCATTGAACCATGCTAGACTCTTACCCTTCTTTTTGGGTGTAGTCATTTTCAGTTTAAGGCCTTGTTCACACGGGCGTTAAAATTGAGCGTTTTTTTTGCGTTCGTAGCGTCCGGTGAGCGCGGATCAAGCGCTGAGTGTTTTCTACACGTAGGAGTCAATGAGAGTGTTCACACGGGCTTTGGTGACGTGCGTTTGTCCGGCTGCGCGTTTATACGGCATCAAAAAAACGTTGCATGCAGCTTTTTCTTGGCGTTCAAAACCCAACGAACGCAAGGAAACCGCTTCTAGTTCGTTTTCTGCGCGTTTATTTTACGCTTCGGAGGACCGGATATATATATATATATATATATATATATATATATATATATATAGTCTCTCTTCGGGGCTAACACCAAGTCGCATATTGGTTGATCGGCGTGCAATGTGGCATTGCACCAGCTGCAGCAGACAATCAAAAGTGGAAACCGACATCCGACAGTAATTAAAAAACTTGCCCGGAAATTTTCGCATTTCTTCATAAAGCACAAAAAAACTTCCTTTAACCCAACGTTGTGCAGTCAGAGGATGAACCCAGTAGTGGCGGCGATTTTTTCTCTCCCTACGTCGCCGTATTACGAGTATTTTTAAAACAAGAAGATTAATATCTAACATAGCAAAATGGTCCATATTGAAAGGAAGCACCTCAAATAAAACGACAAGGGCTTTCATATCCAGTTCCCGACACTGCCTCCACAGGTTAACACACAAACTACAATTTGGGCTGCAGTCTGGCGTTAGACAGAGACAAACGAACGCCGGTGTAGAAGTCAATCGATCGCCACCACAAAATGCAACATAAACGTCTAGGACGTTCAGAGCAAGTTCGTTTATCCAAAAACTTAACGCCTGTGTGAACAAGGCCTAAGGGTTTTAGCATTGTTTAGTTATCCACAGTCACCTACAATTAAAAAAAATACACTTTATGATTTGCTTTACCACACACCTGTGTGATCCATTTTCAACTTGTTCTTATTCAAAGTTGTAAATGTTATATGAAGATATCTCATACTGTCAATTTCAGCTTAAGTGTCAGTAGAAAAGTAGAAAACTTTTTTCCGTTTAAAGTATGCAATGAATGTACAGTAGCTTTAACAACCTTTTTAAGTTAAGTACTAAGTAAGAAATAAAGCTATAGTTTCACATGCAGGTTAATAGCTTTATCTAAATTGAATTTATTATTCTAAACAGCTGGATGAATTGTATTATGAGCTTCTTTTTTCATACTATTAAAAGGGATTCTTTTTTAAGTACCTTGACTGAGATTTGTAAAATAATATTTGTCCTCATACTTTCAACAAAAAAAAATTAGAACAAGCACACCTAGCCATAGCTGCACTTTCCAAGCCATGAAAAATGAAGGAAGGTTCCCTCTATTTAAATTGGTGAGAAAACCACTCCACCTTTCTTGGTAAAAATCTGAAAGCAGGCAATGTTAGAATGCTCACTTTATTTACCAAAAATTGAAAGCAACATGTTCTATGTTCAGTCTAACTGTAATGAGAGCAATGCTGTGTTGTGTGGAATTACAAAAATGTACCCGGTAGATTTGAAAATAAAGTTTTCCCCTTTAACCACTATAGAAAGAAGCACTATACCTTTACAGTGTGTTATCAACAGAGAACTGACATGTCTGCATTGTTGGTGCAGAGGTAAGAACTTCTGCTTCATTATCAAGAGGTTGCATGTTTGAGCCCGGGTTATCCCTGTTTTGAGCAGTGAGCTGCAATCATTATTACTATTATATAATAAAAACATACATTTGATTTGAGTCTGTAACGCCCGGTTTTGTTACAACTTTTGTGAAAGTGTTTATTTGATATTTGGACTTCAGTCTTCACACATTATGCACTTCATATCAACATTTTGTCATTATTACTATAACATGAAAAAAAATTTTTTAGTTATGTGTTCAACATTTCTTGCCTCACATTTCCTGTCATCCTACATTTACCCAGATCGTTGTAGACACAGAGCACACATGAAGTGTATGAATTCCAAATAACGATTTACTATTTACCCTATACAATTCCAGGCACCTCACACCCAGATAAAAAGACTTCAGCTCTGAGAAGTTAGTGTCCGACTTGACTTCAACTGCCTTGGTTGGGGGAAGGAATAGCAGTCTGCTTGCTGCCAGTGCTGATTGGCGCTTTGGCAAAACAAAGACGCTGATAAAAAGGTACAAAGGAATTTAAGGTGGCCTGGCATTACACCTTTTTTCGTAGGCTTCAGGGATTCTAGTATTAAAGAAGTGTTGCTGTGTGCTTAATTATGGGGAAGTGAATCATTCACACCATGGCTAGAGAGGGATTGTATATTGTTGTAAGTAGACATAGAGACATCCTTGAGAGGTATTTGTTATTTTTGTATTGTCATCACTGTGTTATATTCAGTAAGCTGCCCTTTTTCATTTTCTTTGTGTATTTCTGCCTGGAGTCTGCTCTGCAGTCCAACCAGAAGTCACACTACTTATATGTGTGTGGCATCCAAAATCACATTGCTTCAAACTTCTAAATTAGCTTGGAATGATTTGCATCTTTTCAGTTTAGAAAATTATATATCAGCCTTGTATCTTATTTGTGTAACTATCGCAGTACTGACAAGATTTTACTTCAGGTTTCGGTCTATTTTCAGCATGACCTTTGCTATTAATTGCTTCTTTGTGGAGAGGCAATCAGTCACAAAAATGTAATGGCACTGCCACCATTCTCAAGCAGACTAAAAAAGTTCCTTTTCTAATTGAGGAAGACGGACAGCCAGAAATACATTTTTTGTTAATTCAAACTAAATTAACACCAGATACCTGCCTGTTTTATTTTTATTTAAAATAAATGCAATTCATCCTTGACCTTGACCAGCAATTTGGGATATAATTACTTTAAGTTAATTTTGGCCTAAGTAAAATAATCTCTGATTGTATAACTTTAATAGCAATGCTAAATATTAGACTTGTAATGTTATCTGATGGTCTTTCTTCTGAGAAATGTTTTATGTATGTGTGTGTCATTCTGTAGAATAATTCAATTGATAATATTTTTTTGTTTTTTTTGTTTTACACAACTGAGTAAATTATAAGACCGTTATTTCTTAAACTTGTTACATAGCAACTGTTTTCAACTTTCTGTTTATGCCGTGAAAAATAAACTAAGTTACAAAATATTATTGTGATATAACAAATATTACCACAAATATACTTCAGATTTCAACAACAACTGTATTTATAAACTGAGCAAATAAATATTTGGTATTGAACTAATGTCCAGATGGTAAATATTACATTTTTTGAGAAAAAATTGCAAGAGGATTTGATTCAGTAATGTCATTTTCAGAGCAAATCTCCAGCCTTTCCTTCTTTACTAAAGAAAATATGTTTTGGTAGAATGATTCATATTTAAATTATGAGTCTGTAACTTGATCAGTTTTGAGTCTGGCACAAACAAGTCTTGGATGCTGAACATTTGAGGATGTGTCTGTGATCAGATTAAGGGAGCTTTGTGGCCAGCTGCCATTTGTGCTTGTTCTTTTGAAAGTACATTGCTAATATGACTCTGATGTTCAAAGGGGGAGCACTCTGTAGCCAGTTCGATTTTTCCATAAAAATGTTGAGAAAATGTATTCTGAATTGATACAAATGATCATTGGTGACAAAGTCAAAGGATGATATTTGTTTAACATTCTTTACTTAATCAAGGTAAACTGTACCATATTAGGAAATGTCATTTTGAATCCCATATAAAATATACCCCTCCAGAAAAATGTCATGTCATGTCATTTTCTAACCTACTTCGTCCCGGACAGAGTGCTGGAGCCTATCTCGCCTAGCATGGGGCACAAGGTAGGAACAAACCCTGGACAGGATGCCAGTCGATAACAGGGCAAACACACACACTCACACACTCCAACCAATTTATCATAGCTAGTCCACCTAAACTGCATGTCTTTTGACTGTGGGAGGAAACCAGAGTGCCCAGAGGAAACCCATGCAGACATGGGAAGAACATGCAAGCTCCATGAAGGGAGGACCTGGGATTCTAACCCTTGTTACCTTACTGCAGCGCAGCAGTGTTACTACTGTACCACCATGCTGCCCCATCAGAAAATGTTTTTGCATAATTTCTATCACTTAAGCATGGCTGTATCAATGACAATCCCTAGTACTTTAATTGTTATACAAAGGTGCTACATTATAAGACATTGCAATTTTTTTAATTCAGTCAGAACATCTCCTAAAGGAATAAGAAATCTGGTACCTCAACTTCCATGTTATATAATATTTTAAAGAAATTACAAAAAAATCAAATGCGATGACTATTAGACTATCTTCTTCAGTAGCTAGCTTTTAATATCATTGTTGGTTTTTTCATTTATATAAGTTGTTTTGCACAAAGTGAACATTTCTGAGTTACTTGTAAATACATGTTTTGTAATAATTTGCATTCAATCACATAGCCAAAAGCATAGCAAACAAATACATTATATCCTTTATCAAGTAGTTTATCAATGATTTAATTTGCCTCAAAGTTTGTGAACTCATATGGAAGAATGGTTTTAAAAAAGCACCGTGGTAAAAAGCATGATAGTGTGACTAATGTAGTAAAATGTGTTACTCTGAAGCAGACATTAACAAAGTGTATGTTGTCTTCATTGGTGCTAGGTAAGAAGTACACTGCAGGTGACTCACTGGATATTTTGCAAATCCAAATACTTGAGTGAATGAAGTGCTCTGCAATAAATGAATATGCAAACACAGACAAAAACATTTTAAATGGGGTTTTTTGCATTTTATTTAACAAAAAAATCTTCCAATGGGATAAGCAAAATTTACTTGACAGTATTTCTTAAAGTAAGCTAAATAATCATAAATGCATTTTTTTTTATTTCAATAATTCTTACAATAAGTAAAACAAGATTTAATGTAATGATATAAATACTTTTCACTTGCTTAGATTTCATTTTTTGCAGTGTGATAATTATCTCTTGTGATATATGGACAGCAGCTCATCCCGGCCAATACCTCCAAGCTGCCAGATGGAGCCCTCCCTGCGACGTGGAGATGCCCCGAATTCCAGCAGGGCATCATGGTATGTGGAGTTTTAATGCACAGCCCTGCTGGATAACGTCGGGACCGTCAGGGGATGCTGCAAGGAGGCCCAGAGACTTATATTTTCAATACAGCCCGGAAGTACGTCACAGTCACGGGGACAGAAGAAACAACGTACTTCCGGGTTGAAGAAAAGGAGTTTTCACCTAACCTGAGGGATCAAGTCCGGGTCAAGAACTATAAAAGACGGTGGGAGAGCCCAGACGGGAGAGCTGAGTTGGGAGGAAGGGAACAATGCGTCTGGGAGTGAAGGATTATTGTGTATTGGTTATTATTTGTGATTTATATGAGTATTGTGGAGTGGAGGATGCTTTGTGCACTTTATTATAATAAAGTCAACAATTGGACTTTTATCTGGTCTCTGGTGTCTGGTCTGAGGGTTCAAGGGGACGACAGCGCCCCCTATCTGTCACACTCTCTAATTAATGCCCTTTTTTCTCTTCATAGAACCACTTTGGAAGAAGTGTAAGAATATCAGGGGAACTTCCTATTCACTTTGTAAATAAAAAGCACATATTCATCCATATCCTATAAATTTAGGTCCACCCGACACTGATGTTCTGTCCATCCCAGCAGCAGTGTACACAAGGTGGGAATTAACCTTAGGCTATGTCCATACTACTTCGTTTTTGTTTTAAAACACAAACATCAGACTGTTTTTTGACTGTTGTTGACCATACCCTGGCGTCTTTAACCCTCAAAAGCGGAGACTTTTGAAAACGTCGTAGAGATACAGTATATACTACTGAAAATCTTTTAGACTTTTAAAAACACAGACTTTAATTGCAATCTGATTTGTTTGTGCATATTAAGTAGACCTCTGCTGACTGGATCCTGCTCATTACATTCTCTGTTTGGTTACCTTTGTGGAAGAAAATCTTATTCTCATAAAGTATAGAAGAGTTGCCTTCCATGAAAGTCATTGTGTTGCTTATCTGTGTGCAGTGCCTGTGCATGTGGAGAGAAGATGAGGCAATCTTCTCATACGGCACTTTAATCAGGACGCTATTTTCATCTAACTTTTTTTTTTTAATATTACAAAGTAACAGTACAAAAGCATTAGGCAAGAACATTAAGAATTACACACACATTCAGTGCCTTATTTATATACTACCTTTAAAAATTAGGATGAGAAATATTTTAATTTTAAAAGATTCAAATTTAGCATAACATAATGCTAGCTATGTATAACCTTTTTAACTTGGCAAGAGAAGGAATTATTGTGAAGAATATGATTATCAAGTCATTGATAGTGCTGATAACAAGAGTTCTAATGAAGGGTTTAATATAAGCCCATTTCAATGATGCATATACTTTAAATTGAATCAGTCTTTAGCTCTTTAGCAGTGCATTTTAAGTCTGCTGTTGCAGTCCTATTTAATTTTACTTTGCTATGTCTGTGTGGCCTATTGTACGCTAGTTTAAGGATTATTATTTTTATTATTATTGCTGGATTATTGTCTGAATGTTGTAGCCGATAATTTTTTCCCCAATTTTTACGACTGGTCAGTGACCATGCATTTCCAGATGCCAGATAATCTGATGGAAATGAAAATTATCAACCTACAGAGGGCTGAATTCAAAGACACCCCGAAAATAGAAGTGAAAAAATGATGTGGCAGGCTAGTCTATTTTGCCAAAATTTCATTGCAGCATCTCAAAATCATACCCAGTAGTTTGTATGGCTCCTACATGCTTGTGTGCATGTCTGACAATCTCCGCGCATGCACCTAAAGGGATGACGAATGGTGTCCTGGGGGATCTCCTCCCAGATCTGGACCAGGGTATCACTGAGCTCCTAAACAGTCTGCGATGCAACCTGGTGGTGTCGAATAGGCCGAAACATAATGTCCCAGAGGTGTTCTATTGAATTTAGTTCAGGTGAGCGTGGGGGACAGTCAATGGTATCAATTCCATCATCCTCCAGGAACTGCCTGCATACTCTTGCCACATGAGGCCGGGCATTGTCGTACACCAGGAGGAACCTTGGACCCACTGCACCAGCATATGGTCCTGACAATGGGTCCAAGGATTTCATCGCGATACCTAATGGCAGTCAAGGTGCTGTTGCCTAACCTGTAGAGGTCTGTACGTCCCTCCATGGATATGCCTCCCCAGACCATCACTGACCCACCACCAAACCGGTCATGCTGAACGATGTTACAGGCAGCATAACGTTCTCTACAGCTTCTCCAGACCCTTTCACGTCTGTCACATGTCCTCAGGGTGAACCTCCTGTCATCTATGAAAAGCACAGAGTGCCAGTGGTGGACCTGCCAATTCTGGTATATATTGGGCAAATGCCAGTCAAGCTCCACGGTGTCAGGCAGTGAGCACAGGGCCCACTAGAGGATGTCAGGCCCTCAGAGCACCGTCATGAAGTCTGTTACTGATTGTTTGGTCAGAGACATTCACACCAGTGGCCTGCTAGAGGTCATTTTGTAGGGCTTTGGCACTGCTCATCCTGTTCCTACTTCCCCCAAAGAGCAGATACCGGTCCTGCTCATAGGTTAAGGACCATCTACGGCCCTGTCCAGGTCTCCTAGAATAACTGCCTGTCTCCTGGAATCCTTGAGATTGTGCTGGGAGACACAGAAAACCTTCTGGCAATGGCATGTATTGATGTGCCATCCTGGAGAAGTTGGACTACCTGTGCAACCTCCGAAGGGTCCAGGTATCGCCGCATGCTACCAGTAGTGACACTGACCGTAGCCAAATGCAAAACTAGTGAAAAAACAGTCAGAAAAGCTGAAACTAATCAACAACCCACTCTGCTACTTAACTGACCAGCTCAATATCCCAGAAGCTTCATTGACTTGATGCTATACTTTGATCAAAAAGTGTTCTTTTAATTTTTTGAGCAATATATATATAT
>JANRMT010062813.1:61777313-61790230 GCA_026402145.1 Polypterus bichir lapradei
CAACATCCCATAATGACAACGTGAAAAAAGTTTACTTGAGATTTTTGCAAATTTATTAAAAATATTTTTTATTTATTAAAAATAAAAAATTGAGAAAGCACATGTACATAAGTATTCACATCCTTTGCCATGAAGCTCAAAATTGAGCTCAGGTGCATCCTGTTTCCCCTGATCATCCTTGAGATGTTTCTGCAGCTTAATTGGAGTCCACCTGTGGTATGTTCAGTTGATTGGACATGATTTGGAAAGGCACACACCTGTCTATATAAGGTCCCACAGTTGACAGTTCATGTCAGAGCACAAACCAAGCATGAAGTCAAAGGAATTGTCTGTAGACCTCTGAGACAGGATTGTCTCGAGGCACAAATCTTGGGAAGGTTACAGAAAGATTTCTGCTGCTTTGAAGGTCCCAATGAGCACAGTGGCCTCCATCATCCGTAAGTGGAAGAAGTTTGAAACCACCAGGACTCTTCCTAGAGCTGGCCGGCCATCTAAACTGAGCGATCGGGGGAGAAGGGCCTTAGTCAGGGAGGTGACCAAGAACCCGATGGTCACTCTGTCAGAGCTCCTGAGGTCCTCTGTGGAGAGAGGAGAACCTTCCAGAAAGACAACCATCTCTGCATCAATCCACCAATCATGCCTGAATGGTAGAGTGGCCAGACGGAAACCACTCCTTAGTAAAAGGAACATGACAGCCCACCTGGGGTTTGCCAAAAGGCACCTGAAGGACTCTCAGACCATGAGAAACAAAATTCTCTGGTTTGATGAGACAAATATTGAACTCTTTGGTGTGAATGCCAAGCGTCACGTTTGGAGGAAACCAGGCACCGCTTATCACCAGCCAATGCCATCCCTACAGTGAAGCATGGTGGTGGCAGCATCATGCTGTGGGGATGTTTTTCAGCGGCAGGAACTGGGAGACTAGTCAGGATAAAGGGAAAGATGACTGCAGCAATGTACAGAGACATCCTGGATGAAAACCTGCTCCAGAGCACTCTTGACCTCAGACTGGGGCGACGGTTCATCTTTCAGCAGGACAACAACCCTAAGCACACAGCCAAGATATCAAAGGAGTGGCTTCACGACAACTCTGTGAATGTCGTTGAGTGGCCCAGCCACAGCCCAGACTTGAATCCGATTGAACATCTCTGGAGAAATCTTAAAATGGCTGTGCACTGATGCTTCCCATCCAACCTGATGGAGCTTGAGAGGTGCTGCAAAGAGGAATGGGCGAAACTGGCCAAGGATAGGTGTGCCAAGCTTGTGGCATCATATTCAAAAAGACTTGAGGCTGTAATTACTGCCAAAGGTGCATCGACAAAGTATTGAGCAAAGGCTGTGAATACTTATGTACATGTGATTTCTCAGTTTTTTATTTTTAATACATTTGCAAAAATCTCAAGTAAACTTTTTTCACGTTGTCATTATGGGGTGTTCTGTGTAGAATTCTGAGGAAAAAAATTAATTTAATCCATTTTGGAATAAGGCTGTAACATAACAAAATGTGGAAAAAGTGATCCGCTGTGAATACTTTCCGGATGCACTGTGTATATATATATATATATATTGTGAAGGACAGCCGGGTCCCATGCCCGGCAGGGACGCCCCTGCTGCTTATGTTCTGGGGGAGCCACCATGGGCACTCCAGTACCTCCCCCGGGACGCTTGGTGGCAGCCTCCCTGGCCGACGGTGATTCCCCAACCGCCCGCAGGGCTCCATGGGAGATGGAGTCCTCAACAGCTTGGTTGGGGCCCGGGGTGGCTGCTAGGGGGGGCTGTCTACTTCCCACAGCCCGGCTGGATGAGTCTTCAGCCCCACCCGGAAGTGCAATTAGGACCAAGTGGTTAATCACCTGGAACGCTTCCGGGTGGGCTATAAAAGGGCCCAGCCACCACCACTCGACGAGCCAGAGTTGGGAGGAAGGAAACGAAGCTTGTCTGGGAGGAGTGGTGGAGAGAGGTGAAGAATTGTGTTTTGTGCTTGGTGATTTTGGGACTGTGTTTGGGCTGTGTGGCACGGGGAAGACGTGTCCCACAGCTGAAGAAAAAATAAAAGTCATTGTACTTTTTATACGTGCCTCTGTGTCTTTCTGTGTCGGGTCAGGCGCCTATATAGCACCTTTGTTACTATATATATAAATATATATATATATATATATATATATTCTGCTGATGCCATTAAACTTTTGTTAATTTCTGGATAAGGTGTCAGTCATAACTGATGTCTGTTAAAAGTGCCATAAATTTGCACTGCAACTTGCCTCTTTTGCATTGCATTGTCTTGCTTTATAATTTTATATTTTTTCCAAAAGCAAAATATTTTTTTTTTGTTTTGAGAATGCACTGTTTCATGAATCTTGTGTAGCAAGTAATATGTAATATACGTGAATTAAGAGTATTGTCTCATGCCTAGTAAGGGTAAATCTTGGGGTATGTGTGTGTTGGGGCAGGGTGGGGATGTGGTGGCTGGCATTGTGGGCAGCAAAAATGCACTTTGCCTCAGACAGCATTATTACATTTGCTGGCCCCATCACATCCAAATTGTGCTTTGTACAGTTTGAATGCTGCATATATTCACAAAAAGCAAAAGATGTACTACAGTTTTGTAATAAATCCCTTGGCCAGTGGTGTTACTATTCCTTCAAGGATTTTCCACTGATTTGTGCATGCACATCATGTGCATTCTCAAAAGTTTTAGTTTGGGCAGAGATACAATGAGAAAACACTAAGGTAGACAGGGATTGTTTTTCTTTATAAATACAGTTTTTTAAATGAAAAGTAGTGTAGATATAGCCTTAGATGGGTCACTAATCGATCTCAGGAAACTTTCACCCAAGTGCCAGCACACTCTCATACAAGGCAATTTAAAGTCACCAGTTAACCAAACCTGCACATCTTTAAGGTAAGGGAATAAAAATTGTAGTATCTGGAAATAACTGACATCATGCAAAAACCACACATATACAAAATATCCAGAACCTGTGAGGAAACAGTGTTATCCACTGTAGATACCATAGAGACTATAACATAAGTTTGCATTATTCTTTCAAACCAACTTAATATGATTTAGGGACGTACAAGCTAGAGCTTATCCCAGCAGCACTTTTTGAACTTTCTGGTTTTATTTATTGCAGTCCCTTTATTACCCTTTTATGCTACCTCTTGGTAAATCTGTGATTCTTTCATCAATCTTTGTGCACTTTATTTGCAGGGGTAAGTTTAATTAGTTTTATGAATTTCTTACATAAGCCCAAGTTCTTTAGAGAGTTGACCCTGGTACCTCAGTTCTATGTCATATAATTGTTATAGTTAACTCTCCATTCCCTGAGCATTTTGTAACAATTTTATAATGCACCAGAACTAAACTAGCTTTTAATTTGCACTCATGTACATAAAGACTATCGGCACCAACTCCTGGAGTCCTACAAACTCTGACCCTTAGCTGGCTACTTTTTTGATGTAGTTGAATACTTCAGCACCAGTGATACTGGTATATCAACTGCTACTTGAGGAGAATTTTAAAGATGTTGCAGATGATTCATGAATGGTCCACTTTTCTAAATTTATTAGAAGACCCATGATTAAGAATGATCTGTTACCTTAAATATGAGCTACTTTGAAATATAATTTAGATATAAACTGAGAATTATTTTTTAGCTGAGAATGTGAACTGTTATTTGCTCGTAATGAATAAATTAATCCAGTGTACCCAAAAATGTTCAGTGTGTCCAACTATGAAGCCAAGTGTCATTTCCAGTTTAAAAAGACTGGAAAAATCTGTGCTGATTGCTTGGAATGAGGACAGTAATGTGGTATTTTATTACATTAATTCTCCTTACCTAAATGCTGCTCTTCTTTTATAGTACATATCCACTACAAAAGGTATGTTAAGCTCAAAAAAATTAATGTTTCTTAAGTTTAAGACAATTTTTGTAATTAATGAAACATGCCATTTAATTTAATGAATTGTTAGTGTACTTATTCTGCCAAGTCTACCATTTCTAATAACGTTGATGTTCTTCTTTCAGAAAATATCATCGACATGTTTTGCTTGGGCTGGAGCAGATTAGTACTTCACAGTTGTTCATTTTTTCTCTCTCATTACTTTGTAGTATTTTACAGAAACATATACCGTATTGTTTAAATAGACTTGTTATTGTCCTCCCTTATTGTTTGCATTTCTTTCTTTTATTGGCAGCTGCGCAAGAAAAAAACCAAGAAGCAGTTAAAGATGTAACTTTTTAAATGAAAAAAATATGCAAAAGATGTCCTGAATTCTAAAAAGCAACTTTCCTCAAATTTTGCCAATAAAGTACTTTTTGTTAGCAGCAAAAATTGGCTAGGAACAGAATTGGAGAACCCAGTATGTGGGTAATAAAAACATTATTTACACAAATGAAAATACTGATCACTTTGAGGTCTGTGTCAGTATACTATTATTTAGGGCACTGAGCACTATATTTTATTTTAATTTTTTAACTTTAACATTTGCATCTATGATTCTATACTAACACGTATTTAAACTAAGCAAAATGTGTTGGGTAAAGTTGGTTTGAATGTCATTCACAGTCTGTGTGGAGTATGCATGTTATATTCATCTCTGTATTTTTTCTGGGTACTCTTGTGCATTTTAGGCTGATGGGAACTTTAAACTGTGTTATTATAAAGAAGTATATGCGTATGCAGGAGGATTTCCCATGATGCCTTGTGCCCAAATGTTTTAATAGTGGATTATGCAGGCTTGATAATGGATGGATGAATGGATACTTACTCATATAACCCTGATACTATCTACAGTATACTTAAACACTATGTCTAGTGAGTATGTATATCTACACCTAAGATATTCACAGCTAATTTTGTGAATTAAGGAAAACACTTTTGCCAAAATATACAAATATAGTTTAGATATCTTCTGTCTGTACATTTGTATTTTAAACTGCTTACTTCAGTTTAGTGTTATGGGAACTTCAGATATTGTGCTTATTCAAACATAACATATAGGATCGCAAACCTGTGAAAAATTGGGAAAAAGAGAAATTCTTGTGTATTCTGTCCCTTTATGTCAGAACAGTACAAACAGTAATAAAGTTAATGTAACCCATGAATTGTATTAAGTAAGTTGTAGATTTGGAAATGTTGTGTTATTATTTATTGTTGATTTGTTTCTTTCGAATACATATTGAATAATGTTTGATAATTAATTACATATTTAAATTATAAATTAATTAATTTTAACTTTAAACTCTTCATAAACGTGAAGTAATTCACAATGCCATTCATTATTCATGTCTTATGAAAGTTTTAAGGACTACATCATCATATTTATGATTTAAAAGCACATTACCCAGACAAACATGGTCTTCAATAAGATACAATTTATTTTAGAATATGTGGTTCCATAATATGTATAAAAATATGGCTGTGTTTTTTAAATATGCATTCTAGTAGGAGATTTTACATTAATATAAAAGTGATACATTTCAATGCTTCTGATGCAAATATATGTATATATCAGTTTGCAAGTTTTTTATCAAACTTTTTCTGGCTTGGTTTGTTCTAGAAAGACCTTTTTTAATGACCTAAATAGTTACGTTCATAACTGATTAATACACCATGGATATGTACCACATTTACAAATTAAAAATCTTACTAACTTTATTTAGGTCATGAGAAAAGGGATAATACTAAGATAAAATCGAAATGTACTGGGCTTTGTTAATGATAAAACAGTTCATTTTTGCACTATTTTAGTCTCCTCGCGTCTGGTATTATTAGAATAGGCTCTAGGTCCAAATGACCCAAAATTGGATTAAGTGTGTTTGAAAATCTATGTTTTTTAGTTTCTGCTTTTATCCACTTTACATTACATTTTAAATAGATATTTTAATTGATCCTACAATGTACTGACGCCCTGTGCAGGATTGTTTTGAGCCTTTTATCTAGTGCTGCAGAGTTAAACTTTGGCCTCCAATGACCTTGAATTGGAATAAGTAGATACGAGAAAATATGTATGTATTTATCTATACAGGTTTTTAATGTAGATTAGAACAAAGTTATAAATAATTATTATTAAAAATCTTGCATCATTTTCATTTGACATATGTAAAGTTGAGGATTTAATTCTGTTGTGTAAAATAGATGCCATAGCACACCATGACATTCTAAAACCTGCGTGATTCAACTGGAGGGTAAGCGCCTATCCTGGGAATAACTAGCTGCAAGGTAGGAAACAGCTCTTGACAGGATGCCAGTAAAATTATATACTTCCATTTCAAGATATTTTACAGAAGTATCTTAATAATACTGTAAAAAACTTTGTAAGTATAAAAAATAAAAAAGCTAACACCTCCAAAACAGCAGTTTACAACTGTGTATGTATGTGTACATGTTTGTTCAGTATATATGTTATTAGACATACTGCACTAAATTTACAAGAAAGTTTATTGGTGTTGTATTCAAGAAGCTTAAGAGTAAAAGTATGTTGCACCAAGATATAAAAGCATGTGTCAAGAGTTACTTCTAGAGCACCACTTTTATTAGTTAGAGTAAAATCCAAAGGCGGTCTGATTAGACACTTAAAGTTTGCTGCCTTGACAGTAACATTATTCTGTTTTAAGTGCTAATGGACTGTTGCAACCCACTTAACAAGTTGAACAGTTCAGTTTGTCTTCTATCTTTGAGACACAGTCTTACAACACCTAGGAAGAAGTGTTGTCATTGTCATTAGAATTTGATCCTGTTTTCTGACCTGCTCCATCATTTCACAAATCACTGGCATAATCTTGGGCACCAGCTTATACAGTTGTGTCTGTATTTTGTTTACACATAGTTTTGTTTCCATATTCTTAATTTTATAAGCATATGTTGATACAACCTAATTTGCTGAATTAATATAATTTGGAGGTGCAGTGTTTTGCATGAAGAAAGTGCAGGGGAATAGACATACAATATAACCATTGCAATATAAGGAATAGGTTATCATACTCTGTTGTATCATGTACAGTACATCACAAATGGCAGATGTCAAAAGAAATTGATTCAAGTGGTTCACAAGAAGTGAAAAATAGCATATTTTATCATAATTTCTTTATGATTTTATCAAGATAGACATCGGTAATGGCTTTGCTTTTAGAGGCAGTGTTTCACTTAACATATAAATATCAAAACCATGTCAAGATTAAGTGCTTATAGAAAAAAAAAATCTTTAGGAAGTTGACAGAGATTTATTATTTAATTACAAAACAAGGTTTAATTGACTGTCTCTGTCATATTTCTTCAAAGAAAAACACTGTTTATTGCAACCACAATTACTGTTTAATTTTCAAAGAGATCATTGATTGTGCTAAAGAATTGAACATTTTTTTATAATGAGAATTTTTTATGTCAGTTTTATAGGGTGAATTAATTTTACTTTTTCTTAATAGTTCATCCTTCAGTTTTCTTAACTGTTTTTGGGGTTGATGGTGGAGGTGGGGTTGGGTGGGGTGTCGTGTCAGACTATCCAGATATAAACAGGTCATGTATAAAGCAGAAAGCTGGAAGGTTTTGTGAAGGCAGTGTGATGCATGATTTATTGGAATGACAAATGCATTGCATTTTAGTGCTAAAAATGTCTGTGACGTGCAATCTTTTGGAATGACAGAGATCAGATGGACACACACACAGAAAAACACACACTTTTATTAATTTGGATGAGATACCATATTTTTTATCAGATAGATACTTGGTACTAACTAAATATTATCTAAAAATACACAAGGATGTCTTCCTCTATAGTTTACACAGTATATGATTTCCCCTGAATTGGATTAAGCAGGTTAATAAATGCATGGATAGAAAGATGATTTTAAAATAAAAAAATGGTATTGAAAACCCAGTCTGTTTATTATAGGCGTGTTGCTAGTAGGGATGTCACATCGATAGTAAGGTCTGTGCTGCACTCTTGCGTGACCGTAAATATACGAATAACATCAGATGGCATAATAATATGTGAGAAAGATGTAAGTAAAAACTATATATAAGTAAAGCTGAACAGTGGTGATGATACAGCACTGCATCAACACATTGAAAAGAAAAACAGAAGTCATGTCTGGCAGTGCTGTGTGTTTGAGAATTTCATTGTATGATTGGGGAAAATGTGCTTATTAATGGAAAAAAGCCAACCCACAGACACACACAGGCATTTGTTATTGCTAGTTTTATCCCTTTACGAATTACTTAAGAAGCGGATTTGTGCAGCTTTAAAAGTGCAATCAGATATGCTCAGCCTCAAATGTGTTTTGTTACTGTTTAGCTTGTAGTGTCACACATTTATTAAAGCAGATGAAATGACTGGGGGATTAAGCACTTTTAGTACAGTTTGTCCTGCAGAGTCCCGATAAAGGAACAGAAGCTTTGCATTTGTTCCTTGATTGTAGTGAGCACGTCTGCATGTTTGTCTACGCATCCATTCATTTTGTAACTGGTGGATACAGTTGAGGGTTTGCAGGTGAAAACATCTTACATGCTTCCACTAACAGATAATGGACACAACAAGACAGGGACTCACATGTAACACTATTCTTAAATGTACCGTGTGCCGCTGTGTTTGCCTGATGTTTTCAAAATTCTGCAGCTACTGTAAAAGTTAATACATTGAGTACATAAAAAAATATACAGTCCAAGCATCTTCATCAGTTTTAGTAAAATTCAAAGCAAAAACAGCTTAGACAAAAATTAAGTGAAAAAAGATAACGTATGTGACAAATAACTTATCTATGATCTTTCACCTACAAGCTTATATATTTTAGCTATGTTTCTTTAAGTCACATTATCTATACCTTCATAAGTTTCTATATTGTTACAATATGCATTAGTAAATATGCCATAAGGTCAGAAAAACATGCCTCTGCCTTTCTATTTAAAGGGAAAAAATCAATCATTCTAACTGGGCTTATTTTACTGTTATATCAGAGTTTTAGGAATGTTTAATTAATATGTTAGCCTATAAGGAATGAAACAGAACCTTTTTAAGCAAATATTTTAAATTACATTTACATGCAATAAATACTTAAGTGAATTTAACATTACGATTCATTACTAGGATTGGCTTTTACCACAAAATACCCAACTAGAAAATTTTTTTAAGTTCTTCCTAAAAGAGATGATATGAAACTTTACATATAGAAATAAGTACTTTCTGTTTTATAAAGTGCAACTAGTATTATTTTAAATATTTAAAAAGCCTTATGAAAGTTGATTAGTAACACCATGTAAGAGGGTTGAAACAAAATATAATTATATTAATTCATCTTCTACTAGCCACGATACCTGTTGAAGAGAGGTAATATTATTCCATCTCTTCCCTACATCTACCTTCAGTGCCATTCCTCTGTATTTGTGTGTCTGAGCCCTGGCCATCGGACCTTACTCTTTTTCTATGTTAACTAATGTTGTCTTATTTTAATTGCTTATTTTGTCTTTTATTTTTCTTCATTATGTAAAGCACTTTGAGCTACTTTTTTGTATGAAAATGTGCTATATAAATAAATGTTGTTGTTGTTGTTGAGCCTCCCTTCACCAGCGCTCCCTGTCTCAAACACATTCCCCTAAAGCCTGCTTATTTTTGTGACAACTGCTTCTCAGACTCTGCCATTATTTTCATGGCGCCTTTGTTGCTTCCTGTCTGGTTTTCTGTCTTTGAGGACTACTCACGCAGCATGTCTCCTATGCTGTTTCACCTCCTCATGTTTCTAACACTTGTGCTTCACCAAAGCCAAACTTTACCAGTTGGGTTTCTCTGAGGGACTCTACACACAGACCTTAGTGTTTTATTATATGGTAAATAGTCAGCAAAGAAAAGGAGCAGGGTGATTATATTGGAAGGTTTGTAGTGTATGCTAACAAATATTTGGAGTATCTGTTATTACAAGTTGTAAGATAGAAAACGGAGACTCAGATTTTTGGTATACCTGCAGGCAAACCCTAATTAGTTGAAAACAAAAAAAAATGTGTTTTACAAATGGAGAACACATCTTTCAGATGCAAGTCTAAATCTTGACTCTAGAGGGAGGAAGAACAAAGGTGTTAGTAAACAATGGCAACCTGTGGAACAGTTGGGGATTACCATCACCAGAGCCCTCAAGTTGTCCCCACTGCATACGTTTATGTCAAAATATATTTCAAGAAATATTATTTCCTATGAAGTTATTGTGAATGGTGGAAAATGCAGTTCGTCTTCTTAAGAACAAAACATACGCTTGGCAGATTTGAATTGGACCTTCACCATGCAACTTATAGACAACTGGAAAGAACAGTAGCAGCAAAATCAAAACTCTTACTAGAAATTTTTTAAATAAAGTGAATTGAACATACATTAGCATGTATTATTGCTTAATCTATGAAAAATGCAAGAGAATATTTATAAACAGTTTTTTGCAATATACATCAAAGTACAATTGTCTAATTTACAAACAGGAAGACTTCCACTTCCCCACTTTAATTGACAGTAGCAGGAAAGTTTTGAATATTTAGAGGTAAGGATTAGTAAAGTGGTTAAAAAGTTGAAAAGAAATTCAACAGGGTGATGTGGGGATAAGAGTCCATGTCTGTCCTCTCTGAAAGAAGAGGTAGTGTTACTGTGGTTTTTTTTTGGTTTGTTGTGGAGACTGTGGAAGAAAAAGACTCTCACTGCATCTGTTTCAGCTTCAGAATCTTAGTCTATTTTTTTTGTTATTGTTGTTTTTTCTTTTTGTCGTTTTTTTTCAATTGTAATGTTTTTATCTCTGCTGTGCTCTTGTTTAAAAGATTTCTCAATTCTATGCCCTTTCTATTCATACCACTAATGCACAATATTGATTCTAGTGAGGCAGAACTGCTTTCTTATGTTAAAATTTTTGCTTTTCAGATACAGCGTATGTATATCTGTATAATGAAGGCAATTGTTTGCTTAAAGCATTTCAGTTAACTTCTGGGTTGAGCAGTGCAATGAGCCATAAAAGTGATGCCTTTTACCTTTTGTGTTACTTTTTGCCACATAGTGTTTAATGGATAGAATGAATTCTTTCCTATAGAAGCAGCCATGCTGGCATGTCAAAAGCCAGCCTGTATGTTATATTGAATGATTTTAAAAAGGTTCATTTTTAACATTTTTACATAACTTTATAATAATGTAACACCAATTAGTCAATAGTCATCGTCTATTTCACATACTATGCACATAGTATCTGTGCTTTGTAAAACTGTCTAATTTAAGTGACATAACCCATTTCATCATGTCAACTATTAGTTTTACCAGGTTGAAATTTTGTCTGGAGCATACTAAATATATATCACTGTAAAATAAATTTTTACCATATTTTTGCAAGATACTGAACTGGAACACCTACAGTGGACACATCAGTGCTGACTTAATACACTGATCCTGTGCAAGCCATTTAAAATTGGAATTCTTCAGCTTTAGATGGAATATGTTAACAGTTGTGGTATGATTTGTAAGTCACATTGGATAAAAACATCTTCTTTTTATTGTTTGTTTTCAACGTGATTATCAAAAATTTTACATTTTCCTTATTTCAGGATATTATATTATATGTTAAACAATATTATTATCTACAGTGGGCTGGCGCCCTGCCTGGGGTTTGTTCCTGCCTTGCGCCCTGTGCTGGCTGGGATTGGCTTCAGTGGACCCCCGTGACCCTGTGTTAGGATATAGCGGGTTGGAAAATGACTGACTGACAATATTCTTATGATATCTTCAAACTATTAGTCAACATCAAAATAATTACACATTAGAACTAGATAGATAGATAGATACTTTATTAATCCCAAGGGGAAATTCACATAATCCAGCAGCAGTAAACTGATACAAAAAACAATATTAAATTAAATAGTAATAAAAATGCATGTAAAAGCAGACAATAACTTTGAGTAATGTTAGCATTTACTCCTCCGGGTGGAACTGAAGAGTCGCATAGTGTGGGTGAGGAACGATCTCCTCAGTCTGTCAGTGGAGCAAGACAGTGACAAAAGTCTGTCACTGAAGCTACTCCTCTGCCTGGAAATGACACTGTTCAGTGGATGCAGTTGATTCTTCATGATTGACAGGAGTTTGCTTAATGCCCATCGCTCTGCCACAGATGTTAAACTGTCCAACTTTACTCCTACAATAGAGCCTGCCTTCTTAACAAGTTTGTCCAGGCGTGAGGCGTCTTTCATCTTTATGCTGCCTCCCCAGCACACCACCGCGTAGAAGAGGGCACTCGCCACAGCTGTCTGGTAGAACATCTGCAGCATCTTATTGCAGATGTTGAAGGACGCCAACCTTCTAAGAAAGTATAGTCGGCTCTGACCTTTCTTACATAGAGCATCAGTATTGGCAGTCCAGTCCAATTTGTCATCTAGCTGCACTCCCAGATATTTATAGGTCTGCACCCTCTGCACACAGTCACCTCTGATAATCACGGGGTCCATGAGGGGCCTGGGCCTCCTAAAATCCACCACCAGCTCCTTGGTCTTGCTGGTGTTAAGGTGTAAGTGGTTTGAGTCACACCATTTAACAAAGTCTTTGATTAGCTTCCTGTACTCCTCCTCCTGCCCACTCCTGATGCAGCCCACAATAGCAGTGTCATCAGCGAACTTTTGCACGTGGCAGGACTCCGAGTCGTATTGGAAGGCTGATGAATATAAATTGAACAGGACCGGAGAAAGTACAGTCCCCTGCGGCGCCCCTGTGTTGCTGACCACAATGTCAGACCTGCAGTTCCCAAGACGCACATATTGAGGTCTGTCTGTAAGATAGTCCACGATCCATGCCACCAGGTGTGAGTCTACTCCCATCTCAGTCAGCTTGTCTCTAAGGAGCAGATGTTGGATGGTGTTGAAGGCGCTAGAGAAGTCCAAAAACATAATTCTTACAGCACCACTGCCTCTGTCCA
>JANRMT010062813.1:61790330-61801624 GCA_026402145.1 Polypterus bichir lapradei
AGTGAATAGAGAAAAAAAAAATAGATAAAAAGGTAAAAAGATAAAGTCATACACGGAGCTGCTGGAAAGGCTGCCACTTGGATTTTTTAACTGGAAGGACTCCAGGTGTCTAACGAGCTTCTTCCGGCCACACTTCCGGGTGTGATGGAAGTGTGACCAAATAAGGCCCTGGAAAAGTCCATGCGCTCCATGGCAGTGGCCACGGGTTCCAACAGGGTTGAGCTCCCATGCTCATAATCCATGGCCCCACTGGAATTAACGGTACAAGGAAGAAACCGTCCTGATAATACTCTCTCCCTTGGTCCTTCCACACTCTGGGCACCCTAGTCGGGTAAGGATTCCGGCCACCCGCCACACCCCATATGGTCTGTAGTTTAACCTTTGTATCTGTGAGTCTCTCATCCAATTGTAATATATATGTGCTGCAGAAAATGAAGGCCCAGCAGAGACTGCAGTTACAGCAATGCTTCATTAGTGAAGGAAACGAGAAGGACCATACATTGCCCATGTGGCAGCTACAATTGGCCACTGTATGCCCCAATATTGTGTATGGCGCTCCGGAGCAAGTGACTCCAGGGGCTCAAATCTATGCCTGAAGTCTCCCAAAGACTAGGTGACATCAGGAAAATTTTAAATCTAATATAAGGATCTCTCTGCTCCTCAGTATAATGGCCAGGTGTACTATCTGGATGGTTTCCTAGCCTTTTACTGGAAGTCTTAGGTCCAAGAATACATGGACACATCAGGTCACTAGGGGAGTTTTGTCAGGGCAACCCTAGGAGTTCCCCTGCTCTTTCCTGACTCTGGTACTGTTAGTAGAGCTCGCCTAAAAATCATTTACATGTTTGGACTTAAAATACATTTCTGACATATTTAAGCAAGTGGTCAAGATTTCAGCTGTCAGGAGCAGGTGAGTTCCAAGGAATAAAATGGAAAGAATTGATGCGAAAGGTATTTTCTCCTTGTGCCCTTAGTTTTCTGCCTTTACCTCCAAATCTCTGTGCCCCCTTTCTGACCACAGTAAGTAAACTATTAATATATGGATAAGATTATGGAAAGCACCCTTGAATGGTATACACTTTGAAAAAGTACTGTATAAAATAAAAGTTGACTATACTCAATCAATCACTCAAACGTTGTTTTCACTTTTAAAGGTGACATGCTTTATATATTTACAAAATGCAATTGCCATGATTTGTAATCTCTGGAGCAGACTTTCTATGAAACGCTAAACTATCCTATAAAGCCTGGTGATGGTGAGGGGGTAAGGGTGACCTGAGAGAGAACAGCAAACAATAAAATATTTTAATGAAAATTAAATATTGCCTAATGGGAGCCAGATCTATATGCAGGCCAACTGAGCTATTCAGGATAACACTATGCAAGCTAAAGACCATATTTACATATGCAGATGTAACTCAGTAATCTCTTAATGTTTGTTAACACCATTATCATGGCATCATGGTGTTACCCTTGAATTCTAATTGTAAAGTATTGCAAGTTCTTTAACGGTGTGCCAGGTGGATGCTGCAACTGCTATCCATTAGATACAATACTGCCTAATGTATAAGGTTGTTCAAAAGTATATTCTTGATTTCTTTTGTAAAGAAATTTTGCGTTTGTAGAAGCTTCTGTAATGAATAACTGATTATATACAGTTTTATTAATTTTGTCCATTAGTAGTTAGGTTGTTTTCATGCATTTATTCATGTTAATTTGTTGATTTTTTTTCAGTCTAATCTTCAGTAACTTACTGCTGTGCTGTTTAACCTACTGTTATGTTTAAAAAAGCAAACTCGTTTTTATCACCAATGGAAACTCTTGCTCTGCTTTAGGAGAAAAACGTCACTTTTTCAAATGATTTTAAATTCACCCCTTTTTATATTTTCAACATGGCAAGCATAAGGTAGCCTTGACGCTTCGCAGCTCCCAGATGTTGGTTTAATGCTAGGTTGTGTTTCCTTTGTGTGATATCTGTGTACTCATTTTTCAGCAGTGTTACTTATCTTTTTTTGTAAGCTATTTCTGATTTGCCTCATACCTCATTTTTTATTTTTTTGCAAATCTTCATTCAGTATTGTATTCCACATGTGCTTCATGAATGAAAAGCCTGGTATAATCAAACATAATGTGTAATTGTGAAAGGCTAAGAGGACAGTTAGTTGCAGAAATACTTAGTTGTGTGCCATTCAATTCACCAGTAATCAGACCTGGCCAGATTTCTCTCTTATTATGTGATAAAATGAAGTAGCCGAGCATCTTAAGATTTTATTAGAGAGAATGTGAGCCAAATACATGTTTAGAGATGGTTGTACTCTCAAGAGAACCATGCAGTGGTCTACCGTTATCATGCGACTACCATTTATTAAAATTAACATAGCAGAGCAATTGGACAACAATTTGTGATTGTCAATCAAGTTATGTATTTAAGAAAACTGAAGTATAAGTGAAGTCAGTGAACTGAAATTATTAAACAGTACATTAGAAAGTAAAAAACAGGAAGGGCTGTTAATAATTCCTTGCTCTTATATTAAAACTCAGAAGCACACATCAAGCTAATGAAAACTTTCACCAGTTTTTAAATGGTCTTTCATTATCATTTTAATTTAGCAGTTTCTGTTCACTAGTATTGACATTTCTTTAGTATGCTGGACACAGAGAAAATAATTCATGCATTGCTTTGTGCTGTATTATTCACAGGTTGCTTTGTTTGTCGCATCAAATCACATTTATTTACATAGCCCTTTTAACTAAAATGTTGACCAAAGTGCTTTACAACAATAAAACCAAACAGCTGATTATAAAGCAAGAACAGAACATGAAAGGTTAGAATATAAAAGATTAAAAGAAATAGAATAAAAGAAGATAAAAAGAAAATAAAATAAACACATAACCAAACACAATGCATGCAAGCATAACACTGAACATACACAACAAATCATGCACATTAAAGCTAAAAACATCTGATTTGGATTGGTATGATGCCACTTGTTGCTTGGCAAGTGTACTACGCTCATTACATGTAACATCATGGCAGCCATCATATTTAAGATGGCTTCCCAGTTCAAGGGCATATTTAACCATGACAGACTTTCAATTTCATTCAAAATCCTGGTTTCTGCTTTAGAATGTTTAGTGACATTGAGTTTAGTGTTACCCAAAACCATTATTTGACAGTCTCTGTCTTCTTTTGAACCTGATTAAGGCTGTAGAAGTAGGGGGATATAGAACATGTAGATATAGAACAGCAGAAGTCTGAGGACATAGATTTGAGGGACTGCTTGTGTGACTGGTGCTGAGCTGCACCTGTTGTTCCAAGACTAACAAACGCTTGCTCATCAATAAGAGGATTTAAACCACTAGAGAGTGGTGCCAGAGATACCAAAAATATACTCCATTCTGGACATTCTTATATGACACAAGAAGAGAACAATCAAAGTGCATGAATGCAAAATAGTCTAGCCATACTGTTCTTTAGTTGTTTGACAATGAGGCTACATGAAACATACTGGCTATTTAACTTAAAAGAAATTGGACTGGCAGTAATTAAGTATGTTAGGAAATGGATCTAAACATAGTGAAGCTTCCCAAACCATAATAACCATTTATTAGTAAGAACTAAATTCAGCACTGGGATGTAATAATTTTATATCATTGTTCAAACATTTAGTCAGCGCTAGAACATTTGAAAATAAAATAAACATCTTAACAAATTATTTGTAAACAGAATATTTTCTGCATATTAAATTCATATTGATTTAGATCACTATACTTGTATTTTATAACAGAAACCTCTACCTCCTACTATCATGCATATTGTTGCCTCCATAATAAATTTATTATGAGCTTTGATCTCAGCCAAAAAAAATACTTTTTCTGATAAAGCAAGTTTTCCATTGTTTATTTTTCATGAAAGAGAAGCCTGATCAATACATAAGTGATCTCACTTTTGTTTGCTTATCTGTATTTTGATGCTCTGCCTGTTGGAGTCTATATAGAACAGATGCATATTATCATAAAAGAATAAAAAAACACATTTTTTTCCCCCTTGTATTTAACACAATATGCATTGTTTCCAATGTTTTTTTTAAAAACTGGGACTGAGGTTTAAACCAATAGTCTTACACCATGTTGTGAATGTGACTGTCAACACTAAATTGATCAACAATGTTATTAAATAGGCAGTGAATAGACTGACACCCCAGTACAACCCCATAAAAGTCTCTGGAAAAGATTCGCATGGACAAAAAGTGGAATAAATGTTATTTTCTACCTCAGCTCAGCTTATTTTTTTTTTTATTAACTACAGTACCATTTGAAGGGCTGCTGCCAACAGATTTTCATCTGTGTTCAATATCATGTATACTTTGACCCAGAAATACTTTAGGGAATAAAAGTTTAGTCCACACTGACAATTTCATGATGGTAGATTTGTAGCATTTATTATAGTGAATGTGTTCATCCAGTAAATATTTCCCTTGTGATAGTGAAAGTAATTGAACTCAAAGATTCCTTATATATCCCGCAGCATTTAACCTTTATGTGTTGAATATGACTAAATCTTACAACTGCAGAGAACTGTAGCCCTTACCAATGTCTGGCACACACCGCTTGCTTGAGTTTAAGATGGGTTGAAATGTTTTTACAAATGCAACTACTGGCTACATTTTAAAAACATCTTATTATTTTGTGATACAGTATGTGGCTTGAATCCTTACATAATAATTATGAACCAATTCCCTGGAAGACTACCAGTCTACTCAGAATTATTGCCTTAAGTATAATGTTTTTAAAATTATTATGCATAGTACTGAATAATAATAATATGATTATACACATGGTTAAAGTGTTTGCTCTTAATGTTGCCCATATATGATTTTATGGTATTTTCAAAAATTAAAGGAGGGTTATTGTTCATAATTTTAAGGATTTTTATTTAGTCTGTTATTTGATAAATATATATTCTAGTAATATTTTTTTTACTTGCTACACATTATTTTAAACTGAGATATTTCTATGTACATTTTATGTAGCTAAGAAGAGATATAAAATCTCGTGTTTTTCTTTTCTTACTGCTGTAGTAAATTTAACTCAATAATTAACAATCCATTATCTAAAGACAGCTAATTATGCCGTGGTTACACCATGTCAGATACAATGTACTTTATTAATGAGCACCTAATAAACCTTTACTATTGATGCTGGTGGAAAATGATTCAGTAAAGGAACAATGATTATATCAAAATGACACCATTATTTGTGAGCTGCTTTGGTTAAAGAAAGGGCACAACCACATTGTGAGATAAAGTTTAAACTTCTTTAAACTAGTATGAACAATAAGGATAAATCGAATTCCAAATTGCTCTGACTAATAGTAAAAGATGGCCTACTGTATAGTCTGATATGAAATATACAGTAAATTACATCATTATTGAGCCATCATACATTGAACAGTGGAGTAGCGTATTTTAGTTTGGCTATGAAATGCTGCTTTCATTTTTTTTGTGAAATGGTTGACATATTAGAAACAAACAAAAAAAGAAGCTTTTTTACCATATTATATTGTGTCATTTGGATGAATTTTGCAACTTGCTTGAAAATGCAGACATCTACAAAAAATCTTTGTTTAAACAGTAAACATTCATTGTTAAATTGATTAGTGATTTCTCTCCATTAAGAACAGATTTATAATGCAATGATTTTAAACCCAGAAGGTAATTGGTCCAGTCCTGTGCATTTGCCCCAATGATGTCCAAGTTTAATTTCTTGTGGATCCTATATTTTGTTTCCATATAACCAAACAGTAAATATAGATTAAACAATGATTTGGTTGGACATATTAAATAAGAATTTGACTTTAAAAGTGATTTTAAATATACTAACAATCCATTTTAAATTATTCATATTTAGAACATATTATATAATGTCAGCACAAAATAATAATTTACCAAAAAGTAGGCCAGAAGAGCTTTATGCCGAATATGTGATATAAAGAACTCTTTTAAAAAAAGAATTTCAAACAAAGATAGCGTATAAAAGAAAGAGCTCAAAATGAATCAAAGTGAGCAATTGTGCGATCTTGTGACTGTCCTGTTTCTTGCACCCACACAGTTTAGCAATAGGTGGCTGGCAAAGCATTAGAAGTTTTGTTAAAAAGTGTCAATGATCGTGGATGAACGATCCAAGTATTTCTTTGGATTACCTTCTAGGCTGCCAGCATCATTCTACCCAGCCTTAAATGATTATGAAGAGGAGATATCATTGTAAATGAGCAACTTTAAACCTAAAAAGAAAATGGAAAGAGAAAACATAAAACTGAAGAAGCACTTCAGTGTAGCCAAGTAGCTCCACACAAAGGATCAATACTCTCTTACACAAGGGCTTTCCTCATACTATTGACTTACCGTGAAAGAATTTGTAGTAAAGCTTAAGAAGCTAGCAAAATGTCAGCAGGGCCTCTGCATGCAGCGTATATCCAGCAGTGAGAGGTGCCTAATTGAAAGCTGAAATGCAGGCCCTGTTTTATTGCAGAGGAGCAGATGAGATTCCTCACTTCAGCTGGACTAAGCCTACCATTCTTCACTTGTGGTTTGTGGAAAATAAATTGGTTCAGCAAAATAGAGGCACTTTCTCTTTTAATTCATCAATTCTGCCTGCATTTCTGCCCAAAAGACGCATTTTGTATGTGGATACATTTATCCTAATATGTATTTAAGTGCCCCGGCTCGCCACGTTCTTAAAGTTTGCACTTTCAGGACTTTTCTGCACTTAAGTGTGTTTTTATCCTTTCCATCACCAGCTGTCAAGAAGTTTCCATATAGTTCACTCAGTACTCAGCCATCCCTTACAGAGTACAAACTATGTATTCTGTTCACTGTTCTTATTATACCCAACTACCCTCTATACCTCATTTCTCTTTTTGCTCACTGTCTTTTACCTTGGAAAAATCTCTATTATTTTGTGTAGTGTTGTCATTAGATTTCAGGTACCTGGACCTCTGCTAAACTTTATGTTTCTGTTCAATCATGACACATTAAAACACCAGCCACTTTTTTGCTTTATAAATGAATGGTTATGGCTATTGAGTGGTGTTCTAATCTTTTTTTTAATTAGTTTAAAGCAGCACTACGATGTTGACAGGCCTGTAATCAAGCTGCCAGCTAAGTGATATTTTCTTTTTCTGTATCCAATCATCAGTTCTGTGCTACACAGGTTGAAACCACCTAATGGCCTTTCAAATGATGCTTATAATGGCTTGTAATAAGGCATATTATTTTTTATAGATGCAGAGGCTGAGTAGGAATTTTTTTTTTTTTCCAGTTGTCACTGTCCTGTGGATTTGGAACACATTAAGTTGTTCTCACTTTGAAACTTTAATATTAAGTCTGACATTGACAAGTCACACATACAGTATGTGGTGTTTTTCAGCTCTGCTGTACCTTTGGTAAAGAGTACCTTTGAAAACAATTTTATAATTTGTTGTGTTTCTGGCTTATGTGTTACTTGTTTTGCTAAGAAATAAAAAAATGAATGTCAAACATTTTAAGTAGAAGAAAAATATTGTACTTTCACTATTTCAGAAGGACCAACATTCTTTTTACGATTTGTGGTCATACAAGTGTGAAAACTCAATATTTTTGGTCAGGACTTATTTAGATGTCATATTTATGGACATAACTGAACAGATGTTTCTGTTCCAAGTAGACAGATACAATCTTAACAGCTGTTTCAGTGTCTGAGACTGGACTACTGTGGGAGCCATCAGTGATGATGCATCTCTACTTCTTTCTTAGTTTTATGCATTGAGTGGCAAAAACTTTTTTATAAAAACATGCACTGCAACTTACTTTGCAACTATCCATCCATCCATCCATTATCCAACCCACTATATCCTAACGACAGGGTCACAGGGATCTGCTGGAGCCAATCCCAGTCAACACAGGGTGCAAGGCAGGAAACAAACCCCGGGCAGAGTGCCAACCCACCGCAGGGCACACACACAAGGGACAATTTAGAATCAACAGTGCACCTAACCTGCATGTCTTTGGACTGTGGGAGGAAACCGGAGCACCCGGAGGAAACCCACGCAGACACGGGGAGAACATGCAAACTCCACGCAGGGAAGACCCGGGAAGCGAACCCAGGTCTCCTAACTGTGAGGCAGCAGCACTACCCACTGCGCCACCGTGCCGCCCACTTTGCAAATAAATCTTTTTTAAATTATATATTTTATTTTCCTCCCCGTTATCTCCTCATTGTGCAAAAGTTTGTGTTGTACATAAGGTCCTTGCCAATGGTTACTTAGATAACCAATGTCTGCAGGTTTATGTACTTTTCATCTAAAAAATATACTCCTTGTGAGCCATACATTGTACTTTGTAAACAATTTACTGAATTGATGTGTACATTTTGAAATGATAAAGCTGTCAAAGATACTTGCTCATTGACATATGCTTTTATCTATTGTGAGCATTGTAGATTGGCTTCCCGTTGTTAAGTGCTTTGTTATAAAAATGAGAATCACTAGTGAAACTGACTGGCAACACACTTTGCTTATCTTTCATGGGTTTTATCAATGGATGTTGTTCTTGAAAGAATACCAGATATTGGTGCATGCCCCAATATAACAGATGACAACAGAGTAGAGGAAAGCCAGTTAATAAATAAACACCAGGGGTCCATTGTCAGCCAAAGACATAGTTTACAGTGTACTAGGGCAACTGGTCACACTTTTCGTCTTCTTAGGAATTCTACAGTATCATAAGTATGTGTTGATTAAAGGAAGATTACATCCTTGTATTGCTGAATCACAATGCTCCCAATGTCTCTGTCACTTTCAGTGTGTAATAGTAGTAGTTTTGCAAGGTAGAACTCACCACATTTACAAAGTACCAAAGTGGAATAATGAGAAATTTCAAAAAAAGTACACATGCACATTATTCATGATACATTTCTACTTCTTCCCATTTTTTTCTGGTTGTGGTTTATTGAATTCTGGAAATTGTCACTGTCTCTAATAAATACCATATGGTTGCTGTATCTGCCTTTGTTATTACAAAAGTGTGTTCCACTCTAATTTTAGTGTGTCAGAAATTAATTTTAAAATATTCTTATTACAAGAGTAGATGGCATTGAACATTTCTATAATTCTATTGCAGATATGGAAAGATGGAAAATTGCTTTAGTCTTCCACGCTCTCTGTTCCCACCCACCTTACTACCAGAGATTAGCAAGCTTTTGTTGCAGCTGTCTGATCACTTACTGTGTCTGGGAAAATGTTGTAATAAACCTGTCACTGGACCAATCCGGCTGATCAAGCTCAGAGCACATCCCACCATTCACCAGACTGCTGATAAAGTGTTTAGTTCAGATCAACTTTATTGACTACTACCACAGTATTAATAGGTCTGTATAGGAATTTTCATTCTTCTTGAATTGATGCTAATCCCAGGCTATCATTTATTTTATCTGCATGCCAATATGTCCTGACATGCTTCCGTCTTTAAATTGAGAATGAAAATCTCTGATCCTAAAAGCAACACATTCAGCTTGCAAATCTCTGGAGTCTTACTGCACATACTGTAAGTATTCAATGCAACCATCAGTGGCACTTACAGAAATAATCCAAGCCAAGCTTGTCTTATTGGAATATGTTTCCTATTAAATAAAACTAGCATATTCAAATATTTTTTCTAGTTAAATTATACCTAAATTATTTTTTGCATCAATTAGGGACATTTTATTGTATATTATATTTCGATCATATACCCCAGAACTTAGCTATCATACCTCTAGCAAGAAAAATATTGTTTTGCAATGTCTATTACTTTCTTTTTTTTCCCCCAATTAGTTTTTTTTGATCAAAACTTATTTTATTTTAACTTCATTAAGCACAAAAACATTTAGGAATCATAGAAAAGAAACAGATTTTATCCATAGAAGGCAACAACAACAGTAAAAGGTAAAAAGGGTTCCTTATGGGACTAAAACTATTGATGCCATCAAAGACTGGCAAGGGAGGACAGGAGAAAAGGAAGAAGAGGAAAATTAACGATTATGATTAGTGGAATTGTGCGGACCCCTCTCTAGCGTGCTCTGATTCAAGGTTGTAGCAGCTTGCCATTTATTTATATTAGAGCCAACAGATCCATTAATTCAAGGTGGCAAAAGTTCAAGTAAGGTTAGATTAAGGAAAGAAGATTCCAGTTGTTTATAGAGAGTGAGTCAGGGCATTTCCATCGAGAGGCTAAGATTCAATTAACAGAATTGGTACCCAGACCAGAATAACCTCTGCTGAACAGAAGTCAAGGTAAGAGAAGAGAGGGCTTGGAAATGAAATTTATGAGGCAATTAGGGAATATTAACAGAGGAAATATTAGATTGGCAATTGGAAACATTTGTCCAAAATGCAGAAACTGGTGGTCAGTCCAAAAACATATGGAGAGATATTCCAGGGACATTTAAAGGACACTAGTGACAGATGGAACCAGCAGGTAACTATGTGATATATAGTGTATGAAGGGTGAGGTACAGGAGATGTACAAATTTAAATTGAGTATGCCAGTAATTGGGGTTGTTAGAGAATGCTGTAATATCGTTAAGGATAGCTTTCCACAGGAAGACTGAAAATTATGGTAAGAAGTATTAGATTCCTTATACAAACTTGTATAAAGGGATGATACCATCTAAAAGTTTAGAAATAATAAGCAATAAAATTTATAAAGAGATTGTGAAGGGAATGTATAGATTATTGGGACCCAATTTTTTTTAAGGACTGAACTAATTTGAAGATAGACAAAGGAAGAATTAGGAACATAAAACCTCAACCTAAGTAATTGGATGCTCCAAGTCCAAGTTTATTATAAATGTCACCAAGCATCCTAATACCTTGACCAGCCAATATCTAAAAATTGATGGGACTGTTACCAATACAAAGAGCAGGATTCTGGAAAATTGGGGTACGGCTGTGTCAAATTGCAGTTGTGTCAAAATGTTTATCCCTTTTCCATTAAGTATGCAAAGTATATATGAGTAAAGGACTTAAAGTAGGGAGGTGCGACTTTAATTTCAAGGCAGCAAAAGGAAGAATGGAGATAGATCTAGGGGGCACCATGCTGGACTCAATAGGGGAACCAGGGTGGTAGATTTGTGGGAGGATTTAACCAGATCCATATTGGTTGATAGGTATATGCGCAGTGATACAACTCTAGGTCTGGCAGAGACACCCTGATCACAGATTTATAATAAACTAGCAAAATACCCGCGCTTCGCAGCGGAGAAGTAGTGTGTTAAAG
>JANRMT010062813.1:61808516-61826409 GCA_026402145.1 Polypterus bichir lapradei
TATGGGATCTGTAGTTTATTGTGTTACCAGCGCTTCATATACCCGGGCCATTAATAACAATAATACAGTATATAAAATGATCTCGCGGGCCGGATATAATTACACGCCGGGCCGGATGTGGCCCGTGGCCCTTGAGTTTGACACATATAGACTAAATAGAACTTGAAAAGATATATTTTTTCGTACATCGAGCCCGCGTGCTATTGTGGTTTTGCCTGCATGCCTCAATAAGTCACCCTCCCCTCGCTCTTACTTTTTTACCGTTCATCTAATGAATACACTGAGTATGGCTTTACCTAAACAATCATTGATTGCGAATAAAGTATTCATTATTCGAGTATGTAGATCGGGGTATATATATACATATATATATACCCGCGTATCGCAGCGGAGACGTAGTGTGTTAAAGAAGCTATGAAAAAGATTTGTTTCTTACTGCATCAATAAACAGCTCGTCTTCTTCTTTATCTGAGACCTGACACACTGCATGCACGGGTTTTTTTTTTAACACTGTCTTCCTTTAGCGGGACATTCACTTTTTCCACCGTGTGCTTTGTTTCTGCAGTAGCTGCAGTTATGAATAATATGCTTGTATGTATCAGACGCTTCATATTTTTTTGCTGCCTTTTCAATTGTGTAATTCGGTTTTTGTTCAGCGCTCTTCGGAACTGTTGCTTTTTGTCTGTGCACTGCGTCAGTTCACGTGAGCCGCTCGGTGTACGTGCATCGAAGTTTCCCAGCTGTGCTGGTGCCATCTCGTGCTATGTCCATGGCTGTATCTAATGTTACCTAAGTCCCGGCACTTAAAACTTTCTCTCGCAGTTTCGCTGAGTTTGTGCCAAACACCACCCTGACCATCTCATCTTCCTCTGCATAAGCACAGTCCTTCACCTGTGAATATTTACCCGTGGCAGTGTTTCTATTGGATTGCCGCTGACGGACGGCCTTATATGGGCAGGCACTAAATTACAAACGCTAGCGGCAGCCTGTCTATGAACTTAATTTAAAGTTTAGGTTTACGTCGTGCTTTGTTTCCGAAGTAGCAGAACTCATGAATATGGTTGTATATGTCACTCGCTCGCTTCTAATTGTTTCGCTGCCTTCTCAATTATATAATGCATGTTTTCTTCAGCGCTTTTTGGGCCTGATGATGTCACACGAAACTCCGCCCCCATGGGTTTCACGCTCATCTCCATTACAGTAAATGGAGAAAAACAGCTTCCAGTTATGACCATTACGCGTAGAATTTCGAAATGAAACCTGCCCAACTTTTGTAAGGAAGCTGTAAGGAATAAGCCTGCCAAATTTCAGCCTTCTACCTACACGGGAAGTTGGAGAATTAGTGATGAGTCAGTCAATCAGTCAGTGAGTGAGTGAGTCAGTGAGTGAGTGAGGGCTTTGCCGTTTATTAGTATAGATCAATCTGGAATGCTTAATGGAAGGTCTCTTACCATTCCATAGAAAGTCAGACAAAAGATATCTAAGTTCTGATTAATATTTCATGGGGCAAGATAAAGAGAGCCTGGCACTAACCAAGTTAAAATGAGGGAATCTGGAACAAAAAGACAGTAAAGAGCCAAGATGAGAGGGATTCCTTAACACTTTTAAAAATATAATGGCAAATAGATGCAATAATATCTTACAGAAATGGAGAAATTTTGATGCCCAAATGTTTCAAGGAGTCTAGACTTTGCTCGTTTAATTTTACAGCCGGGAAGGGTCTCAAACGAACTAAATAAACAAAGGATATGAGGCAGATCAACAGGGATATTGCAAAGAAATTTTGTCAGCATATAAAGAGATTTTGTGTTATTATGCAATAGGGGTGGTCAACTCAAGACTACAAACAATAATAGCAAGGGGCTCAAGTGAAATAGTAAAAAGTAGTGAATCTGAAAGGTTTGAGAGATTGTGGTGCTGGTGAGAACTCAAGCCATGGTGAAGGAGTATTTCTTTTTCCTAATGAAAGCATCAACATTGTTGTCAGCCTGAGCATGTTTCAGGTTAAATACTTAAGCACAGCCCTTGTATTCTTTAAGCACTTGGCTGTTGTGTCAGTGCCTGTGATGTTGTCACGTTTGATTTTTGACAATGGCTTTTGCTTAACACGTACAACCTTGTGCATATTCTATAAGTTCATTTAAAGCCTGTTTCTTGGTTCATGATTTTGTTCTGCGGATTAACTGAATTTCTGTGTTCTCTTGCCCAAATCATGTTTTTGAATCAGTCTTTAAGTAATACCACTATGTTCCATGACTAAATTTATATGCTGTCTTACTTCTAGAAGATGAAGGGGGTGGGATTAGTGAGTGATAACCTATTATGGGATGCTGTTATTCTTTTGATAACCTGAGAAATACAATCCAAAAGTATTTGAGAAAGAATCACTTTTTTGCCCAATAACAAGTCTTTTATTCCTGCTTATTAAACAATAAGTTAGTGCATTATTAGAACTAATTTCCATAGTTTTCTATAGGTATAAAGGTACAAATACACTTGCTTATTTTCAGGAATCCCATCGTTTCTCTCACCTTTAGTTGGTATACAGGTCAGTAAAACTGCATCTAGAAATCAACCATTTTCTCAGTAATTTTACCAAAATGTTCTTTTTTCCTAAATTATCTCGTGTTTTAGATGACAAGAAATGAGTTTTCACTCCCTGGTTCCTCAATGGCCAGTCCACAACCATTTGTTTCTGAAAATGTCATAGTATTATCTTCATCAAACATAAACCTCAGGAGACTTTACTTTTAAAAAAACAGTCTTCAGAGAGATTGTAATCTGGAAAAAAGGGACTCACTGTGTCTTTTATGAACAAATCTGCATGTTTCTACAATCCCAGTGCTAAGGAGACATTACATACATTTCTTAATCTTAATCTAATAGTTAGGTTAATTTGAAAACTACATTTATATATGCTATAAAAATAAAAACAAATTGATGTAAGTCACAAATGACAAAAAACTAAAATGCTGTATAGATGGCCAAAAATGAATACTAAACTACAAAAGCATGGGGCAAATGAAAGCAATTTAGAAGTAAAAACTAATTTTACAAAATGGTATTAAAATAACCTTGTCCATATCCCATATGCAGCAAAATAAGCTACTGCACTCAGCACTGGGAGTGAAATGCCAAGAGTTTACAAAATTAAACAGTCTGTACGCAATTAAGTAAGAAAGTTAAAAGATGGTGATAGTATTGAGCAGTAATGGAAGAAATGGCATAAAAGAGAAGGGGCCTATGGGCAGTAATATGTGAATGACATTTACACTGTATAATGAAAGGAAACCTCACATATATTGCAAGGTTCAAACCAAGTCTGTCTGGATGTGAAGGACTAGGCCAGTACATTTTCTGATGAAGGCAGTACCAGGAAACAAAGACGATTTAGAAATTATAAACAACTGAAGAGGAGCAATAGAAGCACAAGATAGTTTAAAAAGATAGTGTTACATGGCTCTGTAAAAGAGAAATTACATTTTTTTTCCACCATAAAAGAAAAAGACTGAAAACAGTGAGCCTGGAAAGGCAATTCAATAATACTGTAGATAGATTTGGTTTTTCTGTATGGAAACTACTGAGCAGCAAAAGGCTGGAGCAGATAACTGAGTTGTGATGAAGGCAAGACCACCAAGACATTTCATAGGTTAGGTGGAGTACAATAGGCCTGCTTTGGCAGTGAAAGAGAATAGAAGGCCACAAATGAGGAGCAGATACGTGTTAATGTATAGGATGTACATGTATTATTCATAATTCATGATAAGATAAGAAATAGCTTGCTTAAAGAGCAGGACAGAGAACATCCAGTAATTTAAAGAGGACAGCATAAAATATGAACAGTTTGGAAATACGTTAGGGAGAAAATGATTACATAACAATATACTTTATTTACAGAAAGGGTAAAAAACAGTAAAGAGCTAATAATAAAAGGGGGTTGAGGGAGGTACACGTATTACTGCTTAGAAAACATATGGAGGATATATTTAAGACAAATGTTTTTTCCTTTTTATAAATAAGCTTGAATGATTGAATAATTAACGGAGGATGGTATTGTTTTACCTTCTTATAAGAATGAACAGAAAATGGGAGCTGCAGCAATCTGGCATTCATATAATTCTGCTTGTGGGTATGAAGTGTGTGTAAAAAAACATTGAATATACAAAACTTTACTTGCTTGTATCCAGAGGTGGGGAGTAACGTATTACATTTACTCTGTTACATTTAATTTAGTAACTTTTTAAAAAAATTGTACTTCTAAGAGTAGTTTTACTGTACCATACTTTTTACTTTTACTTGAGTACATTTTTTGAAGAAGAAACGCTACTCTTACAGTGCTGCATTGGGCAACACTCGAATCGTTACTTTTTTTCCATTAGATACGCTATATTTTTGCCAGAAAGAAGCCATCAGTGGATCTACTACTTGACTGTTTCACCAATCAGACGCAGCAATAATAATCACAAGACTCTTTTTCGCCAATCAGACGAGTAACAATAATCACAAGACTCCATTTCACCAATCAGACGTAGCAACAATAATCACATGGCTTTGTTTCACAAATCAGACGTAGCCATGCAGTCACATGACCACACACAAATTGTGGCGGCATAGCGGCACAAACTCCTCACAGACAGCGGACAGGGAAAGAAAGAATACAACTGGAACCTCGGTTTGCGAGCATAATTCGTTCCTGAAATGTGCTCGCAATCCAAAGCACTTGTATATCAAAGCAAATTTCCCCATAAGAAATAATGGAAACTCAGATGATTCATTCCACAACCCAAAACTATTCCTATAAAAATGATTAATACAAAATATAAAGTAAAAATACTTAAAACAAATTAACCTGCACTTTACCATTGAAAAGAATCATGGCTGGTGTGAGTGAGTTTCTAAACACTTGTGGGATTTCTCCCAACGGGACGACACGTGGAAGAGCGTCCCGAAGCAACCGCAGGCACCAAGCACTGTAGCAGTTTGGCGTAAAAGCAAATCTGAAAAGATCGCGGTCATGCTATAAGCACCTGCCATTGATGGGTGATACAAGGAACAAGGAACATTATAAATGCGCAGGGCACAGTATTACTTGGTGACTAACCTGAGAATGAACCTGCCTGACTGCTGTGTCTGTGTATAGCTTCGTGTTTTGGGGTGCAAGACAGGGACTCACACATCACAGCACACACACACGTGGTCATAATGCTGTAGTAAACAGTATACGCTCATACGGATGTTGACTATATGAGTGAGGCACGCCGACTGACGATTGCCCACAATCCTACAGTGGGAGAGAGAAGAACCATCAGCTCAGTTGTGATCATGTGACGCTCGGCAGACAAAGCGTATAAGGACTACTAGTATTGCAAGACCTCGCTCGTTTATCAAGTCAAAATTAAAAATTTTAGCTTGTCTTGCAAAACACTCGCAAACCAAGTTACTTGCAATCCAAGGTTCCACTTGTCCATGAAAAATGAGAGCCAACACCTGCTGAAGCTTAACCAACACTTCACTAAGTGAAGAACAAGCACGTTTTAACCAAACATGCACAGACAAAGACAATCAAGGTAAAGTGAGACTTCTTGTATGTGCACAAGCTGCCTTGTTCTGTTATTTTCTATCAGCTGTGCTATTTGGAGGGCAAGTGAATATGCAGTATTATACTGTCAGTGTACAGTATATCTTGTCACTGTAAGTAGTTTGCACTGTTACCTACTGTAGGTATTGGCTTCAAAAGCTTTGTTGTGAAAACTGAGATTTGGAACTTTGTGTTATTTGTGCATCTTTATTTTGTAAAGATGTTATTTACTTTTACTCATTTTTTATTTTAGTATTTGGAAATAGCAGAATTTGCACATTAATTTATATTTTTGTCTGTCTTATTACAACATTTCTAAAAAATAAATTATTTATTCTGATCAAACAGTTACTCAGTACTTGAGTAGTCTTTTCACCAAATACTTTTTCTCTCTTACTTGAGTAATTCTTTGGATGACTACATTTTACTTCTGCTTGAGTAATATTATTTTGAAGAAATGCTACTCTTACTTGAGTACAATTTTTGGCTACTCTACCCACCTCTGCTTTTATCATACCACACAAATATGCTTTCCTCAAAACAAAATTAACTGATTAATGGATGGTTGAATAGTAATTCTTTGGTAGATCCGAATCAAGAGATTTTTTTTTGGCAAATGTTCTTTGTTCTGGAATTCATAAACAAAATTCAAGCTATAATCAGAATTCAACTAAAACATTGTGCTTGTTTATGTGACATTGAGAAGGGCCCCTTTTTATAAGTCGTTCAAAGATTGAAGTTCTTTGCAAAATGATATCTACAGCACAAAAGTCAACTAAAATATTTTATTATGGAATAACATTTTTTCTAAAACTACATATGGTAATATTCTGAAATATAGCCCAATTATGACTCTTGTGAAGGTACTCACCTTGTCTAGCAGATCACGATATGACATTTATTCTGAAAAATGTTAAAGCCACTCAACAGTTTCTATTTCTGAATTATTCATCAACTCCATTAAAATATTGATAATTTTAGCTAAAAATAAAAAGGTGTTACAGAACCAGTCACATAGAATTGTTTATGATTTGCACATTCCCTGGGTAACAAATTGACCACAGAAACAGTATTTACATTGCTTATATTTCAAAATGTTCTCAAAGATTACTGATAGATCCATGAGGTTGTAAAGCCGTGTCCTGTCAGATGTTACTTATTACTACCCTAATTTAAATATTGTACATTGAAACTTTTAATAGTGTCTCTTTCCATCTTCTGCAATCAAGTCTTTGTCAAGATTCATAAACAAAATAAAATTGCAAAATTGGTTTCAAATGTGAAATTTTTTTTGTTTGTTATATAAAACAGGATTTCATCATTTGAATTGCTAGCGCTGCTGCCTCACAGTTTGGAGACCTGGGTTCGCTTCCCGGGTCCTCCCTGCGTGGAGTTTGCAGGTTCTCCCCGTGTCTGTATGGGTTTCCTCCGGGTGCTCCAGTTTCTTCCCACAGTCCAAAGACATGCAGGTTAGGCGCACTGGTGATTCTAAATTGTTCCTGGTGTGTGTGTGTGCCCTGCAGTGGCCTGGCACCCTGCCCGGGGTTTGTTTCCTGCCTTGTGCCCTGTGTTAGCTGGGATTGGCTCCAGTAGACCCCCGTGACCTTGCCGTTAGGATATAGAGGGTTGGATAATGGATGGATGGATGGATATAACATAATCAGGAATTCCTGAAAATATAAAGTATATCTATGTCTTTATTAATGTTCTGTGAACTGCTATCCCATTGCTTTTGAAAATGTCTATTTGCATTTGTTTTATTTCCTTATTACTATTTGAATCAAGTATTGAATTAAGTCTTTGTATTTTTCTTCAGCTTTTTAATGCATTAATTCAGAGATGACGACCAAGTTTATAATATACTAGCAGGGTATTCTGCACTCCCACAAACTACATTTGGGAACATAGCATATCCTATAGTCTTGTGCTGGGGAAATGGAGAATCTGTGCAAAATTTGGTTGAGTTAGGTTGAACAGAGTGGATCTGCATACCAGACAAACACTCGCACACAACACACATTCACCTTTACCTTTTAGATTATCTCTAATGCCTTTAACATTTCTATTCTTGCCATGTTTTGATTTTTTAGGCTTATAATATAATTTGTAACAGTTTTTGTTTATCTGATTCTTTAAATGGTTATGTTTGTGATGCAAATGGTTTTAATTGACTTTGTTTCTAGGTTGCATAATTCTACTGAAGCCAAACTGAAGGTTTTTTTTCTGTTTAGCATTCCTCAGATGTGTGATCTGCATGATCTCGTCTGATCAGCATGCGGCCTTTTAGTTTTGACAGATCAGATGAATTTAAATTGAAACAAATATGCAAAAAAGTAGACTTTTTCTTGCAGAAAACCGCCTGTCTGATATTAATGATTAGGTTATTTACTGCATTTTTTTTTCCTAATTAAAAAAATGCTGAACCCTTTACCAAAAACCAGCATCTTCTTTTTGCCAAAGTGGCACCAATAATATTTATTTAGCAGCAAGTGATGCACGTGTTGTTTTGTAGCATAGTAATACAATTATGCAGTTACATATATTGGCACAGTAAGCCACTAATTTAATAGGCTTAATTTAAAATATTGTTAGAATGTTCCTTAGGTGACAATCCATCCATCCAATCATCCATTATCCAACCCGCTATATCCTAACTAAGGGTCAAAGGGTGCAAGGCAGGAAATAAACCCTGGGCTGGGCGCCAGCCCACCGCAGTTAGGTGAGACAATATTTTAAGTTAAAAAAAGAAGTTTTGGTTCATCTTTTACTTAAGGAAAGAGGTACAATAACTTAAGTCAAATACATCAACTAATGAACTCTTCCTTCATGACTTGATCAGTTTCTGTTTTTGCAATGATCTTTGCTGTTTTAAATGGGTGTTAGCTGAATTAACCACGTGACTCAAACATTTTATTTTTTACAGTTGACTTATTACTTATGTTACTCCATGTTTTCTTTTTTCCAAAGGCTCATCTGTTTGGAAAAGGGCTGTTTAATTGCGTCTGGCTTGTGAATGTAATGGCACAGAGCTTACAATGCACTGTGGTGAATGTTGACACACAGTCCGTCACGACAACTTTGGTGTGGGTGGTAATTATAGCATTGCAGAGACAGGTTAGGTTGAAACAATTAAAACGCAGTCAAGAAAAATGCAAAGGGAGTTTGGTTGATTAGCTGAAATGTTCTTAGAGTTCTTAATTGGTGTAATGAAGCCTAAATATTTTGTTATTTTTTTCAAAGCTAGAAATAGAACAGCAAGTAAAAATAGTAGCAAGCAAAAACTATGGAGTATGGGAGGTACTATTTTATGACAAATAACCATAATGCCTATCAGCCAAAACTAACCATTGCTGCTTTCACTTAAAAAACAATTATGCTTATGTTTTTGAAGAGACAATGAACTTTCTTAGTAAATTATTACATTATTATTAAGGTCTAGTGTAGATCCTTACATTTAGTTTAGGTTTAATTGTAGTCTGAATGGTTTTGCACATGTGTGCATTTTCCCTGTTTTGTTCTATAGAAGTCATGTCAAGTATTAGATTTTGAAATTGTCAACAGTCAGTAGAATCAAGATTCAGCGGTCAAATGAATCAAGCAAATCTATAATATCCATTATCTACCACACTATGCCATGAAATTATTACATTCATCAATTTTATAAACTCATGTATTCAAAGCTGAGCATCACAGGAAGCCGGAGCCTAAAAAAATAAACATCTTGTCTGTCACATACATAGGCATTTAAAGCAATGAAAAACCTCAAATTTCAGAATGTTTAATTTATCCTTATTGTTTTAAATTGGGGCGGTACGGTGGCACAGTGGTAGTGCTGCTGCCTCACAGTAAGGAGACCTGGGTTCACTTCCTGGGTCCTCCCTGCATGGAGTTTGCATGTTGTCCCCTTGTCTGTGTGGGTTTCCTCCCACAGTCCAAAGACATGCAGGTTAGGTGCATTGGCGATTCTAAATTGTCCCTAGTGTGTGCTTGGTGTGTGTGTGTGCCCTGCGGTGGGTTGGCGCCCTGCCCATGGTTTGTTCCTGCCTTGCGCCCTGTGCTGGTTAGGATTGGCTCTAGCAGACCCCTGTGACCCTGTAGTTAGGATATAGCAGGTTGGAAAATGACTGGCTGTTTTAAATTGGTGGACAAGTTTAGCATTGCTTTGTTCCTTTCTACCAGTCTGGTGTTAAAGGCAGTGTTTGTAACATGGTACTATTCACTTCTTCTAAAGGTGCACACTTTCTTAGGATAACACTCAGCTTAAAGAACACATATATAGTGTAATCTCTTTCAATGATCAGATTGAGTTAGACATTTATTATATCTAAAGCATGCAAGACGTACACATCAATCTAAGGGTCTGTTCTAAGGTTTACTTTCCCTGGACCACACTCAACACCTTGAATACATAGTTCAGCACTGGGGTGTAATCCGTCAGGTGTTCATATGCTATATATTCCCATTAATGCAAAGAGGTCTGAACTTAAACTGCATTTGTAATAAAAGCAAAAGTGGATTTAATCTTTAGTATTTAAGGTAATTACATTTGATATGTTGTTGAGCACTGATATCTGGTTTATGTCAAGTCTGGAGAGTCCACATTTGTTTATGTTTAATTCTGGCTAGCTTCTTAAAATGTGCTATACTGAGTGTCTACCTGGAACATGGACAGCATACTTCATTACAATCTGCATAGTGAATGAAATAATTTGCTGCAAAAAGCCAAGACTAAAGCCTTCTCGAATGCATTTGAATGAGCAGGTGTGTCTGGCACATTGACAAACACTGCCATTTTGTGCTTTAACATTGATTATATGAGTTTACTGCCAGCATTCTGATTTGCAAGTATGTTGGCAATCTTCCAGCATATGGTAGGCTGTGCTACAGTGCATACACATCTTTTATTTTCTGTCTTCATTGCAAAACTCCTGATTAAAAGAAATCTTTCATTTTCTCCATCTTTGTACTTTGGTTAAATTGTACAATATGGATATAGCTTTTATGTTAAACTTTTGTGTAATAGCACTTTTTTATACAATGTGCGTTGTACAAGATACCATTTATCAAAGAACACGTGTAAAATCATTATTATAAATCAACAGTTAAAACAAAGTAACTGCTAAGAAGACTTTTGTACATTCTACAGACTGTTGTATATTTTTCCTTTCATCATAGTTGGCATGTGTCTTAAAATTTATCCATATTTTGTTTTGAAAAGCTAGTCATCATTTTTTTGCACATTTATCTAATAACCTAATAATCTAATTTTGATGCAATAGACTTTGAAATTGTATTTGTGATTCAGTAAAAAAAAATAGTAACTAAATAAAGTATAGGGCCATTCAGTGGCTAGTGACTTTACACAACCAATGATAGGTTTGAATTTCTGTCACGATCTATGTAGAGTTCATATGTTCTCCTCATGGTTACCTGGATTTTTCTCTGGCTACCTGGGTTGTCCTCCCTCATCCCAAAGAAATGCATGTTAGGTTATTTTGAAATTCTACCTACCCAGGGTTGATACCTACCTTTCATTAAATGCTGCTGTATGAGGTTCTGGCACGCCACAATGTTGACTTAAATTGAGAAGGTTTGCCAAAGGTATGTATAAAATAGTGAAGTGTAAAAACTTAAATGTTTTCATATTTAACTGTTGATCACCTGGTTCATTACTGTATTGAACCCATCCTTGTACGCACAGCACTCAGCAGTTTTTTTGAATAGGTCTGTATTCATTGTACATACCATGATCTAGAAGTATTTGTCCATTTCTCCTAGCAAAATTGCTTCAGCTAGGTTAAGTGAGTTCAGTAATGGAAATTGTGTTTAAAATATTGTTGAGATTTCGGGTTATGATTCTGATGGGGATGCTTTGGAATATCTTTTTTTCTTCATTTAAGCCACTGTTATTCCAACAGCATGTTTTAGATTAGTATCTTGTTGAACCACAGTCGCCTTCTCTAGTTTCATTTTTCTATCAGAAGATTGCACATACTGTATTTGTGAGGTATTTCTCTGCACTAACTTTACCATATTTACCTTTCTCTCAACCGGATTGTTTGTCCCTGCTAGTGAACCGTGTCTGTGTTACTCATTGTTTTCAACAATATATTTTTCAGTTGGGATACTGTGTCCAGGCTAGTGTGCCTATAATCCATGCCAAGAAGTTCTACTTTATTCTACCCATACCTACAGTATTCTCTACTGGTTATTTTCCAACCTGTATATGAACAATAATATGCATTTTTCTTTCTTCTTGTAAAGGCCCTTCTTTTGTATAGAGGGATGGTCGTTTTTTTGAGCTATAAAGCATGTTGAAGTTTAATAGCAATTGCACTTCTTTACAATGTACATCTCTGGGTTTTTATTTTTTCTAGTAGGTTTAAAGGGTTGTACCTAGAGCTGCCTTTCTCGGTAATCAGTTCTCTTATTTGCTTCAAAATGCTTTGATTTGAAGTCTAGATAACAAAAGTGTTTTATCTGGACACAGATACAAACATGTAAACAAGTGGGGTGAGGTAGAGTGGGGTAGTATACACACACATTTAATATGGGTCTTTAGGTTTCATTCTGAGTATTTTGTTGTGAGTACACTGTAAGTGATTTGCTGGAACAATGGCTCAAAGGTTACCACAGCTACCTCATAACTTCAAGACACTGTTTTCAAATAGGAGCCAATTTGTGTTTTTCTCTATATGAACTCTGATATTCCTCCCACTCTTACATTTTAAAATTTCCGTAGCATGCATGAGTTCCATAAATACAGTAAGCAGAAGAACAGGAAACTGAGTTTTCTCTGCTTTCTTTGGGCAGGTAAAAATTTCAGCAAGGTGACACAGTGATTAGTGCTACAGCTTTTAAGCTCCAGGATCTTACTTTAAGTTTAGGCCCAGATGATTACCATTTGGAATATTTTTTTCTTATAATCAGGAAAAGTCCTGGATTTTTATATACAGAAAATAAAGTCTATGTCATGTAATTTTTGTAAATTAGCAAAATTTTAAAAAGCATTGGGTGTTCTTAATGTTATTACTATTGGATCATTTCTCAAATATTTTTAGAGAGTCAAAAAATACCTAAAGCCCATGCAGAAATGCTAGGTAAATATGTGTTCAGTAATCTTTGATTAATAAATGAAATATATAGCCTGTAGCTCCAAAAATACATACAAAATGTACATTATGCAGGAAAACATTTGATGTGAAAAATATGGGAGAAGCTGCCCTAGGAAGTTCCTCTAAAAGTAGAACTCACATTGACAACAAGAAGGCTGACAGAAAATGAATGGAATCGATACCTTCTTCGACTCCTGCAGCTAGCATGGCAAATGTTGGCACAATCCTCACATGGAATGAGGCAGCCAGGCAAACAACGATATCTGTGTCCAGCACCGAATTACTGTCTGCTGAAGCTATGTGGGTACTGAAAGTAATTGATTGGTGTTGTTTGTACAAGTCATGCGCCAATGTGACAGCTATTTAAAACCATGTTACCTGACAGCAAAATTGCACCTACATTTTTCTGTAGTTAAGCAAAATATGCATATTTTACCAATTTGGTGTCGTTCCATATTTTAGATCGCTGCTTCTTAGGAAAGTGTCACAACAAGCAGGCTATTCCTTTCATTTTGATGAGACTTTTAATCACAACATGCAACTTTAATAAATGGATTTACATGTAAGAGCTTGGAATGCCAGAGAACTGAAAACTGTGTACAAAGGCTTGGAGCTTATGGGACATGCAACTGCTTAGGAAATTATGAAGATGTTGCATGACACCTTAACAGAGGCTAGACAAAGTATTATCATCCAGTTATTTGAAGAAAAGAACTGATTGCCAAGTATCTTGTAGTGAATTGCAGATATCTGAAAAAATGAACTTTGTTTTAAGATATCTGATATTCATTTAAAAATATCTCAATGTTAATTTGACTTATCATAACCTGTGGCTATATTTGCAATAGTGACAAAGTGAGCTACTCCAAATGTTCTAAAATAAAATTTATTAAGTATGTATCACCAGATATTCATAGGACTCAGCTCATTATACTTTGAAGCACAAGGCTGCTCCCTCCAATTAATAATTAATGAACTTTAAACAGTTTGAGTAAATGAAAATGAAGAGTGTACTCCAAAAACGAAGACTGTTCTGAAAACTCTTGCCACCGAGATTCAAATGAAGAAGTCAGGGTATAATGATATGCAGAGGGAGCTCAAGAAATTTTATGATTTTGGTGAGGGCACAGCAGACATCCTGTGAGTTGGAACTCAATTCATAAAGTGAGATACTTTGTTGAATGGAACCCTGGGTTGTAAAGTACAGCTCAGGAGGTTGTGGGATGTAGTGAAGGTGCTGCTGATAATGTCTCAAGGAGAGGCAAGTGTGTAGAGGGGGTTTGCTCTGAATAGTAATAGAGAATCTAAAGGAGCAGTTATTGGCTGCACATAAAATCATTTTTGACCACATTAGTGCAGTTTGGGGTGTTTGTAATGTCTTGTTCTTAAAAGAGCTCCTTATGTCAGCACTAGGAGCTAAGCAAAAGCATCATGCATAGGCTATGAATGGAAAAGACAGAAAGCATTATTGCCATAGGAGTTGTAAGTCCAAATGTATTCACAAAAGTGTGAAAATAAAATCATGAGAACTTGGTTAAAAATTATTAAATTTAAGTTAATTGGTCCTAATTCTTATGCTCAACAAAAAAAATAAGAAAAGGGTTAGAAAAGTTTTTTAAATAAACTAAGCATGTATATTTATTAAAAAAATAATTTTTAGAGACAAACACAACCTCAGAGGTCTATGAAGGAATACGTTGGGAAACTCTCAAGGCATTTATAAGATGACAGATTATTTCATATCTTTCCCATAACAATAAATTGGAGACCAAGAAGATGTCAGAGTTAATTAGTGGAATTACCAGAATAAATCGAGAATACGGCAGGCTTTCAAATGAGGGACTTTAAAGGAAAAGATTCTGCCATCAGAATTTAACCTCTTGACAACAAAAGAAACGGAATAACTCATCTTTAAATTGCAAAATCATTACTGTGAACATGAAGAGAAGACTAATAAGGTCTTAGTTCAATAATTCTACAAGTAGGCAGTTCTTTTCTTCTTCTTTCGGCTCCTCCCATTAGGGACTGCCACAGCGGACAAACTTTTTCAATATCTTCTTCTCTTCTACATCTTGCTCTGTTATACTCATCACCTGCATGTCCTCTCTCATCAGATCCATTAACCTTCCTCTCTCCATAAACTTCTTAGGCCTTCCTCTTTTCCTGTTGCCTGGCAGCTCTATCCTTAGTATCCTTTTCCTAATATATCCAGCACCTCTCCTCTCCACATGTCAAAACCAATGCAATCTTGCCTCTCTAACTTTGTCTACAAACCATCCAACCTGAGCTGACCCTCTAATGTACTCATTTCTAATCTTGTCCATACTCATCACACCCAATGTAAATCTTAACATCTTTAACTCTTTCACTCTTGCTGATACCTGTTTTTCACAAATTACTCCTGACACTCTTCTCCGCCCCTTCCACCCTTCCTGCACTCTTTTTCACCTCCCTTCCACAATCCCCGTTACTCTGTACTGTTGATCCCACCTTTGCCAACTCTACTCCATGCATCTTTACCATTCCACTGACCTCCCTGTTATTTACACACATGTATTCTGTCTTGTTCCTTCTGACCTTCATTCTTCTTCTCTCTACAGCAATATTTCCACCTCTCCAGGGTCTCCTCAACCTGCTCCCTACTCTCGCTACAGATCACAATGTCATTAGCAAGCATCATAGTCAATGGGGACTCTTGTCTTATCTCGTTTGGCAACCTGTCCATAACTATTGCAAATAAGAAAGGGCTCTGAACCGATCCCTGATGTAATCCTACCTCCATGTTGAATGGATCCATCACTCCTACCACAGACCTCACCACTGTGTTGACACGGAATGCACATGAATTGCATGTGCTCCAAATATTGATGTATTATTTGCCCTGTACAATTACAGACCTACCTCACAGCCAGATAAACACACTTGAGCTGGGTGAACTTTTTGTCCGACATGAGCTGTGCCAAATGGGTGGTTAGCAGGATGCTTGTGCTGATTGACACATTTGCAAAGCAAAGACACTGATGAGGAGGTGCAAAGGTGGCCCTTTGACTTTTTTTGCAGGCTTCAGGAATCATAGTGTTAATCCACTATCAGAATTTCAAAAGATATCTGGACTCAAAATGAATTTGAATAACAGTGTTTTTTTTTCTAGTGAACTCTTTAGCACACAATACTAGACTGGACATCTATCCACTCATTTTGTCAGAACTGTTTAAATATCTAGATGAAAACAGCTCAAGGAAATATAAAGGTCTTTTTCAACACAATTTTGCTATCAGCATGGAAAAAATCAAACAAGATGTGAACAGTTGGTCTACCCTCTACATTAGTAGAGAGAAGCAATATAATCAAGATGAACATTTTTCCCAAGCTTCTTTTCTATTTCATATCATCTCTATATACATTATCAAATTGTTCTTTAAGAAATTAAAATTAATTATAACTTCATTTATTTGGAATTCGAGACGTTCATGCATTCAAAAGACGATTTTATAAAGACCTAAAGCAGAAGGTAGCACAGCACTACCTAACTTTTAATTATATTACTAGGCTGAAAATGTACAAGTTATAAAGACGTAGACATTGACAAAAATTGATGAATATACACCAGTCTGGTCTGCAATAGAAATAAAATCTTGCAGTAATTCTTTACATTGTCATGAAACACTGTCTTCAGTCAGAACCCAGTCAAAACCCAGATAAAGTACAAAGTCTTTTGAAATCAAACTCAACAATGTTTATTGCGAAAACAAAATGATAAACCAGAAGATGTGGGTGAGTAAAGGACAAAATCCACATCAGCAACAAAAAAAATAATAAAATGTAACAATCCAGCAGAACAAAATAGTCGCATTGAACAAACAGGACAAATTCAATAAATAACTGAAAAAATTAATGCATAGTAATTTTAGGGAAGGGCTCATAAAATGCACAAAGCTGCCAAAAAAAGCAAATAAAATGGTAGAAAAAAAAGGTTGAATAATTGTTCTAGTGGATCTGTTGCAGCGAAAACCTATCTCTCCCCAAATGCTGAACCTCTCCCCAAAATCTAGGAAACATACTGCCTTAAAAATATTGGAAAAATACCTTTAAGACAACCTTGAGCATCGGGGGAAAATGAACCTTCGCAATATGCAGAATAGCGACACCTATCCTCTACACTCCCCTCTTACTAATGGCACTGAGCCTTTTAAGTATTTCCTACCCAGTCGCTTAAAGGTAATGGGCTCCTACCATTCAGAGAGAGGGGGAGGAACACCTCCTTATCCTTACTTTAGCCCTACATATGCACCATCTTACATACATCTCACACATCCCTGGGGATTACATCTAAATTCTTAAACAGCAACAAGACATAAAATACATGAACAAATGGAGAAAAACTATTACCTGTACTGTGTTTGCTTTGCCCCTTTCCCATTTTGTTCTTCCTGACTGTTGCGAAATCAGCTGCTTGCCGGCTTTTAGCAGCATAAAGGGAGTACACAGCCACATGCACATAGAATGGAAACTGCCCGTCAACTGAACACTAATGTGGCTAGTCCACTTAAGAAGATGACTCCGCCAAGCCGGTAAGTGAAGGCATTATCTAAAATCCCAAAATCAGATATTTGTCGGAATGATGTGCTAAAATTAAGTATCTTATGGGGTTCAGCACTGTACCTGACAACTCTTTACTGTACTTTATTTGGTTAAATAGCGACTGCTGGTAGTTCTTCTGGCTCCCTGCACCGACAAAAGACCCGGTGATGGTTCTACTACCATCACATACATTCCCTGCTTGGTGCCCCAGGAAATACAAATGATCATCAATATACCAATAATCCAATTGTCCATAAATGACTCAGAATATGGAACCAATGCAGGATACACTTTAAAGCAGAGAAGTTGTTATCTGTTGCACCTGTACATGATGATCACCTTTTTCCACCCTGTCAAACGGATACAGTATTTAATCTTTGGAAAACGTCCAGGATTAAATCACTTAGACAATTGTGTACAGACAATGTCTTTGTATTTTATAAATAACTAGCAGAAAACCCGCGCTTCGCAGCTGAGAAGTAGTGTGTTAAAGAAGGTATGAAAAAGAAAAGGAAAAATTTTAAAAATAACGTAACATGATTGGAAATGTAATTGTTTTGTCATTGATATGAGTGTTGTTCTCATATATATATATATATATATATATATATATATATAT
>JANRMT010062813.1:61831409-61853715 GCA_026402145.1 Polypterus bichir lapradei
GGCTTTGCCTTTTATTAGTATAGATTAAGCTTCAGATTTAACTTCCCATCAACACAAATTTTCCACTGCTTTCAAACAGGAAATTTTGCTAAAAGGAACCTATCCAATTTTACACACTTTCCACCCATTTCTATTCTAGATGAAAGTCCTGAAGACTCAGACAGCATCTCAACAATATATGAAATATATTAAAGGCTTTTCCTTTCAAAGATACTAGGGTACGTAGGGGGAAGGATCTTTCAATTAATATCTCAGAAAAGGAGTGGAAGGCAGCATGGCACAGAATACACTCTTGCTCCATATGTGCAAGCATTCAGTCATACAACTTAAAATCTTTCACCAATCACGTTTATCTTGTTTAAAATTGTCCAAAATACTTTCAGAGCAAGATCCAAACTGTGAGCGTTGCAATTTAGTTCCAGCCTCACTGGACCACTTGTTTTGGGTGCGCACCAAATTAACATAATTTTGGACAAAACTCTTTGAATGCCTATCAGACAGCTTTGATGTCACAGTCACTCCAAACCCATTAAAAGCTGTGTTTTTGTGTACTCCCAGATGGGCTTAAAGTGGAGAAGGACAACTAGATTGTAATTTCCAGTATCACACTATTAGCACGTAGGCTTATCTTGCTCAATGCAAGAACCCCAACCCACCTTTTATAAGTCAGTGGGTAATTGATGTTCCATACTATTTGAAATTAGAAAAAATCTAATTTACTCTTAGAGGATCCATTCAAAATATTTTTAAAATATGGCAAGATCTAATTAATACAATTTTAGAATAAAATTTCAGTTTAGTTTTACTTGTTTTTAAAGATTTGTTCTAGCTGTTGGCTCTCCTCTCTTTCTCTTGGGTCGGGGTTGAATTTTGTTTCATTAAGTTCGACTTGATTGTATGTAATGTTATTTTCTTTAAAAAAAAAAAGGAAAATGAAAAAATTCCAAGAAAACATAATATCGGAAAAGGAAGAATTCTGAAAAGTTTAAAACTCCCAAGAATAGAGTATGCTTGATTTCTGACTAGATTTCTCTTGACTAACAATCTTCATGTTTTATTTAGCACATGAGGGTATGTTCCTGGGACAGTCGTAAAAGCTATAGGTAAAAGAATACATGCATGGATGGGTGTCCCGGCTGGGATTGGTTCCATCCCCTTAACCGGCCGGGAGGCCAATATAACAGAGCAATCAAGGGAGGCTTCATTTCAGAATCATATGCCTCCCCAACCCTGGGCTTTGGGACCCATTCCAATACTCACAAGGAATCTTGGGACTTGTAGTTCAGTGAGGAAGCCCTGCTGGGGTCCGTGGGTGCCGGTAGACAGGCACTACAGGGAGTTTCACTCCCTTCTTTAAGGAACTTCCGACTGACCCAGAAGCACTTCAGTCAGTCTGTGCCCTGGCACCGGAAATACTCCCAGGTTCAAGATATAGAAAACCCTCAATTTCAATTTAATTAAGTCGGAGTCGGCAGGAGGAGGGCAACACTTGAGGGAGGAAGAGGAGTTTGTGGATGAAAAGAGGAATCATTGTTGATTGTGATTGTCTTGTTCAGCAAGACATTGTAAGAATAAATAACCTTTATTTAAACCTGTGTCAGTTGTGTCTGGGATAAGTGGCTCTGTGGCACCCCCGTCTTCTTGATATATTTTAATTGCTGATAAAATATGCTAAAGCATTATTGTAGTTGTGAGGGTGTTGTTACAGAACGCAGTGCTCAGGTTTAGAGAACAAATTTAAATGAGACCAATCAACCTCTTTGTTTTATATCTCTTAATTTTCAGGTTTATTTTGCACAGTATGCACTATACTTATACAATGTGACAAACATTGTATCTGCATTGCCTTCCTGGGAATCAGAAACTCATTACTGGTTTGTTTAACTACTTGCTATTCACAATAAAGATAATACACAGTACACAGTTTTAATCTTATCTAAAATTAAAATGTCTGTTCCAAGCACAGAAACACATCCGATTTGTGCATTTAGTATTTACATGCAATTTTACAAAAAAGTGCCGTACAAGAGCAAGCACAGTAGTGTAAATAATTTGGTAAAGTATGGGGAAGCCTAGAAAAACAATAGAATAGTTGAGTTGAATAGAATCTTAAAGAGAAACTCAAACCACCAAGAAATGTGTGAATTGCATGCTTAACTAGCACTAGAAACATGCTGACAAGGTCAAACTACAAACTGTTTTCAGCAGTATCATCTTAATCCTGCAGTGTAGGCTACAATTCCGTGAATCACTTCCAGGATAATAATGCATTTGTTTTGTAACAATAGAAAAAAAAAATCATAATTCAGTCTCTTGTTGCAACTATTAAATATGAAAGATTAACTTGTATCTTTTTTTAGTATTAGTTACTAATATTTTATTTGTCACTGCCAAAAGCTATAAACCACAGACACTATTTTTGTGTGATACAATCATGGTTTTTTTTTCTTTTTTATAAAAAAATAGGATAGCAAGGAAAAAAATATTAGCAGGAATCCCAAAATGTGAAACTGGGTGATATGCCTGAGTCTTTTTCCGTCAAAAGCTTGTGGCAGCCTCGAACATTGCTTGCTGAAAGCATTTTTGTTTGTTATGCTGCAGACAAGCCTCAATTAGAACTTTTTGTTCAGTTCTGCAAATGTGTTCTTGTTGTTGTTTCTTCACATTGCTGAAGTTTTATTTTCATCAGGCTTTACAATATAAGTAAACATACGGTGTGTATTTTTACTTGTTCTTAGGATTTTTAGCTGTTAGGCCTGCACTGTGACCTTGCATCTTTTACTATACCTCCTGTACTGCAGAGCTCAAGGGATACTAAGAAACTGAAAAAAAAAAAAATATCAAAAATAATTGTTTGGACATGATGTAATTTATAAATATTTAAAAATACAAGTTACCTCCTGGCATCGTGTTTACTTCTTGGCCATAAATTGTCAGCATGCATTAACCCTCTTAACTCCTTTTACATTGCAAGGTGTCAGCTTTGTGTCTGTGTTGTTGTTACCCTTTTAACAGATACTTCTCTCTTCAATTATATATGATTCTGGACCATCTGTTGATATGCATTGTTTTATGATTTTTGATGTAAGAGAAATAGAAATGGAAACTTTAAAATTGTGTTAGACCACATGAACCTCGGTGGCAGATGCATGTTCAATAACATAGCTTTCCAGGGCTATTCACCTATTCCCCTGTTTTTCTATTTACACCCTCCCACAATCTCGCTATTAAGCCAACTAAAACTCTCACTCACCCTGCAGATTCTAATTGTGAACTCGTTTAAGCAAAATCTTCACCCTAGTAAATAGATTTCTCCCTACAAAGAAAGCTGTCCCTGAACACACTGGTGGATTGCACATGGATGCTCTCTTTTAAACAGAAAGAAATTTACATTTGACCAGCTTGTTTCAAATGAGCTCTGATTTCTTCAGCATGATATAAAAGAGATTAAAGAACAACAGAAGAACTCGGTGTAGTTAATTCAAAACGTTCATGAACAATTTGGCCCTTAATAATAAATACATTAAAACTCTGTAGGACCAGATTGCATCAATGAGTGCCAAGCTAACAGAGTTCAAAAATACAAACTGCAGAAATACTGTCCTTATATTAGGGATATAGTGAAACGTTCATGTTTTTATAAACGTAATGGCCAATCATAATTCTATCCCTGTGTGACATTTCACTAGAAAGAGAGAGAGAGGTAGGGGGCATGCAGTGATTTCAGTAGTACTGTATGTTAATCCATCCATCAATCTCCCAAGCCCGCTGTATCCTGAGCAAGGTATTTGGGGATCTGGAACCTATCCTAGCAAGCATAGGGTGCATGGCAGGAACAATCCCTGGACAGGGTGCCAGTCCATCACAGGAATGAACACACACACACACACACAGACAACTGAGGTAAATTTAGCTTTGCCAGTCCACCTAACCTGCATGTCTTTGGACTGTGGTGGGGAAACCAGAACACCCGGAGAAATCACACCTGAACACTGTGAAAATATTTTTTCTGAAGCCTTTTATAACTGAGCATTCTCATCAATTGTAAGTGAATAATTTTTTCTCCTTTTTCAGTACAGCAAAGGTTCGGGCCATAGAAAGTAGTGTCTTTTGCAATAAAAATAGCCTGCTAAGTAGGACAGCAGCCATCTCTTTTATCTCTAACTTCTCTTTAGCTGTCACACAATCCTAGGAATGTTAACCGAGATGACCTGGAAAATGGAGGGGACACCATTGGCAATTTCTATGCAACTGTTACATTTTCCCTATAATTGCTACTTTATGTTCGATTATATTGTGATGTAGACAGAGTACAGTGAGATTGTTACTTTCATATAAGAAGTGTCAGCTTCAGCTAGTAACATGCACTAACACATTAAAGTAAATAGTCTTTAATGACAAATTATATTTTAGAAGACATTTTCTCTTATACAGTAGTTTTGTCTAATTCAATTATATACCAAACACTAAAAAAGTATCTAAAATGTACTATACCAGCATTATGCTAATTGTGTTACTGAAAGTTAATGAGGCTGCATAATTAGACCCCTTGCTTTAACCTCCACAAACCCCCAGGTCATCAGAGCAAGATGTAGATGTTATTGCGCTTGAAACACCAAAGGACATCAAATCCTCCTCTACCTGTTCCTTGTTAAAATAATGGTATATCAGGGATCTCAAAATTATGAAGGGGAAAATCCCTCCCATACTTATTACAATATGTGTTTTTCAGGACAATTGCACATCAAAGGAGGAAAGCTTGATTAAAAAATTGTGAGCCTCAGATGAAAACAAGCCCTGGCAAAACCTTCTTGGGCTGGGGGATGTTGTGGCAGTCAGGTTGTCTCTGATCCTGGGCAAGTGAAGTGCAGCAGGACATGCTGTTGGGTAGCGTACATGTATGTGGACTGGGAGGTCAAAGTAGCTGAGAGCCCAGAAGTTATGTGTCATTTGCTTTGGTGTTGTTTTGATCCCGATACTAAGGAGTGAAAGCTGGCGTTGGTGCCATAGTCAAAACTTTAGTATCAGACCAGTACTGCATTGGACAGTATACAGAAAGACAATAACTAATGTTGATTATGTGAAAGAAAATTTAATTGCTTGCAAGCTACTAAGGATTAAAAGCTGTTTTATTATAAAGGCAGGTTAGGGTTCATACAGGCGTCTGTCATAAGATAAGGTGAAGTAAGCCGAATTTGGGTAACTTCCTGCAGGAACGCGTCCGTTAGACACAGGAACAATGACCTTTCCTTCTTTGGGGCCCCTCTTGACACGTACACAAAAAAGAAATGGTTGGCCGAGTTGATGAAATGCTTAGATGCTGTTTCATAAGTAAGGGGGAGGGAGGAAAATGAATATTAAAGCCAGTTGAAACCGGAAAACTTTGCTCTTCTGCTTTGCAAAGCATGAATCCATGTACTTATCTGTGACTGTTTCATTGAATTATTTCTGTCTTCCTTCGGGGTTACTTCCACATTTAGAGAAGTGAACAGTATTAGCTGACCATTTTACTTACTGTATCTCGCATGAGAATTATTTTTATTCATATTGTAAGTTTATTTCTGTCTGTGGTAAAATTTTGAAACATTTCCTTTCTACATTAACTATATGTAAATTATAAGATGCAGATTTTATTAATTATTGGCATCTATTTTATAAAATAGATAATATATTTGAAATATATTTAAAAAATATTGAAAAAGAATAGTTCAAGAAGGTTGAGAATAGTCAAGCATGTTACATAGCAAGCAAGGAAACAAGCAAGCATATAGTACTGCATACTGTAGTCTGTGTATACTTTTAGCAACCCAATGTTGCTTTTTATATTTTACATTTTAAGATATTGTTTTCTATTTATGTACATGTAACAGAGGAGGTGTCACCTTTTTGAAGTGCTTAATTGCTCCCTCTCTTTCTTTTAAGGTGTACGATTTTTCACAGAGTGCCCTTAAATAACAGTATACTAGACAAATGTAATAACACCCATTGGGAGTTGCAACTGGAAGCTCAAGGGAAGTTATTAAACACAATCGCTCTGCAGCTTTATCAGTGCATCACACAAAAACAGCTTAATAGAGCTTCTAGTCAATGTAAAAAAGCAAAAATATCTTTGAGTAATAGATGAGCTACAGAGTTCATGTTGGAAAAAGCTGGCTGTATATTTGCTAAACTAAATTTCTGGTTTTTTATTTTTTCAGTTCTCCAAGTAGTAATTCTAGTAATTAATAGCCAACCTCTGCTCATAAAGTGAGCCTACTTAAACTGAAGAAACTCTTTAAAAGGCAGCCTGGAATGTCGGTGGTTGTAGTGCTGCTTCACAGCTATAAATGCATTGGTGCAGCTTCCAGTCTGGTGATGGTCTGCATGGAGTATGCACACACTCCATGTGGGTTTCCTTGGGGTGCTGTTTTTCATTCCACATCTCTAAATCATTAAAGTTGAATTAATTGGCACGTTTTTATTCAGAATGTGTTACTAGGTAAAAAAAAGTTTCTAGAAGTGCACTCCTAATAACAAGGTCTTAGACTTAAATCTTGTGTAATTGCAAGGTTTTAGCTTTGTAAAACACCTAAAAATTATTTTATATAGGGTGCATTTCATTGGTGATTGACTCAAAAAATTGCATAGGCTATCAAATAAAGAGGAAGGAAGCAAAAGCTCCAATGTGATGCAAATTATGAAGAGAAAGAAACCAAGGAACCATATAAAACTATTAACACTTTGAATAAAATATGATGAATATAGTGGTAGATTATCAGCTAAATCTTAGAACATTAGAACACTCTAGATGAGAACAGGCCATTCAGCCCAACAAAGCTTGCCAGTCCTATCCACTTATTTCTTCAAAAAAAAACATCAAGTTGAAAAAAATATAAGTGTGCCATAGTGGGTTTAATACTAAGTGTTTTTTAAATTAAGTTTGAATTAATTAAGTACTTTAGGTTAACTAACATATGACCTTTCTTATACTAATTTTTAAGGACATGTTTATGTTGGTATCTTTCAGATATTTATTGCTAAAGGACATTTTTATATTTAGTAAGTATATTAAAATATTGTAATTAAAAATAGCAACACAGTTTATATTTTATAAAGATACAGTGGAACCTCGGGTCACGACCGTAATTCGTTCCAAAACTCTGGTCATGACCCGAAGTAATTTCCCCCATAGGACTGTATGTAAATACAATTAATCCGTTCCAGACCGTACGAACTGTATGTAAATATATTTTCTTTAAAGATTTTTAAGCACAAAAATAGTTAATTATACCATAGAATGCACAGTGTAATAGTAAACTAAATGTAAAAACATTGAATAACACTGAGACAAACACCCAGGCTCCCTGCTTAGCGGCACGCGAGCCTGCGCTCGCTCGCTCGCCCTCAGCTGAGCCCCCTCCCTAAGCCGCGAGTGAGGTGATTATTTATTAAAACTGGCCTTTTTACGGGAGCTGTGGACCCGCTATATCACAGGATGAAGCTGGGTTGAGAGGAGGTTACAGTTTTGAGGTAGAGTCCCTCTTCGTGTACAGTACAGGGAGAGACTGAACATGAGTGGAAATCATCGGTGTGTACAAACCGGAAGGGAAACGAAATAGATCACAAAGAGTTCACAGCGAATGCACAGGGAGAGACTGAACAAATGCAGAAATCATTGGCGCATACGAACCGGAACGGAAACTGGCTTGTTCGTCACCCGAGTGTGTGGTCGTGAACAGATGCAAAAGTTTGCTGAACTTTTTGGTCTTAACCCGATTTGTATGTGCTCAGAGACGTTCGTGACCCGAGGTTCCACTGAATACCTCTAATTGTAATAAAATCAATCTGTATATTTATCCATTGTCAAACTTGTTTGAATCCAGGTCATTGTTGCAGCTAGAGAGAGAAAGAGGTAGGGAGAACACACTGATACAGTGTGTTGCCACAAAAACCACATAATGAACCAACTCAGGATCCCAGATTAGGGACCTGAGTGCAGCCATGTAATGCGTGACACCTCAGCACCACACTAGTTCAGATGGAGTGGACCAGTGTGAGGTTTTTTTTATGGTGGCTGGTGTGCCAATTCTGCCACAAACAACCAGGTTTTTCTCTGCAGGTTGGAGGGCCTACATGCAGGGCTGGATGCAGAGTAACGTCCTACCCAGGACGGAGTAATTGCAGGTTAAGAGCGTTGCTCAGGGGCCCAATGAAGTAGAGTCATTTTTTGCATTTACAGTACTTGATTCAAACTGGCAACTTTCTGATTGCCAGTGCAAATCCCTAGCCTCAGTTGCAGCTGGCCGGAGTCAAATTCTAATAAAAAAGAAAACACTGCTAAACCTGAAAGGGTACAAGTTACATATATGGAGTTGTTAAAAAAAATGGCAGAAGCTTTGGAAAGTGTGATGGTAAATTCAAGCAATGTAATATCTTTATGTTGAGTTCTTACTGTTTTTTATCCTTTATGATGAATAAAAGCAGGTGAAAACATATGGTTTACTGCTCCGAGGTTATGGAAAACTTTTATTTTCAAAGTTTTTGCTTTGCTCATTGTCATGTTATGGCAGGGAAAATCAGTAAATTTCCTTGTTTTATCTTTTTAATTAAGACAAGGTCATCTGTAATGATCTATAATTGCTCTTGTCCAAAATCTTTAAATATAAAGAAACAACATATTTAGTATGCAATAAATATCACAAAATAAGGTTTTATTTGCAAATATCATGTAAGAACATCCTTTACGAATCCTTAATATAGATAATGTAATATATTTATTTAGCATAGTGTAATACAGATAGGATGTAGGATGGAATGGGGCTCAAAAGAGACATCTTCAGAGATTATTAGTAGTAATATAATCAATTAATCCTACTATTATTGTTATTACCAGTACTAGTTATTTTAAGGTCAATGCACATATTACTTTAAGAGTGTAACAGAAAGGTGGTGCCTGAGATTGCATGCTTAAATATTTTTCCTCTGAAGAGGTTGTAGCAGTTCTACAACTAAAAGTACAAGGATCTTGCACCCAAGTCTTTTCCTTTTGCTTACTCCAAAATAGCTTCTGACCCCGATGACCACAATGACATTGGAAATCCTAGCTAACATATACGATACTCTCCTACCTAGGATGATAATGAAATAATGACTCATTTTTTTCTATATACTTTACTGTATGGCTGGAGACTTTAATTGCATTTTAAACCCTACAACAGACATCACGTAATTTTAAATACATCCTAGTTATTTTAATCTTTTTAAAAAACAAGGGGGCTTCGCCCCCTGCTCGCTTTGCTTGCCAACCCCCGTGTTTGGTTTTCCGGATGCACACTTTTTAAGATTTTCTTTTCTTTGAATTGTTGCTATTTTTTTAGTTTCACTTTTATTTCAGAACTTCTGTAAAAACAATATTTGGAATCTTTCGAGTCCCAATATGCTGAATCTTTTAAATGAGGTAAGTGAGACGTATTTAATGACTTTGTACCATAATTCAGGATAGGTTTCTCTGTTTGGAATTTCAGCACATTCAAAACAATCTACATCATCAGCAGTTAATAATTTTTTTGCAAAGTAACCAATAAATGCATGTGAGGTAAACCCCGTTTTTTGAAATTCTCTGACTTAAACTTTTCGTTATTTCTCCGAGTAATAATTTCTCTTTGTTTGCACTAATGTGATGTTTACTTTCTTTGTTTTGACACTATCATTTTTTTCTGCTTTCATATTCTGTATCTTGCTCTGCATTTGTTTAGCACCTACGTTTTTTTTTTTTTTTGAGTCTTTTGAATTCCAGTTTTCATTATCTCTAACTTGCTCTGCATTTGTTTGGTCCCCTTGTTTTTTAATCTCTTTATGACATTTTACTTTGTATTCTACTCTGTCTTTTATTTCTGACCTCGCTTTGTCCTGCTTTTTTTTCAAAGACACTTGGTCCATGGTGATTATTTTCCCTTTTTCAAGTAAAAATTTCTGTTTGTTTGCGCTACTGAGATCTTTACTTTCTTTTTTTCATACTTTCTAATTTTCCTACTTTTATATTCTTTAACTTTCTCTTCATGTGTATCGCGCCAACATTTTTTTTTTTTTGAGTCTTTCGAATTCCACTGCTTTCATAATCTGTAACCTGCTCTGCATGTGTATAGCGCCAACGTTTGTGAACGTCTTTCTGAAGTTCTACTTTGTCTTTTAATCTCTGTCTTTTAATTCTGAGCCTGATTGGAAACACTTTTTTTTCCAATTCCACTTGTTCCTGGCTGATAATTAATTTCCTTTTTTTCTGAATTTTCACCTAGATTATTCGTTTTTCTTTTTTTTCTTTCCAACGCTTTTGAGTCTCTTTTCTCCGCACTGCTTTCTTCTTCGCTTAGTCGTCTGCGTTTCATTTATAATGTATTGTCCTTATACGCTTTATATGTGCTGAGAGCCCTGGATCTGCGTGTGCTCAAAGCCTTTGCACGACTGAGTGTTTTGCTGCCTGTGGTATTATTTGATATTGGTTGTAAGTAGGGTGTGTCGTACAAGAATCTCATGTTCTACGTCCCGCAAGTCTGTCCTGGGTCAGTCTCTTGGCACAAGGTCTCATGTTTAAGGTCCCCGCGAGACTCACCGTGGCCAATCTCTTTCATCTCACGGGTCTTTTAAGTGTCTTCTGTGATCTTCACGTAAAGATCACGTCTCGTATCCCTAGTGTTTCTCTCCAGGATTTTTTTTTATAATAGAGAGATAAATATATCTGATTTCTAGTTTCTATTTCCACACTTTTCTTCAGTGCATCATAGCTATAAAATATTGACTACTTTAATGATATCTTTTGTAATCATGCTTCCCTTACAATGGAGCTCAAGGGTAGCTGTTGACTTCAGTTCAGTTTTATCTGCAGGTGATAATTTTGTCCCAAAATTATAGCAACGCACATTCTCACATTCACACAAAATTAATTTGGAATCACCAGTCAACCTAACCATCATGTGAGGAGTACACAAAGGTAAACCAAAGTAGACACTGGGAGAAAGTACAAACTCCACACAAGCAACGAATGGTTAAGGATGCAAACGCAGGATGCTAGGGCTGTGAGGTGGCAGTGGTACACAATATTCTTGCAGTCGTAAACTGATGTAGAGCTACTGCAAAATCACTTACTTAAAAATAGTGGAAACAGGATCACATAATTACATTTTTTGATAATGAGTTTAAATCAACCCCCAAAAAAGTACTCTTTCTCATTGCCTGCCAGACAAAGATTATTTCAGTTAAAAATTGTATACAAAACACCTATATCCTTATTTAGGTTGTGAAGATCCAACCAGAATTACACCTTTTATGTGACAAAAGTCATTTGTTACCACATTTGGCCATGTCTTTGGCTTATATCATTACTTATTTATCAAACAATAATTAACAGATTTTCAATCAGTTGTATAATATCTGGTGTAATACTAGGTGGAACACCATTGCACAATGAGCAATGGTTAAATTGCTAGGTCTTCATCTTAGCTTTAATAACTTCAAAAATCCTTACCTACAATTGGAAAAATTTTTACTGTGCTGTTTAAAATTGGAGAAAATTGAATTTGCTCATCAGGGAACTATGCAAAATCCTTTTAGTGCTTGGCATCACCATTTTTAACAACAGCCAACAAACAAACCTTAAATTAACCCTTAACTATTCGCACTGGTGTATTTTGTACAACAATTTCTCTTATTTTTGTCCAAAGTCCTTTAACGTGAACCTACCAGCAGCATCTGCCATCTATTCTCAGCTTTATTCTCTACCAGAACAGTGTTGCAATGATTTCCCTCCTGTGTGCCAACAGCCAGGTTTTACAAGTGGATTCACATTTGCAAGTTCTATATGGTACAATTGGTACACTGCACGGGTACATATGTATGTTCTTCCTGCAATGACTTTGTCTGCAAAGAACATTCAACAACTGAAGTGAAATATGATAAGTATGCAAATCCTGCAGTGGATGAAACTGTGACCGGTGACAAATGACCACTGGAGAACTGGATCAGGTTTATTTTCATATAGTCCTAGACTGTGTCATACTATTCAATAATATGGTATGAAATAAAATTAAAAACGTACAGTTTAAAATGATTGCAATATTTTATATTACAACCTCACAACCTTTAAGTTCAGACTGCTCAGTGCACACACTTTTGTCGTCCACTGCCATGTAATCATTTATGTTTTTGTCTGGTCATACCTCTGACACATGAGTTACTTTAACTGGTGTAGCCATATGTTTTGACATGGAAAGGTCTGATCCTGTCCTTACAGTAGGACATTCTGTGTAGACCTGAGTATCTCCAAACCTTTATCTCTTGTTCTAATACTTCACACTTACCAGGAACAGCAGTCTGCATGTCTACTTGAAGTCATAGTCAGAATGAATTATGGTTGACCTCATCTGTGGCTAAAAAACTTTGTCCCTTCACTTATCTTTAGAATACAGATAGTTTATTATAAAGAATTCAAGGTGTAGCAGAGAAACAGGTTTAAAAGGTTATTCTTTTGTCCAATCCTCAATCTAACAAAAGCAGAAGCAGAGTAAATGGATATAACCTAGATGCATAGTAGTTCTTCTTTAGAAATTTAGGCACCTGACTTGATATCAGTTGACTCTTTCTATCTATCTATCTATCTATCTATCTATCTATCTATCTATCTATCTATCTATCTATCTATCTATCTATCTATCAAATCCAATGTCTGTATGTCTGACTGCTTTTCACAAGAGAACTACTTAATGGATTTAGATCAGATTTTCTAGAATTTGCTTGAACATTCTTATTGATTTTGCGACTTCTCTTATCGCGCTAAGTATCATAGTTCGCATGCAGTACCGATTAATTTGTGTGAATCCGAGAGAGTGGCTGTGGGCCGAGGGGAGGGCGGCAGGGCCTTCACTCACGCTCCAGCCTCCGTTCCAGTCGGTCTACCTCTCGCCATGTGTTGGAGTGTACCTTGCCTCCGCTTAGCTAGTGATACCTGTTTGTTCAACAGACATTATCATCTACAGATTGTTAAAGAGTAATGTTTCGCCTTTTTGAGAGAGAGATCAGAGCTACGTGTGTTTGAGAGGGTAGCTGCTGATTGCCAGAGATATCACAGCCATGTGCTTTACTCCCCATGAGGGGGACGCTCTCCCCTCAGAGTTGAACACAATCAGATATAGTGCCAATGTTTGACATTGGAGCATACCTACCTTTCGCTTGGCCAGAATTACATTTTTTTTTTAATTTATTTTTAAAGTTTGCCCTGTTTCACTACTACGTGGGCGGAGCCACAGATGTACAGCTACATATGGAATAAATGACAAATTGCAGTAGGTTTTCTGACTTTGAAGTAAACTTTTGTCTGTTACATTATTTTTATATTTTTGATATAAATGCCGTTGTAATATTTTGCTTTTCAAAAAATAAAATGAAAATTAAAAAAGGAAGTTTTCTTTGTACATACGTTATCATCTATAAGACTACTAGAAAAAGCCAATCATCAATATAAAAGCATATACACCAATAAACTATCTGAAGTCTATCCACAACCACATGAAAATGCTCTAATAACGAGCTCATACATTTCCTAAGTATATTTTCCATCTGTACCTCTTTAAGAAACCTTTATTTAATAAATGTTAAACTGTATTTTCTTGGAAGTTAGAATCCTAGGGAGTCCAAACAGTACGTCTCTAAGATTAAGCAACAGTCTTGTCTTTGTCAACTCTAGTTTTCCAAGTTAGGGACCCTTATGACGCTGTGTTTCTTGTGTGCAGACTAGAGTGAAGTTTTAGTCCTTTGTGTTACAATCCACACTCTTGTAGTGACCTTCTTGGGCTGATGAATCTAATTGGAAGTTCTGTTTAGCTCACTGGGCTTGGATTCTATGGGATATTTCTGGTTCTCCCATGAAGAGAGAGAAGCGTGTACTCGGAGGCATATGGAGTTCCTTGACCTTTACCTTAGAGATTTTCCTGTGGTCCTGGCACTTGCTACCTGGAAATGTGTTGGCGAACCTTGACATTAGAAACTAAAATTAATGAGTTTTGGACTGATATCTCTTTTAGTGACATAGAGAACAAAGTAATCTGCAAAACACAATACTTTTTGTTCTAGTACTTCCCTAACATTTCCCTGAATCTGTAATTGTTTTTTCAAGTTGATGGTGTCATGCCCACCATTGTCATTAAGTCATTACTATATTTTGCGAGAAAGCTGCAGACACTGTTTAATACAGTCAGCCACCTTTTTTAATATTGCTGCCATGATGTCGTGGGGCAAAAAACTCCTGTGTCACGGACCAAGCAAATATGTAAACCTCACCAGACACACAAACTGGTTTCAAAATTGTGAAGTGAAATAATTTAAATGTATACTACTTTCATGAACTGATGCTTTTGTGATGGAGTATTATAATGTAGTTCATACAGATTTATTCCCACCAACCCAAATTTGCATGATGTTGGGAATAAGTAGTACCATTTAACTCAAAATCAAAGCCTTTGTTTGTGTCCAAAAATAGCAAGACTTCATGGATCACTGCTGCTGCTTCCCATGATTTTTGTTGCTCTTATTTCAATCTTGCACAATGCCATTTTAAATTTTTAATAGGCACTGCCACGTTTACAGTTGCTGATGAGGTCTCAGCTAAAATATGTATTTTGATGTACATAATTCAGGAATTTGAAAAGTAGCTGTTTACCTTTATCAAATCCAGTGTGATCTTGCAAACTAATATTAATCATAGAATGGAGTTTTTTCTGTATTTTGTTTGGCTAGAATGATAGCATTGTTCAATAAGCCTGTTTTCTGAAAGGTTTTTATCTCTCAGGGGAAAAACTGGCATGGTTCTTTATGTCTAAGCTTATTTTTTTTCTCCTTCCATAAACAAAGCTAGCATTAAGGGTCCCAATTTTAACATGAAGATTTTTATAAAAACCTATTCAATGTCATCAGACTCGATGAAAAGATGAGTTCTGGTGTGCCAACCTGTAAAGTGTGTAAAACAGTGTGAACTCTGATTGGTGTGTGGATTAGGAAAAACAAGAGGCACCTACTTTAAAGCTATTGTAATTTAGATTAAAAAAATTATGTAAAATGTATTACAATCCAAATTCAAAATACTGTGTCAAAACCAGGTAGAGACCAAAAAGCACAAAACAGCAAAAACATAATAGACAAAAACAGTAGAATTTTGTGCTGAAGAATAAATAATTGAATTAATTGTTATATCTTGGGTCGAGATATATAAAGCTGTAAAAAGTTAAACCAATTATTCCAATTACTATTCATATTATATAATATTTGAAAGATACATCTAAGATTTGATAGTCTAAAAGTCTGTCCTTAACAAAGCCAGTTTGTGAGGTAATAAAAGGAAGCACTTTCTCTATTCTGTTTGTGAGAACTTCAAGACAAAGTCTTGACATCTAGTCTATAGTATGCTTATTCTGATGATTTTTTATTTACCTTGGGAAAACATCAATTTATTGCTTGCTTTATGTTTTTGTTAGACTGTTTTCCTCTCTGGTTTCAATAAAGATAGCTGTGTAAAGGTATTAAAGTATGTTTTTATCTGGGTGAACTGTCAATGCATTAGGTGAATGAACTTAACACCTTGAGATTCAAAGATGTGTGTAATAATTTTATGAATATATCTTAAGTATGCTTTTGTTAGATTTGTTCTTTAGGTACTGCTGGCCAATAATGATTACATGTTTATCCATCTATTCGGTGTCTGTATCAATGTCTGTATGAAGGTGACTAGGGGAAGACTAGTTTCCATTGATGATGTAAAGAATAATTTAGTCATCCATGTTCTTAACCCATTATCTAATTCAGGGTTTCTGTAACCAGAATAAGTGAAAAGAAAAGAAAATGATATAAAAGTGTCTCTGTCTTCTGCATTTTTTATTTTTTTAATAGTGTTTTAGTGTTTCTTTGAAGAAATTAAATAGTGTTGTAACAAAAGTTACAAATTATATTTCCATGTTCTTCTTTTGCTGTACGGATCCTTTGGTCTGCATTTAACATATCATAAAATAATGTGCACTATATAGTTTATATTTATTAACTTAACGTTCTTGGGTCACATAATCCAATCTATGGCCAGATGGGACAGGAGCCTAACCAAGCAGCAATGGATGAATGGCAACTAGCCATGGTTCCTGACAAAAAAATGAAATAGAATTTTTCAAAATATTTGCCATCTTTTGCTCTACATGTACATTTAACGTCTTTCCTCTTTATTTCTGTGGGTGAATGTCTCTTCACCGGCGCTCCCTCTCTCAAGCGCATTCCCATTCTCTCATTATTTTTGAGGCAACTTTCTCACCTCCTGTCTGTACTTTACTTTGAAGGTGACTCTCTCAGCATGTCTCATACACCTTTACTTCTCCTCGCGCGTTTCACTCTTGTACTTCCTCTTTTGTTGCATCACCAAAGCCAAACAGAACAATCACACCAAAGCCACACTGACCAATCAGGTTGCTCAGAGGGATTTGAAACACAGACCTTAGTATTTTATTATGTATTAGATGTTTGAAGAATACCCTCAGCTAACCTTTGATATTTTAATAAAATTAGTTCATCTGATATGTCTATATGTTATGGCAGTTAGCAACACTAAATAAAAAGACACTTGATTCATTTAAACACCTTAGAGGACAGAATGTTAATGTAAATTAAAGGATGGCAAGAGTTAATGAAAGTTTTCTAATTAGTTTTACTGGTGGAACCAAAATTAGGTGCACTGAAGATGATGCTTGTTTCTGATGCCAGACTTTATTATAAGTAAACAATGTAGAAACAGTGTTTAGGGCGAAGTTATGTCGTTGCAATAGATTAAAATGAAATCTGTTTAACTATACATATGGATTGTATGTTAAGAGTATGTTCAGAATTTTAAAACTTTAATCAATGGAAAATAGCAGAAGTAGATTCTTCAATTCAGTTTATTTTCATTGTAATTTACATTGGAATTATTTGTTGCTTGTCTCTTTGGTTCAGAAACATAAAAATACTGTACATGATATAACACCACAACAAATAGACATTTCAGTTACAATAAATAACAGCAATAAGAATGAAATTATCCAAATAGAAATATTAAATCAAATGCATAACAAGCATTGGACAGAATAAGTAACAATCAGACAATATGTATAACTGAACTACAGATGATCAGTAACCTTGACTCTGTACTACTGACTGATTTTTTTTTTTTGGTTTCTTTCTAAAAATGTCCTATACCGTCGGGAGTTTGACTCCACTGCTGAAATTGGTAATTTTAATCACCCATTGTCTATTCATAGTGCACTTAACATAATAGAACTTTACTTCAGTTACTCATTATCCTCTTCACTGTGAATTGGTAGACATTATAGAGCAGTGGTTCGTAACTGGTCTGGCTTTGGGACCCACCATCACCCCTTAATGATAAGCCGCAACCCAAAATTTTCAACTTCTCAAATTTATTGAATAAAAAGATGGTGCAGGCTGAACCTGAGATAGTAGAATAGAATATAACAGCATGCCAACACAAAACACCTGATAAACCAAAATGACCAGCAAGTGGCGATGCCAGAGAGGGAAATTTTCCCTTTTACACTCAATTAGCTGCATTTTAATTAAAACCAAACCTCTTCAGTAACTGTTTTAACAGACTCAACACTGCTTTCATGCACAAATGTAAAATAAAAAAGTGCAACTACTGAGAAGTATTTACAAAAAACTCAAATTCTGTAGTTACCAGAAAATCCTCACTCATTGGATCTATGACAACCAACACTGCACTATGGAAAAAGTTCAGTTTCTTCATTAGCAGTGTTTTTTAACAAAGAGAAATAAATTAAACAAAGAGTGAATTTCAAAAGGATTCAAGTATACTAAATTAAAAATTTTCTTCTGATTACCTTATCAGTAGGTAAATGGTGAAAACATTGTGCTTTGAAGAAAATTAAGCAACACTCACTTCAACCTTAGGTGTAACACTGATATTATTTGTAGGAATTAATGGGAGAACTGGGCATGTTTTATGCTCCTGATAAGAGTCTCAAAGTCTGGAGTTACAGTAGACAAAGCAACTCTGAGGTCATTCTCAATGTCCAATCTGTTTCTGTGCTTTGTCTTCAGCTGAACCAGAGCTGAGAATCCATACTCACAGAGATAGGTAGTGCTGAATGGTAGCAGGATTTTTACTGCTCGAGTGGCAAGACAAGGATACTCATTAATCACAGTGCTGCACCAGAACTGGGAGAGGTTTACCTCCATGAATTTCTTTTTTTAGCGAGCAGTCACATGATAGCTACACCAGCCGACTCTCTTCATTGCTTGGCAACATGACGCTTTCCATGTCGATTCCAAATGGGTCGCAAATCCAGTCATCATCCCCCTGTTTCTCAGGAAAGTAGTCATTAAACCGCCCAAGAAGTTTATTCAGATGTGTCGTAATCGTTTTCCTCATTACATTTTTTCCTGCCGCGTCCTTTTGCTGTCCCTCATGACAGGCATTGGGGAACATGTCGAGTCGTTTGTTAGAAACATGACTTGCCCACAAGGAGATCTTTTTTTTGAAGCATTGAATTTGTCATACTGTTCAAAAATGTTGTGCCCCCTCCTCTGCACAGACACATTTAATGTGTTTAATTGTTCAAACACATCAGCAAGGTAAGCAGCGTGTGCAAGCCACACACTGTTGCTAAACAGGTCTGCAAGAGATGAATTGTTCTAGGTAAGAAAAGCTGCAATTTCAGCTTGTAGTTCATAAAAATGGGACAGTACCTTTCCCCTCAAAAACCAGCGTATCTTGGCATGATACAACTCCTGTACGCACTCACTACCAAGATCTTGGCACAGTTTCTGAAAAGACTGGGTGTTCTTTGCACTCCATTTAATGTAGTTTACCACTTGGAAGACATCTTTTAATGTTCCATGAAGCACTGGTACAATATCCTTTGCTGTCAGGGCCTCCCGATGTAAAAAACAATGGTTCCAAGTTGCTTTTGGAACTTTCTCAAGTATTCTCCTCAGAACCCCCGAGTTTTTTTCCTGTCATGGAGGCAGCACCATCAGTTGCGATACTGATGCACATGTCCCAGCTTAGGCCCACTGAACACAAATACAAGTCCAGAGAGCTGAAAATGTCCTCTGCAGTCGTAGTAGCAGGGAGCTCCCTTGTGCAAAGAAATTGTTCCTGTAAGTTCCCGTCCTACACTGCTTTGTTTGTTATGTCTGTGGATTCATCCATTTGTAAGGCAAAATGACCACTTGCCTTAATGCGAGCTATGGTCTGTTGTTTGATGGCATCCAACATGTCTTCAGTTCGCCTACTAATAGTGTCATTTGACAGAGGTATAGTTTTTAGTTTATCCACTGCGGATTGATCTGACATCTCTCTGACCATTTCCATGGCTGCAGGTAAGATGAGGTCCTCTGCAATGGTGTGGGGCTTCTTTAACTTTGCAATACGATGTGCCACCAGGTAAGATGCATGAAGTGCCTGTTCTTGCTTCAAGCACAAAGAAGTAAGGCACTTTTGTGATGTCCTTGTGACGATGCAGGTTCAGCTTCATGATCTCATCAGCTGTTCAGGACCCCTTGAACCCTACACCGTCGGTAATGTCACTGAGATGAGCTGACAAATGGGGACAAATTTCTCATGAAGCCAGGGGATATTTCCAAAAATGAAAAAGTGCTTTTATTAAAACAATCAAAACAAAGTGCAGTGTCCAAAGTTCCATAAATAAATCCATAACAAGTGTCCAGTGGGGTTAATAAAACCAACAATAAATAAATCCTTTAAAACACAAGGTTAATATGTGCAGCAGTTAAAACGCAGTCTCTTTCTCTCTCTTTACTGTCCAGCCACCTCCGTCACTCTCTCCCCGGCTCACCCATTACTCGCAGCTGGCGGAGACCAACAGCCACGAGCTCCTTCAGCTAACCTCCGTCTTGGCCTCCATCTGGATGTCACTGTCAGACCGTCGAGGTCAGCTCTCCTCCCTAGATCCTTTGCGCACCCGCAGTCGCTCCTCAGATCCTTCGGGAGGGCACCTCTTCTGCTCACCCCATTCATTGGTACATTCAGTGGGGCGAACTAGCCCCCAGAGCGCATCAGCATAATGCTCCTTCGCTGGGCCCCAGCTCATGGTGTCTCCACCTTCTAGGTGGCCAGATCGTAACCTCTTGACTGCTGTTTTCCTGCTTTTACCGCATCCACTTTCAATCAACCTTTCTCCTTCCCTCTCATCCTCCATGATATATATTCCCCTCTCGTCTCCATCCGTCTATCTATACTAATAAAAGGCAAAGCCCTCACTGACTCACTCACTCACTCACTCACTCACTCACTCACTGACTGACTCATCACTAATTCTCCAACTTCCCGTGTGGGTAGAAGGCTGAAATTTGGCAGGCTCATTCCTTACAGCTTACTTACAAAAGTTGGGCAGGTTTCATTTCGAAATTCTACGCGTAATGGTCATAACTAGAAGCTATTTTTCTCCATTTACTGTAATGGAGTTCAGCTGGAGGGGCGGAGTTTCGTGTGACATCATCACGCCTCTCACGTAATCACGCATTACGTAGAAAACCAGGAAGAGCTACAAAACGCGCTGAATAAAACATGCATTATATAATTAAGAAGGCAGCGAAACAATTAGAAGCGAGCGAGTGACATATAAAACCATATTCAGCGGCTCACGTGAACTGACGCAGTGCACAGACAAAAAGCAACAGTTCCAAAGAGTGCTGAACAAAAACCAAATTACACTGCTACGCTCAAATAGACAAACCACACGCCGTGGCGCAATAGTAGAGGCTTCGCCCCTAGCGCCGGCGTCTGAGGTTCGATTCCTGAGAGGGGATGCACTAAGTATGTACGCGCGCTTCTCGATTTATTTTTAACCTCGCATCCCCTTAGTTTGAGACGTATGAAAACGCATGTGGTTAACGCAGAAAGACAGATCACCTATTGAAGCTTCATGAATAATGGATACTTTATTCGCGATTAATGATTGTTTTGGTAAAGCCATACTCAGTGTATTCATTAGATGAACGGTAAAAAAGTAAGAGCGAGGGGACGGTAACTTACTGAAGCACACAAGCAAAACCACAATAGCACGCGGGCTCGATGTACTGATTTGCGCGATCACATTCCAAAAAATATTTCTTTTCAAGTTCTGTTTAGTCCATATGAGTCAAACTCAAGGCCCACGGGCCACATCCGGCCCGGCGTGTAATTATATCCGGCCCGCGAGATCATTTTATATACTGTATTATTGTTATTAATGGCCCGGGTATATGAAGCGCTGGTAACACAATAAACTACAGATCCCATAATGCAGCGCTTCAGCTGCCTTGCCGAACACTTAACACGTTAATCAAGTCTAGCTTATGATACTGTAAATTATTGCGAAGCTAGCCCACACGATGCCGAAGAGAAAAGTTGATTCTGAAAATAGAGCCTTTAAAAACCGATGGGAGGCTGAGTATATGTTTACTGACATTGCCGGTAAACCCGTGTGTCTCATTTGTGGAACGTGTGTACAAAAACTGGGGTCTCCTTCCCAGCAAAAGTCGAGCAGCCGGCGCGCTTCTGCCTTAAATCAAAGTGAGCACTTTTAATTTTTTTCATCCTCCCCCTGAGCTATAGCCCAGAAAATTGCAAACACGGGACCCCTTTTCTACACCACGGCAAAATAATATTAAGGCGATTCACACTTTCTTTTGCACGTATACGATTATAAAGTCCTCAGCTCGGATTATGAAGACACGCACACGAGTGAAGGATTGACAGTGCCATCACAGCCGATTAATGGCAGAGACGTCTCACCAGTCTACACAAGACCCACCGCGACTGTCCCCAAAAGGCGATCATAACGTCACCGAACACATCTCTCTATACTATATAAAAGAAAAATGCAACTTTCCTTTCTTTACACCTTTTTTCATTTTATCCCAAACCAAAGCCTTTCTCTCTTAACACTGCAGAGGACACAAAACAATTTTTCTTTAATTACTGGTAATACCGTTAAGGCACATTACCAGAGGCAGAAATTTGAACGTTCACATAGAAAATGTAATTTCTATACCACAGCTGTCGTGTAGCGCCTTTCAAAAGGGATCAACTACCGAGAGATGATCCATATACATTTTAGCTGCTGTTAGTACTACTTACCTGTTCTGTTATACCGTCTTTAAAATGTAGTTTACCCGCAACCACTCGAGTAGTGCTTAATGTACCTGTACTTCTTAAAACGTTAATGTTTTACTGTTTAATAACTAATAGACTATATTTTATTATTTTTCCCTTGCACTCAGT
>JANRMT010062813.1:61858715-61950825 GCA_026402145.1 Polypterus bichir lapradei
ATATATATATATATATATATAGAGATATAGAGATATAGAGATATAGATATATATAGATATGGGAACAACACTCATATCAATGACAAAACAATTACATTAACAATCATGTTACGTTATTTTTTAATTTTTTCCTTTTCTTTTTCATACCTTCTTTAACACACTACTTCTCCGCTGCGAAGCGCGGGTATTCTGCTAGTATATATATATATATATATATATATATACACACATATACACACACACACACACACACGGCTGCCTCCATGGGTGCAGCGTCTTGATTGCACACCGCAGGAAGCCAATGAGGCAAACAAGAACGACCGCACCTACACGTGCAGGTGTGACTTGCTCCAATCACCTCATTAACTCCCCGCGATCGTGCAATCACGCCCATGGAGAATGACACGGCTATACAGATTTAAAAACCCGACCTTTTTTTTGGAAGCCGCAGACCCGCTATACCACAGTCCTCAAGTCTTGAAGTCATCGTCTGAAGTACTCAACAGGTTTATCTTTGAGATAATGGTGTTTTGTTTCCAAATGCTGCTTCAGTTTTGACAGCTTCATGCTTTCACATGCCAACACTTTGCTGCACAAAACACACTGAGGTTTTTGTTCTCCTTTGTCGTCAATATAAGAAAATCCACATCTAATATATTCTGCGTTGTACCTGCGTTTCGTCATACTCAATTAGCATATGTAAACAAAGTTTGCAGGTCTTTTTCTATGGTGTGAAACAGCGGTTGTCAACTCGCATTACCGGGCATTATCGCCACCTTCTGTTAAGAAGTGTGAACAGACAGCACTCCGTTTATTTTTGTCTTAACATTTTTTTGCCCAGGCAAAGGCCCACGACCCACTGAAAATGGGTTTCTGACCCACCAGTTGAGAATCACTGTTATAGAGGGTCTGGGGTGACACATTGATATCCTCAATTTTCTGAAACGGTGAAAGCTGTTTTGAACCTTCTTAAGGAGACAGATGGAGACCATGTAGGGTTGACCTCATCTGTGGCTAAAAAACTTTGTCCCATCTCTTATCTCTAGAATACAGATGTGGACCAATAAGAACTTAAATCTGCTCACCCTTTACAATGGAACCTCACTGATTTCATTACATGTACATTGATTTGCCAACCTTCGTTAGAAAGTCCGACTCTCTTAATGTGTTCAAGAAGCATTTTGGTTTGGTGAATTACTTTCTAACTAATACTGGCTTTTAGGATTTGTAAATTTGGGACTTTTAACTCACTTGCATTTTACTCCAAGCTCTTCATTTGTGATGATCAATTTTGTACCCTTGTCCTATTACATTTGTTCTTTGGATAAAGGTATCTGTTAAGCAAATAAATGTAATGTCATTATTGATTCTTCCACCTTAATCTCCTGCAGCCCACGTGTAGCATTCTTGTTTTGAGTGATATGTTTCTTTTCACATTTGCCCCAGTGATTGCTTACTTGAATTGCTTCTGTTATTATTTATGGTGCCAATTTCCTCTTTTGTGTGGCATTCTAAGGGCTCACACTGATCATTTTGTTAGATCAACTTCTCTCTAAGATTAAAATGGTTGTTAAATAGTCAATTACAGTTATAAATAAAACAATTTAGGATAGAGTATGAAGCATGGAGTCAGAAGATCACTGCATGTCTTTAGATTTAGAATAAAATGTTTGTTTTGTTTGATGGAACCACCTGGTAACACTTACTGGAGAAATTCCATATGCTCATTGAAACACATGCTGTGCAAATAGCACAAAATGATATTTTGTTTTTTACTTAATTGATTAAATGTGGTTATTAGAATTAATTTATCATATGTAAGTCATCTTGAAGTTTTTCTGTTGCACTAAATAAATTCTAGAAAGATCTGAAGTATTATTAATCCAAACAGAAATCAGTTACAATTTGTTTTTTAATGGCCAAAGCAGACTTAAATGGAGATTCAGATGAAGAAAATGATTAACTCTAGCTACCACTCTGACAAAAAAGTCTAAAAAATCTGCTAACTTAAAAAAGCAGACAGAACTTAAGATTAAATTGTATAGGCTTTAAATTCTTCGATTTGTACTGTGCTTTTTCTGTCAAGCCTGCTATATAAAATAAATCATTACAAATATATTTGTCATTTTTTTTTGCATTTCTGAAATTATTATAAATTAAGTACAATACAATGCAGAAAACCCTATTTTTTGTAGGAACTGAGGAAGTCTTTTTGTAGTGGAGCATGAAAGACAATAGCAGCCATAGTCATAACCAACAATGCTTGAAGATTTTTAGAGATTCAGCTATTTGTCATTGAAGATGGAACTGCTACTTACAAAGTGCTAAAGAAGAAACTAGTCAGTGGCAAGTAATTTTATACGGTTATATGGTTTCAAGCTGGAGGAACTAGGCTGTATATCACTGTATATGTGTTACATTCTGTGGAATTGTGCTTTTGGAAACATTTGGAAATTTTTATATTTTTTTACTGTGTCCACTGAAGTGTATTTTGCTCTTGGTGTGCACTCAACTTAAGATCACTTTTACTCAGAACATCTCTGTGTTCCTTTTGTTTCACTATCACTAAAGCTTATAGATAAGGCTTAAACATAACTGGAAAGGACGCTATTGCAATGCATGCTACGGTATAGAGATGAAATAAATTCACATTCCAGCAAAATGGCCCTTGCAACATTAACCTAATGACTTGTATTTACTTAATGTGCTCTAACACCTTTACACCAATGAACACTAATCAGGTACAGACAAGCCAAGCACCATTATCCCCTGTTCTCTACGTGGCTATTCAGAGTCATGATTCTGTACACGTGAAAGGCCATGCACTGGCCCACTAGAGCCCCATGCACATTTGCAACTGGAATGCATTTCCTGTTGGAAAATTAGCGCCACCGGGTATAGATGATACCCCAGAAATAATTTACCTAAGGGCAACATAGAGTGAGAAGGTGAAGTAAAGAAAACCACGAAGGTGTAGCAAAGTACCAGAATACAATGTGTTTGATCAAAAGCAGCAGTTGGTCAGTAGGTAGGAAAGCTGGAACCATTTTGCCCCCTGTAAAGGTGAGGAATAATACCCCTCCAACCAGCACACAGGCCAAGACTGGCAAGATGATCAGGGAGATTTATAGCTGCTGTCTCTGAAACTAAAGAAGGATACTCTCTGATTCTGGAAATTTTTCTTGAGGCTCTATCAGAGCTAAATCATTTAGCTGGGTGAAATCTACTGCACACGAGAGCTCATCAACGTTGTATGGGCAGCTTGGAGGATGAACAGTCAGTAGTGCAAGGAAGAGAGGTCATGGCCATGAGGGAGAGTGCATACTGCCAGACACTATTTTCACACGCCTAGGGAGGCAGGCCTAGAGAGGAATCACAGTTTTATTATTTAGATTTTTTGTTGTTTTTAGCATTTTACATATTTTTCCATCCATGTTTTGTTAACACTTTACTCATTTTTATACTGTATCTGTGACTTTCTTTGCATTCATTCTATGTGTGAAGAGATATCATAATGGCAGCCTCTTCTTTTATTCTTATATTTTCTGACTACTACTGCCGAGTATGCTTTCATCTGTGCATCAGCTAGAGTTAAACACCACCAAGACATTTGAAAGAAAGTGGTTCAACACTCACTTTGAAAGATACTAGTGCAGGAGATGTAGAGTATAATGGTGTGATATTACTGCACCACTACATCAGAGTGTTTAAGATATGGAAAGCACTCTGTATTGTGACCTCTGGAAATTTATATAATTACAGTTTATTTGCAGCCTATGCACAAGTATGTCTCCAGATTGTAGTTTCATTTTCATTTTGTGTTTTCCTTTTGTATTGGACCTACAGTTATATTTTATGATTATATTTTCATTTCACTGCATTACTATTTTGTCTTTTTTTTTTTAAGGGCTCCCACCATTTTGAGATTCAGTTGTTAGGATGTTTCATCCGTAATTAAGATCTCACTTTGCAGAAGCTTTGATGTGTTAAATCATCAATATGATAATGTTTAAGCCAGCATGATGTGGGAATGTTTGTCCAAGTTTAAAAATTGAAACTGTGGGAGAAGTCCCTGAAAATACATTTTAAATGCATATTATGGGGTTATGAATCACTCATTACTCATCACTGAGTTTAAAAGCAGAGTTCACAAAACAAGGCAGAACTGGAAGGCAGCTGTCTGTGAGCACATTACAGGCTGGAAAGCAGGAGATGCTTGAGAGCCCATCCACCAAGGAAGGAGAACACATCCATTAAATTGGAGAATTCAAGAAAGAGGATGGAGAACATTCATATAGGAATCAATAGTGCTTACCTGCATGGGACATCCCCTGAGTGGGGATGACGAATGTCATGGTGATTGCAGATACCATGAGGCTGGCAGTATTCAGATTTGCAGTTCATATTTGTTTTATTGTTGTTTCCTAATTGCTTATTTAGAGAGAACAGGTCAGAAAGGAGATGCAGCAGCAAAAATGACTGTTCTATGTAATACACAGTGTAAGCTGGTGTGTTTTTTTTTTTTTTGTCAGAGTATAATTTGGTTCATCGTCTTTTAATAGATACATCCTAAATGACATCTCCAAAGTTAAGTTATTGCCTATTCTGTACTACCAGAGTAAGACTGCAGCATTCAAGCAGCACTGGAGCACTAACAAACCTCACAATGCCTAATATCAGTATTTTCTGTAGAAACTGCTGTATGTTTTTCAGCTCTGATACAGGTATAGGCAGGAATTAATCAGAAGTTCATTAGCCTCCCAAAAGTATCAGTGTTTTGAAAGAAGGCACTTATCAAAAATCACAGTGTTAGGAACAGTTCCTTATAGTTAGATTTTCAGATGATGAATGAAGTAATTTCTAGATAAAATACACTCCTACTCAGTATGTGCAAAGCATTATCTAACTCAACTTTTACATCACTACCATTTACTTTACAATCAACAATTCAGTACTTTTTTTAGAATCTGACAGGCTTTTAGCAATGTTGCTCTCAATTAATTGAATGTGCTGAACCATTGCTAACCTTTTGGATATTCCATTATCTCAAAGTGTGATTACTTAATACTTACATTTTTTTTCTTTCTGTACTCTGTGTAACAGTGAATAGCATGTTATACTGTATTTGTTAATAATCTGTAATGTAATGTGAGAATTGTAATAAAACCCTTATGTTAAAAATTAAAAAAGGTGTTGCATTTAAAAAATTATATATGCATAGTGTAACTAACTAATATTTATTTCAGCCGCTCATCTAAAGGATGCTGTCCTCCTTTGTATATATACACCACAATATTTATCATTTAGTTAAATGAAGATCTGAGATGTAAAAAGTCTGCATACCTCTTCTAAATTAATTACAATGTCAGATAAGATGAAAAATGACAATTTTTTAAAAACAGTTTAATCCACATTGCACTTTGCATAATTAAATCTAAGAAAAGTAAACCATTCTTTTATTGTCTTTCAACCCAAAATTGTGTATTGAGAAAGATTTCTGTAAATAAACGTATTAGATGTCGTTGTAGATTTTTGCATAGCATTTATATACAATTACACTTCAAAAATTAACTGAGAAAAGCAGCTGCATGCACTCTAAAAAGTCCAGAACTAAGCATGAAATATTTCTCTTTTTGATATGTCATATGTATTTCAAATTACTTTCTGGATATTCTGCTCAGACACTAGATGCTAAGCCATTGTTTCATAATTGTCAGTTATAAAAGGAGTAAGTCTTTCCTTGGCTATATGATTCAGGGACATGCAATTTTTGTATATTCTTATCATCAGAAGCCATTCTGAATCTTCCTTTCTTATACATACTAAGTACAAATCAATGGCAATATCCTCAAATGGTACAGTAATTGCACTTGCCTAGCTGCCATAAAGACTGCTATTTAGTTTTTCTTTTTTTATTTTAGAGACAGTACCAGCTTAATAAAATCCTTTAAAGTGTTGCTATATAAAGTAACTGATTTTGTTGCGTGGTTTACCTATTTTGCATTCTTTCCACCAGGCAGTCGGAGTAACCATATCAGTCACCTTAAAAGACAAAGATAATTTTAGAAGTGTGTTTGCCAAGTCATGGACTCCTGTCAAATTTAGAGAAATTATTTTTTTGCACCAAATTGTACAAGGAAAAAAACAGTTTTCATTATCATAATCTGAAGAGCATTAGAATAGTTTATATTATTTAGGCTGTTGAATAGGCAAAATGTTATTTACAGAGCTTGGGGTTATTCAAACAAATTACCTGAAAGTATTTGGTTGTCATAATAATAATTGGGCAGAAGTGAAATGCTACTATAAATTAAATGTGAAATTCCTTTTGATAAGGCAGCAAAAAGTCATCCCTGAAGTATTTCATGCATTGTGCATATGTTTTTTCAGAAGAGCTATGACATACTTTTGGAGATGACATAAAATCTTCAAGCTAATGTAAGGAGGCAGTGCACTTTTGTTGTCAAAACCATGTCCTTTTGGTAACTACATCCTATTTTCTTGTAGTTTTTAAATGTGTACCCCACCAAGACACTCTGTTTTACTGTTTTTAATTGGAATAACCTGCGGACCATGTAGAATATTTGATTATTTGTCTTCCCCAGTTTCTATTTTTTGTATTATATCCCATTTTAACCTAGTGCGTGACTAACATTGACAAGGTATCAACATTGTTTTGCCAGGTAATATAACAAAGATGTCGGGGAGAATTTGAGGAAGATTCATAAGTAAAATCTACACAGACCTAGGGAGAACATGCAACCTCCAAACAGAAAGCTCAGCTTTTTGGACCTGTTAGATAGTAGTACTAAGTGCTGTGCCACCATAACATAATATGACTTAAAACTCGAACCTGAATACTGTACGGATTTAGTTATTCTTAAGTATGTAATGATATACGCACCCTGCGGTGGGCTGGCGCACTGCCCGGGGTTTGTTTCCTGCCTTGCGCCCTGTGTTGGCTGGGATTGGCTCCAGCAGACTCCCGTGACCCTGTAGTTAAGATATAGTGGGTTGGATAAATGGATGGATGGATAATGATATATAAAATGTCAAAATAATATGTCCAGGTAATTCAACAGTATACAGATGTTTTCAGTAAATTGTGTTTATGTTTAAAATATATATTGAAAATAATGAATGGAAGTGACGTTCTGTGATACGGTTTGCATATTTGGACATGATCTCAGCATATACAGGCTTGAAAAGATGAACTTGCAAATAATAAATAAGACTTTATGACCAACATTCTCCGAATCCCACTTCATCAATCAAGACACATCCACCTCCTCTCCCCTCCTTATTTGCTATACATTGCCTTGGATTCCTGTTAGTCTACTCCATGTTTTTCTAATTATGATTCCTGGTAGGAATCAAAATCTTGGGAATAAAAAAGATATTTGATTTTTTTTCTTTCTTGGTGGATTTCCAGCTACAAAAAATAATGAATGAATATAAAAGGAAAACATGCAAAATGAGTTCAGAAAAACATATTTGATTTATTCAGCAGGTTCATTCTTTTCTCAACCCATATTCAGCTTAAACATTTAAACGTTCATGGTCCACCTTATAGTAGCTGTGCTTAGAGAAGGCTTTTAAAAGTCATGCAGTTATTGTTTGTTTTGTTTTTTTTTTGCACTTTTAGAAATTGTTTCCTAAGTTTTTTTTTTTGACAGATACTGAATCATTGACAAATTTTATCCTATTTTATTAAAAAATTCAAATATTTTACTGTAAAGTGGCTTCTGCTGTTGAATCATTGGTTTAAAGATATATAAAATTACATAGCTGACAGAAATCTCTCCAATTATAATATTTCAAGCTGTAGCAGTTTAAATTCTAATGGATACACATATGCTTGTTACTTAGTTTACATACCCAATTTTACTGTTACGTTTTGTTAATCTACTGGCTAACCTAACATGATTATGAAATCTAAATTAGATATTGATTAGGAATGGAAGGCAAAGGCACAATAAAAAGATTAAAGAAAATCTAATTTCGGGCAGTAATGAGATTTGAAGACCTTGATCAGGACAAAATTTTCAAATCTCATTACATGGTCATTGGATCTGAACAGGATTACATGGGGTATGGAAATATTCTAGGAAAATTTCATTAAAGCTTGTTAGATTACAGTTTTATGAGGTACACTTCAGAGAAATTAAAATGTTACAATTTTGTAAAATGTGTGTGTAAGTATATGTGTGTATACATATAAATATATATGTACTGTATATATATATATATATATATATATATATATATATATATATACTGTACATATATGTACTTCTTAAAATTGTTTTAATATGTAAGTGAAGGAAATGTATTTTTCTTGTTATGCCTTTTTTTAAACCTTCACGTTTTTCATATTCCTGTAGGTCGATGAACAATACACATGAGACTTGAATGAACCATAAAACAAGCAATTAAAGATATCTAACTAATGCATCACTAATTTCAGGAGGGAATATATTTATTTAATAAACAGAAACACTAAAATCAGAATTTGCATTTATGTTAGTTAGGGTTATTTGTTAGGTACTGTAAGATTTTTGCCCATCTATCTATCTATCTATCTATCTATCTATCTATCTATCTATCTATCTATCTATCTATCTATCTATCTATCTATCTATCTGTCTATCCGGTTGTGTAGTCAGTACCACAATCAGCATTTTTGGTGCTTTATAGCACTTAGACTGAGGTTAGGTGGCCATATTGGTAACATGGAGTTTGATGATCCCCCATCACTCTACCTTGGTTTTCTTTTGGGCACTGATTTCCTTCTTCACTCCAAAAAAGATGTATGCTTAGGTGTATCTTCCTGTTTTGGATAAAGTGCATTATAAAAAGATGTGGTAGTTTCAAAAGAAAATTTTGAAAAAAAATAACTTTAAAGCAGTGTAGTGACTGACTGATCAGTAGGAGGACATACATTTAAACCTATTGTAATGTTTTAACCCAGTCATGGGTTGCCAACAACCAGACCACTTTTCATGTACACGTTAATTATATTGTGACACTGTAAAGTTCCAAACAAAATGTTTTATCCATCCCTGGTCCATGGGCGCTGGATACCGGATTTAATTTCTCCATTTCAAGGCGGCATCACTTTTCCTTGGTGTGCAATCGGGCAGTAAACACTGCTAATCTTCGCATGCTCACCCATGCTCATCCCGTAACGAGCTCTTCTACCTCTATCAAGGCTAATATCTCTTGAACGTGAGATCAGTGTCTAATAAAACTTTTATTCTGCAAGACTTTATTACCTCAAATAATCTGGATTTCTTCTTCATCACTGAGACATGGATTATAAATGGTGACTCTTGGTACCAACAGGTTATTCGTTTTTAAACTCTCCTCTTCTGACTCGCCGCGGAGGGGGCACTGCCACTGTTTTTAAAAGTATGTTTTTGTGTCGGAGCCTTACAAAGGGTCCGTTTAGTAGCTTCGAACTGCAACTTTTCAAAGTGTGCAGCTCCCCTTCTTTTTTGTTTGCCGTGGTTTATAGACCTCCTGTAATTAATGATACCTTCATTTCTGAATTATCTGATCTCCTGGCTGATATTACCCTCTCCCATGACAAAGTATTTATTGTTGGTGATTTTAACATTCACGTTTGTTGTCAATTGAAACTTTTGGTTAATGACTTTCATTTGATTTTATCCAGCACATTAATACGCCAACTCACTCTCTTGGTTACACCCTTGATCTCGTTCTTACTCGCGATATTTAAGTTAATAATATTGATTTATGCGATATTTCTTTCACTGATCACTTTTCTGTAATGATGGATATGAATTTTACTGTTGATGTCCTGACTAATAGCTGTCCCCCATGCTGCTTGCGCTTTTAAATTCTTCTATTATATCTGATTTTAAAGCCATTTTCTCTAGTCTTGATGTGCATGTCCAAAATAATGGTATCGATGATTCTCTCTTAAAATTTAATTCTTCCTGTAAAACGGTTTTAGACTCCATTGCTCCGCCCAAGATATGCAATAATAAGGAAAGACCTGCTTCCTGGCTAAATGAAACTATGCGATTGCTGCGCCACGCCTGTCAAACTGCTGAACGGCATTAGAAAAAAGATGGACTGATTGTCTCTAAGCAGATTTTTAGGACTTCTTTTTTCAATTTCCAGGCTGCAGTTAAGAAAACTAAACAAGATTTCTCTGCCGATCTAGTATCCCGCCATTCTAAGAATCCTAGTGTCTTATTTAATTCAATTAATGCGGCCATTCACCCTCAATCTGTGATGGGATTAAATAGCACTGTTCATTCATGTGAGCAGTTTCTATCATTCTTTCTCAACAAAATTGATACTATCCGTTGTGGTATTGTTCCAACTGGCTATGAACTTCCTACTGTAATCATGACATTGTCTTAGAATCCTTTGATATAGTCTCACTTTCACAATTAAAAAGAACTATTGACACCCTTAAACCAGCTCCCAGCCCCTTGGACATAGTACCACCACGCCTCTTAGTGGAAGCCTTTGATGTGTTGGGTCCATCTTTACTATCCATTATCAAAGATTCTATAAGTGCGGGGTTTGTGCCATTATTTTTTAAACATACTGCAGTCAGTCCCCGTCTAAAAAGGTAGAATTAGATCCTGAAGTTTTAGCCAATTTTCGCCCAGTTTCCCAACTGCCATTTCTGGCTAAAATTCTAGAAAGAATTATTTATAATCAATTGGTCGATCACCTTAACTTCAATAATTTATTTGAGCTCTACCAATCTGGCTTTAGGCGTTATCATAGTGTTGAAACCGCCCTCCTGAAAGTTTTCAACGACATCTCTATTATTACTGACTCAGATGACACGGTAGTTCTTCTCCTCCTTGACCTGTCCACTGCCTTTGACACTATTGACCATGAGATATTGCTGATGTGGCTTGAACATCTTGTTGGGCTTAAAGGGGCTGCTTTTAACTGGTTCAGGTCATATTTAACTGGTAGACACTTTTCAGTTACTTTAAATTCCTCTTTTTCGTCTACTGCTCCTCTTAAATATGGTGTTCCTCAGGGATCCATTTTGGGTCCTATTTTATTCTCTATATACCTTCATCCTATTGGAGAGATTTTTAGGAAATTTAACATTTCTTTTCACTGCTATACTGATAATACTCAGGTTTATATTCCTGTCTGCAACTTTTGAGAAAGAAGTAAATTCTGTAGTCAAGAGTTGCTTTTTCCAGCTTCGACTATTAGGTAAGATCAAGCCTTTTTTATCTTCTAGGGATCTTGAGAAAGCTACTCATGCTTTTATTTTTTCTCATCTCGAGTACTGCAACTCGCTGTATTCTGGGATTAACAAATCCCTGATACACAGGTTACAGGTGGTCCAGAATGCTGCTGCTCGATTTCTGGTTGGGGCAAGAAAGTATGACTCTGTTTCTCCTATTTTAGCTTCTTTCCACTGGCTGCCTGTCAGTTTTCGAACTGATTTTAAAATCTTGTTGCTTGTTTTTAAATCTTTACATGGGCTTACTCCTGCCTATTTATCTGTATTATGTGCTTTATACCAGCCATCCAGAGTGCTTAGATCTTCTGGTCAGTTGTCTCTTGTTGTCCCTCGTACCAAGTGTAAAACCAAGGGGGACAGGGCTTTTGCAGCTGCTGCCCCTCCCCTGTGGAACTCTTTACCTCTTCACATAAAGGAGTCATCTACAATTGAACTGTACAAAACAAGATTAAAGACTCATTTCTATTCACTTGCATTCCGTGACCTTCAGTAATACTGATGATTTCCGCATTGTGATTATATAACATTATTTCTATTTATTATGTATTTTATTTCATCCATCCATCCATCCATCCTCTTCCGCTTATCCGGGGTCGGGTCGTGGGGGCAGCAGCTTGAGCAGAGAGGCCCAGACTTCCCTCTCCCCGGCCACTTCTTATAGCTCTTCCGGCAGAATCCCAAGGCATTCCCAGTCCAGCCGGGAGACATAGTCCCTCCAGGGTGTCCTGGGTCTTCCCCGGGGCCTCCTCCTGGCTGGACGTGCCCGGAACACCTCACCAGGGAGGCATCCAGGAGGCATCCTGATCAGATGCTCGAGCCACCTCATCTGACTCCTCTCGATGCGGAGGAGTAGCGGCTCTACTCTGAGCCCCTCCCGGATGACTGAGCTTCTCACCCTGTCTTTAAGGGAAAGCCCAGACACGCTGTGGAGCAAACTCATTTCAGCCGCTTGTATTCGTGATCTCGTTCTTTCGGTCACTACCCATAGCTCATGACCATAGGTGAGGGTAGGAACGTAGATCGACTGGTAAATTGAGAGCTTTGCCTTACGGCTCAGCTCTTTTTTCACCACGACAGACCGAAGCAGAGCCCGCATCACTGCGGATGCCGCACCGATCCGCCTGTCGATCTCACGGTCCATTCTTCCCTCACTCGTGAACAAGACCCCGAGATATTTAAACTCCTGCACTTGGGGCAGGATCTCACTCCCAACCCTAAGAGGGCACTCCACCCTTTTCCGGCTGAGGACCATGGTCTCGGATTTGGAGGTGCTGATTCGCATCCCTGCCGCTTCACACTCAGCTGCGAACCGATCCAGAGAGAGCTGAAGATCATGGCCTGATGAAGCAAACAGGACAACATCATCTGCAAAAAGCAGTGACCCAATCCTGAGTCCACCAAACTGGACCCCTTCAACACCCTGGCTGCACCTAGAAATTCTGTCCATAAAAGTTAACTTTTATGTATTTTATTTATGTTCTTATTTTATTTCTATTTATGTTATTTGTTTATTTTCTTTCATTCTATTATTGTAAAGCACTTTGGCCGCAGCATTCCTATGTTGTTTTAAATGTGCTATATAAATAAATTGACATTGACATTAAAAATGTGGTGTATAGTGGAACAAGTTATAGGATGACCATTTAAGCTTCAAGGAAATGAGTGATGTTGCTTTCATCCAAAATGGTTGTTATGCTTGAATTAAAATGTCCTTTCCACTAAAAGTTACTTTCTGTTTGTGAACAGTTGCAAAAATACTTTATTGCAGTACAAACAACACACTTAATTGTATATTGTGAAATGCTTCCAAAAGTAAGCTTCAACAAGTTTCTTTATTTTGTAATAGAATTGATGCCAGAGAGCTGCACATATCACAAAAACTGAGAACTCAAACTAACAAAATAAGAGCAGGAAAAAAAACATGCAACTTTGTGTTCAACCAGCGGAAAAGAGTTCATGTTAGTCCTCCTTTCAAATCACTATTCTTGCTATTGCAGCACTAATCCTTGGTGCTTGCCTACAGAGTAATCAGTTGATCAGCATTGCTAATAATAGTGGAGTTAACTTATTTGATTTTTCTTTATACAATTCCACTGGGTAGCCATCAAGGCATGCTGCTTTCCCTCTTTGAAGTGAGTTTAGTAATTCCAGTTAGAGTACCTAGCTGTGGTATCTGTGATGCATCAGAAACTGGTTAGATTCTGTCTTATCTTCTTTTAACTGAGTAGAATATAAGGACTTATAGTACTCTCTAAATGTGTGGGCTATAATTTAATGGTCAATGATTTTATCTGTGTCTGTGTGGGTAAATACTGCTATTGCATTACGGACTTCCTCCCTGTGGATTTGTTGAACTAAGATCTTATTAGCCTTCTCTCCATGTTCATAATAATGTAGTGCTTAAAAGATGAGTTCTTATGTTTGTTTAGATGTCAAGGTTAAATTTTGATCATAGAACCTGTCTTTTCCTATGAAGTGTTCATATATAGATCTGGGGTATTCTTGATCTATTTTGGTAATTTCGCAGATTAACTCTGACACCTTCTTGGTTTTCAATTTATTTTTGGAAGAAAGATATGAAATAATCTGTCCTCTTAAAAATACCATCAGAGTTTCCCAGATTATTCCTGCAGAGACTTCTGAGAATGCATTTGTAGCTAGAAAATAATACATTTTCTTGGATATAAATTCTATACAGTTCTTATCATCTAATGACAGGGGTTTAAGATGCCAGCTACAAGATGAGTGTGTAGGCCATAGTGTTTTAAGCTACATGAGCAGAGGTGCATGGTCAGAGATATCAATAGCTTTGTACTTGCAAGATTCGATGGTGGGCAAAAAATTATTATGTTTCTGGAAATAATAAGTTCTTGAGTAACAATGATGTATTGGTGAGAAGAAGAAATATGCTCTTAAGTTTGGATTTAAAAGTCTCCATGGGTCTGATAAGTTATGATTCAATACAAACTGTACTTTTTCCAGTATTATATGTTATCGTCACTGTAGCTGATGACCTGTCCAGGTCTGGATTTAAAAGACAAAGTCTTTGGCCATTATAATTGTATGAGTGTTCACATTGGAAATTGATGCAAACAGATTTTGGATGAAAATTCTGTTATCCATATTAGTTGCATCAATATCAAAATTCCTTTAGTAATAAATAAATTACCCATCACCATTACATAATCCCCCCTCAGGATCAGATACTACGTTTGATACTACAAATTGAATTTTTCTGTGTATTAAGGTTCCACAACCCTAGTTTTTGTAAAGCTGGAGTTAAAAATTTGGCCAATCTAATCTCTTTGCACTAAACCTCCCTAAACATCTCCTTACTTATTATGTGAGTCTCCTGTAAAAATACTATTTTGGAATTTAGACTTGTTAGGTGAGAGAACACTTCCTTTCTCTTTAATTCGTGATTGAGACCTTTGACATTCCAGTTCACTGTTCAATCATACAGACATTGCTTCTGAACTTTTGATGACATTTTGCAGTCTTAAGTTAAGGCAGTATTTTGGTACATATGAAAAAGATTGCAATAATATGAAAACATTTCATATTATTGCAAGGTGTTATGGCTATGGAGAATATTGTGATGTTGGTCCTCACAGTTATTGGAGTAGAAAAGGTACATAAGAAATAGTATTGCTCTCTTTCTTGAGGCATTCAATCCACGTATACATTAAACTACTGAGATCATAGTGTCCACTTTGAAGTCCTCTCCAGTTATTTTAGGGGATAGTCCAGCTATGAATTTCACTGGGTTTGGACTTTCAAAGTTTTCAGAGATATTGTCCTGATGTTGTTCATTCTATGTCTGTCTTCCAGCACAGCCAGTTTGTCACTGAGCACATTCTGATTTTGCAGCTGTTGCTTTTTATCAGCGGCGGGTGTCAAGTATTCAACTATTTCAATATTAATCATAAACGTGTGCTTAACATCTTCAAGTTGAGCACCAAGTACTCTAATTTTAATCTCAATCATATTCACATTTTCCATTATTTTACATCAATTCTTTCTAGAATTTCTTTAAAAGTTGTAGTAATGTTAGTACTTAAACATTTCTCCAGGTCTTTTATATCCTGAACCTGTTTCTCATTTTTCTTGTTTATATCCGTTATTTCTTTCAGACAGTAATTTCAATACACCTCTTTTTAGTAATATTTACAGGGGGATATTATAGATAATGGGCACTTTAACTACTCAAATATTAACTGGGATGACCTTGCAAATAGTGCAGTACAAGAGCAGGACTTTTTAGAACTAATCAGTGACTGTTTTTTAACACAGTATGTTAAAGCACCAGTGCTGGGGGATGCCTGTTTAGATTTAGTATTTTGTAATAATCAGGATATGATTAAGGGTGTATAGGTGATTGAACCACTAGTTTCAAGTGACTGTAATATAATACAGTTATCAGTGTTTTGGAAGAGTGCAGATATAAAGACTAAAACTGTTAAGTTTTAATTTTGGTAAAGCAAATTTTCAGCAGATGCGGCAAAGTCTAAGGAGGATAGATAGTAGTAAGCTTGTAAGTGTGCAGACAGTCTAGGAGCAGTGGAACAGGTTTGAAAACATTTTACATGTAAAGCAGGAAAGTTGCATACCTAAATTTGGAATTCATAGGAAATTAAAAAAAAAAAAACTGTAATGGGTTAATAGATGAAAAAGAAGCTGCAAAGGAAAAAAACAGCTGTATAAGCTGTATAAGACTAATAACTCCAATGTGAATCTTAGGGTGCAAGAAAACATGAGAGGTAACCATTAAAAAGGAGATAACTGCTAAAAGGCAGTTACAGAGTAATATAGCAGATAAAGTGAAAGATGATCCAATGAGATTATTCAGTATTTTAGTAGTAAAAGAACAGTTAAGGAGGAGGTGAAATGCATCAAGAATAGTAACGGGGAATTAAAAAATACAGACAGTAAAATGGCAGATGTTCTAAACTTGCATTTTTCTGAAATGTTCACTAGTGAGGAAGTAGCTAACCTAGCAATGGTCAAACAACTACTAAAGGGGTACTTAGAGATTTAAAAAATGTACAGGGAGAAGTACTGCATAGATTAAATAGGCTGAAATCATATAAATCTCATAAACCAGATAATATTTACCCTCAAGTTCTTAAGGAGGTTAATGAGTACATATATAAACCCTTGATGCATATTTTTAGGAAGTCACTGCATATTGGGGATATTCCAATGGACTGGAGAATGACAAATATTATCCCATTATATAAAAATGGTGATCAGGCAGATCCAAGCAACTTTAGGCCAGTAAGCTTAACGTGCATCACAGGAAAACTAATGGAAGGAATTAATAAGGATAAGATTGAGCAACACATGGCAAGAACAGGAGTGTTACTGAAAAGTCAGCATGGGTTCAGAAGAGGGAGGTTATGTGTTAATAACATGCTGAAATTCTACGAGAAAGCAACACAAGGGTATGATCTAAGTGTATGACAATGAGTCATCAAAGTAAAAGAAGTGGGAGTTCAGGTGATGTTTGTAGATGGGTGCAAAATTGTCTCCGACACAGGAAGCAGAGGGTTATGGTGCGAGGAACCTTATCAAAATTAACTCATATTAAAAGTGTTGTTTCACAGGGGTCAGTGCTAGGTGCACTGTAATTTTTTATATATATATATATATATATATATATATATATATATATATATATATATATATAAATGATTTGTATAGGAATGTAAGTACCAAGGTGGTTAGATTTGCAGATTATACCAAGAAAGGTGGATTGGCAGATAATCTGGAATCTGTTGAATCATTGCAGAGGGACTTGGACAGCATACAGGCTTGGGCAGATTGGTGGCAGATGAAATTTAATATCAGTAAATGTAAAATAACACATATAGGAAGTAAAAATGTTAGGTATCAATACACAATGGGAGGTCTGAAAATCAAAAGTACACATTATGAGAAGGATTTAGGAGTTTTAGTGGAGTCGACATTATCAACTTCCAGATAGAGTTCAGAAGCCATTAAGAAGGCAAACAGAATGTTAGGTTATATAGCATGATGTGTGAAGTACAAGTTAAAGGAGGTTATGTTCAAGCTTTGTAAAGCACTGGTGAGGCCTCATCTGAAGTACAGTGGACAATTTTGGTCTCCAGGCTACAAAAAGGACATAGCAGCACTAGAAAACGTCCAGAGAAGATTGACGAGGCTGATTCCAGGGATATAGGGGATGAAGAGTTATGAAGAAGAAAAGCTGAGCCTTTTATCTTTAAGCAATAGAAAAATAAGAGGAGACACGATTGAAGTGTTTCAGATTATGAAGAGAATTAGTACAGCAGATCGAGATTGTTATTTAAAAATAAGTTAATCGGGGACACAGCTGGAAACTGGTTAAGGGTTTTTTAGAAGAATTAAGTGGATAGGATTGGCGAGCTTTGTTGGGCTGATTAGCCTGTTCTTGTCTAAAATGTTCTAATGTTCTAATGCAATGTTCTAATTAGAGTTTAACATTAGTCTGGTCTGAAGTTTTACATTTTCATTTTGAAAATCACATGACTTTGAACATGTTGAATTCAACCTATAAGCACACATTTTTTATATGTGTATATGTGTAAGGATAAGAGTTATTGAGTAAAATGTATCTTACAGCCATATGTGCAATTTGCGATTAATCGCAAAGGTAATTGGAGAATTTTATAAGTGCTTGTTCTTATTTTGAAGGCGTGAATTATCTTAGTAGTGGTCATATACAATCAGAACTTATTCTTCATTTCCTTTTCTTTTATGTCTTTCCTATTCTGAAAAAGTGCATCTCCATTAGGTATACAAAAAATCTTGCTTTATTCTGTTCTGTACTTTCTGCTTTTCTTAGACTGTTTTCCTATAATAAATGGAGACCAAAACTGATTGTTTTTTGTAGCCTGGCTGATTGGAGTTTTCTTTCCCAGGAAGCTGGTTCAGTCACAGCATCTAATATACTGTTTTTTTTTTTTTTAACTAGTCGTAGTTTTTAAGATGTGAACAACCTCTCAGAATTATTTATTGTTGTGACTTTGAAGACTGTTATGTTATATATGTATTTTAAATGTAAAGAAGACTGATTTTATTCTGCATAAAGCTTTTAACTTATTTTAAACTGTAAACAATATGGATAGAAACCAGGAGAAAAGTTGCAGTCTGTGTCACATAGGAGCTGAGAGGCTATAGAAAAGCATTAATTATATCATTTTAGTAGTAATCCTGGTATGATTAAAGTTTCACTTTCAAATAACAATTCTGAATTCCCTCATTTATATTTTTTCAAAATCCCCTGAAGCACCTGAAGCCCTGATTTCTGCCCAGTCATACAAATGTGCCTGCATTTCTCAGCAGTATCCAAATTTAGAGTTGTGTGCAGTTATATCATATATCTAAATGAGGTTTTTGCATAAAATCGGATAAGATAGCTGGAAGGGAAAATGTTGGGACTTAGAAATGACTTTGGTAATTTTTAATTTATTTTTCATTAGTTCTAAATATGAGGTGCAGATGTGTTCTATTTACATAAGTAGCAGAATACAAATTGACCAATGTTTATGGAAAAGAGGAATGATCTCTGGATGTGTCTGTAGCTACTGGGCAAGCATTATACATTTCCACCATTTTTGGTTCAGTTTATGCAAACAATATCCTTGTCTATTCATTTATTTACTGATCCTCGTTAATCTGGTTTTAGGTTACAAAGAACACTGGTCCATCACAAGGAACACAAATAAATATACAGTTGTGCTCAGAAGTTTACATATCCCAGTAGAATTTGTAAGATGTGTACCACACTTTAAAGAAAAAATGACTGATCAGGCAAAATACATTTCATTTACGTTTAATGGAATCCAAGTTAAACTATAAGGCTTCATAGAATAACACAACCATTAAACAAATCATAATAACAAGAAAAATAATGAGATTTTCCCTGTTCAAAAGTTTGAATACCCTTAGTTCTTATCACTGTTTTTGCCCCCTTTAGCATTAATGATGGCAAGCAGTCTTTTGTGATAGTTGTGGATGAAGCCCTTGATTTTCTGAGTTGGTAGAACTGCCCATTCTTCTTGCCAAAAAGCCCCCAGGTCCAGTAAATTGTTGGGTTGTCTTGCATGCATTACACGTTCAAGATCTCTCCAAAGTTGCTCAATTGAGGTCAGGAGACTGTGATGGCTACTCCAGCACCTTCACATTTCTCTGCTGTAGACACTGAAGGGTCATCTTGGCCTTGTGTTTTGGATCATTGTCATGGTGGAAGATGTAAGTGCATCCCATGTGCAGTTTCAAGACTGATGAATGCAAGTTGTCCTCCAGTATTTTCCATTAACATGCTGCATTCATCTTGCCATTAATTGTTTCTGTTACCTGTGCCGCTGTAGCTCACACACACACACACACCCATAACATCAGACATCCACCTCCATGCTTCAAAGTAGGGATGGTGTACTTTTCGTCATGGGCCTTGTTGCCTCCTCTCCAAACAAAATGTTAATTGTTATAACAATAAAGTTCAATTTTGGTCTAATCACTCAAAAGGACTTTGTTCTAGAAGTTTTGAGGCTTGTTTAGATGTTGTTCGGTTAATTGTTAGTAGGCTGTTTTGTGGTGTTGACACAATAAAACCATTTTTTTTTCATGCAACTTGACCGGGAAGCCGATTTTTGTTTAAGTACCACTTTATTTTGCATCTTGAGACAGCAACACAACCTTTTTGCAGAGAAGCCTGTATCTCAGCTGAAGTGGCTTGTGTTTTTTTCTTAGCAGTTCAACAAATGATCCTGGCAGTTGTGGCTGAAAACCCGGATGGTCTACTAGACCATGGCTTGGTTTCAATAGAACCCCTAACTTTCCACTTTCCACCTGAACACTACTGACAGGCTTTTTCATTTCTCCAGATATACTTTTATATCATTTTACTGATTAATACAAATTTTTCTCGCAGGCCCTTTTACAGTTATTTTGTTTATCCCATGGCTTGGTATCCAGCAAAGTCTGTGCAGCTCTGCATGAATTTAAATTGACTATTTTTATATGCAGACACGGATGGCAGGTGTGGGCATTCTCCCCTAATTACCCTTAATCTGAAGTGGTGTGAGTCAATTTGTCTGCATATTATCAGCCCCAGGTTTCAATGGTATGTAAACTTTTGATCAGGCCCATTTGTGTGATTTCAGTTATTATTATGATTTAAAAAGGGCTCATACAATTATGTGATTATAAATTGCCTCACTTGAGCACACTCCTTAATTAAAAGGAAATTGCTATTTTTTGCTCCTTTCAGTTTACTTCTGCAGATGGCCTTCATTTGCATATACCGGCACACACCATTCTTCATGAGATCACTGTCAGCACTGTGATGAAAAGGCGAATTGCTGCATTAGAACGCTACACTAACTAGAGCATTTTTAAAGACAAATATCACCAAATAAAAAAAACACATTCATTTTATATATATATATATATATATATCATTGTTGCCCCAACAGACAGATACTCAGGAGACAAGGTAAAAGCACTAAGAAGTATTCTTTAATTGTTTTCTTCTTGTACAGTGCCCTCCAAGCACCACAGCCACAGGTTTACAGACAAGTAAATAAGCACAAAGCACAAAACACAATTCTTTCTCTCTCTTTCTCCTACTCCACACCTCCCAGCAAGCATTTTCCACCTCCTCCCGACTCAGGCTCTTCTGTCCACGTGACCTGCCAGCACTTACGGGTCAGATGGAGTACTTAAGTTTTTAAATAGCCCAGAAGTATTTCTGGGCTTCCATCCCTGTGACTTGCTAGTATTTCTGGGTTAGATGAGAACCTTGTCTTCCATCTTTGTTCCACAGTGTCCCTTAGCGACACCTGCAGCATTCAACAGGGCTGAGATAAAGAACTCCATGTCCCGTGGTGCCCTGCGGGAATCTGGGGCACCACTATAGTCCAGGGAAGCTGTCCACTAGCGTCTTGGTGGAGGCAGTGTCCCAAAGCAGCTGCTTTCTCCCATCCCTCTGGGAGTCCCAGCTGTCTATTACTATATACATATATATATAGGACAATAATGGATGATTATCAGGAGTTTATAATTGAGGATGACGGCTCAGTGACCCACTGTGACCAAATTCACAAACCATCCTCTCCCCATTACCACTAAATACAATAGTAACCTGCAACCCTTGGCTTAAAAAACCTGTCTATGTGATCTAGGCCATCTTTATAGATATACAGTATGTATGCATGTTTTAATGGTTCCAAAAGGTAGTAGTTTAACGTGTTATTAAATGTAAAATTTTTGCTTGATATTATAAAAAGTTTTCTTAACAAGCAGATGGAATGAATGGAGAATGTGCTAAATATTACATTTTCATGTTTAGTGATGTTATGTAAAGCAGTTTTCCTACAATAAATTGATTATCTTTTAATGAGGCTGGTCCGTTCCTGTAGTTTTTATAAATATGGCAAAAAGTCATTTTTGTGTATCAGATATTTTTTTCTGTGGAAGTAAATGTCCTATGAATAATTATTGTGATTGCTGCAACATACAGCATCAGTGCTGCCTCTATAACCACTTATAAAAAATAAGGCAATAAATAAGCAGAAGTCAACCTTCTTTCTTAACTCAAACAGATTTTCTTAGCCCTTTTACAAAACAGATTTTGAAAACTGGGGTTTTGAAGCAAATCCTCTTCACATATTAATTTCTGCACAGTGGCAATGAATTAGCCATAACAAGTCCTTCATGAAGGACTTTCCAAAGCCTGTGGATGAAAAGCTTTTTTTTTCAATCCCAAACCCTCTCTTTTGTGATCCCCAGGACTTGTGCTCAGAGAAAAACTGGCTGAGTGCTGTTTGGCAGGATAAATGTGAACTGCCTGTTTATTTTAAATACGCTTACTGTAAATGAAATTCACATATGGAAAACAACCACAAAATGATAAAATGGACTCCTTAGGCAATCAGTTGGAAAACTTCTAAATTTATAGACATTGAGCTTTTAATTACATTAGTTAAAGAATAGGACCATATTCAGGTAATATTTGCTACAGAATGAATTAGAAAAACCCATTTACTTACAGAAATAATCACTGTCAGTCAAACATTATATATAGAAGATTGTGCAGAACAGAAGCTACTCATTAATCTTCATACTTGGAATTTACATAACAGTTTGAGCTGAATGAATAAAGTTCAGTTCTGACACTTTAAAATACATGCATTACTTAATTTTGGCTCGGAGCATTCAGTAATGAATTAAACTAGTTATAAACATATCTGTCCGTTAGCAATTAGTGCAAGGTAAGCACTACATAGTTGAAAATATACCTTAATATGTGTTGCATCTGTACTGTTAAGAAAGAGTTGTGACATGTCAGCATATCCTATTAAAAGCACACTACTTCACAGAACATGAACTGCTAAAGGCTGTTGTCTTTATTAATCCATGTTACATACACACACAAACATATCCACACAGAAAAGTCTAATATCTCACACAAAGATATATGAAGACCAAATAAGTAAAAGTAGAACCTTGGTCTGTACAGAGCTCACTGAATTTTGAGTGATGGTCTAATCTTAGGACAGCTGGGCCATTTATGCAGCTCAGTTGTCTTATTAGGAGACATACACTCGGACTCAGTCTCAGTCTCCCACTTGTTTTCTACACTGCATGCTACTTCCCTGAAGCAAACAGAAAAACCTGAAAAACAAAACTCCAAAGCTCCCGAGTCATATTGATTAGTATAAAAAACAGAGCTTTAGAATTAAGCACACTTAGAGAAGCACTGCAGTGAACATGACTCAGACTGCTTATGCATATCCTTCAGTTATAAAAATGATAAAATCATTTACTAGATTAAATGTTCAAATTATTGTCATGTGTACAATGAGATTCTTAATTTCATGTCTCCCACAGACTAGTGGCAATAGTACAATGCTGGCAGCAGACAATGAATGCAAACCCTATACATTAAATTCAGCATCAGTCGATATGACTGCGTGAGAGTTTCTCGTATATAAGTATGAATGGCAGATCTGTAACCTTATGACCTGTGCATCAACCTTATTATTTGTACAATAAACAGAAATTTGAATGAAGATAAAAGTGGTTTTTGCTAAATACCTGCTATAATACCTTTCTGGTGGATATCCGTCACTTTAGTAGAATGAAGACCAAATGACAGGAAGACTCCAGCCACCTGAAGAAAAACGTTAGAGAAAAAGCAAGTTCAGAAGACTATGAAAGAGTAGGTGGATAGAATATATAATTTGAATATGTGACAAATTACCTATTCACACTCAAATTTATTTGTAGGAGTATCAAATATACCAAATAACTAGTAAATAATGTAAATGACTGCAACACTTTCAACAGCCAAATTCATTTATGGAGTACATCTTATCACAACATCGTATTCTGTGCATAGTTCTGGGTCTTGCACTTGTATGTTAGTTTAAATTTTGTTTTATTACACTCTGAATTTATGTTTTATGTTACTGCTCAGGCAAGTGAATTGTTCCTTTGGGATCAATAACGTCTATCTTTCCTCTCTATGTGTAGCAATTTCAATAAATGACTGTTAAGACAGTTGGATTCTTAATGAACTTTTGCACCTGTTTCATTCTACAGTCCTAGTATAAAATCACTGTGAGGTGTCTTGAATTTGAACTTTATTGCCAGGTAATGTACTTACTTTATTTACATTCATTTCTGTTGTCCAAACTGTTTCTGTAATTAATCTTTTGAGTGAGCAGATGCACTGCCATACCAGACAGTCATGGAGAAAATGAGGGTGCTTTAAATGATAGTTTGTCAAGCCAGGGTCACAAAGTTGCACAGGAGAGTACTGAAGGTTTTTCTAAGGATTAGAAACTTTATTGCTGTACAGGAAGATAGAAACACAAGTCTCTTTCAGAGGTGAACCGGCCTTACAAGGAACAGCTATCAAACTTGATGCATCGGCCCCAATTCCTGCTCAAAAGAACGCAAAGACTTCTTCCTCAAGGGAGTACAATGTCTCGGAACCAGTAGCCGGAGCAGAGGGAGTCTGGAGAAAAAGAGACAGGAGAGTGAGAACACAGGATGTCCGCTGCTCGGTCTTTTAAATGTTTGAAGCCCCTCGCAAGAAGCATGTTGCGCATCAAACCAGCATGCCTCAGCTGATCCTGCAAAGAGGAGCTGAAGTGTGAGTTTATTTCCCATTGAAAAACTGTTTAAGAGGGGTTTTCTGAAGGGCAGCTGCATCCCCCTGCAGCAGCGGTCACAAGTTCTATCAAACTATACTAGCACTGATAGGTATAAATTAAACATTTTAAAATGATGGATTATACGTCTGTGCTATTTTGCTAAGAGGAGTTATGATTTAATTCCAATATAGACTATGAGTCAAAATGCTGCCAACAAATTTAAATGATTCCACCCTTTTGACAGTGACACAATTTATAACCAGGGGAGTGTCTCCAAAACCATTTCCACTGTTTTAAGCAGTTTACCAGATGGGTCACTGGAGATGCACTCATTGGTGTAGAGAGAGAGAGAAAAGAAGAGGAGACAAAACACATCCTAAAGGGGAGTGGGACTCTAACAGGTAACTTGCCCATTTCCCCTGTCTGGTACATACGTAGAAAGTCACAGATCCAGAGACATGTGGCATAGTTCATAGTTCTCATTCTGAGAAGTTTGCCATAGGGAAATCTCTGGTATGATTATGTTAAATGTAGAACTGAAAACATCAGAACTTGACATACAATAAATATCTGGAGAGTGTAAATTACGTAAGATGCAGTTGGGAGCCATGTTAACTGCATCCTCAGTTGACTTGCTGACATGGTAAGCAAACTCCATCTGATCAAGAAGAGAATCTATGACAAACATGAGATTCTAAAGAATTAGTCAGTCATCTTCATTACTATGGAGGACAGTGACTTTGGTCTGTAATAATTTAGATATGAAATGCTTTGATTTTTTTGCACAAGGATGATTGTAGATTCTTTGAAACAGAAAAGAACTGATCAGAAATGTAGAAAGGGGTGATTGCTGGTCCGTTTCAGAAGATGTATCCATTAGCAGCAATGTTATTTTACCTTTTATTTTAACTATCATCCCGAGGTATCCTGTATTTACTGAACTTGAGGGGCTTTAATTACAGTATATGCAAGTATATACAAGTATGAGTAGCGGAAAAAAGTCTCCGAAAAAAACGGCAAAGATAGCTAAAGGTTCATCTAAGTCTAAACAGTCCTCAAGTTAAAGTTCCAGGTACGGCCTACCAGAGACTGACCTGGAACAGATAGGTGAGAGAATAGATCTCCAGGGACTCGATGTTGTATCAGCTCTGGCCAAGAGCGAAAGTGGGAGCAAAACTACAAGTGAGTTAGGCCAGGAGAACTTGTTGCTTCCGGGAGGTTCATTGGAACTGAGCATGGTTTTATTATCCGCGCTGTCAAATACAGTGAGTAAGCAGCACCAACTCCAACTACACTGGCTACTCTGCCCATGGAATATGGAGAAGACCAAAATGAACAGTCCGAGCTTAAGGTAACGATCACTGCAATGATTATCGCTATAACTACCACTGTCAGGGTGGACGTAAAGGATACAAGGAAAGATGCAAAGGACATAAACAAGACAAAGGAGTAGTTGTTTCAGGATATTCTAAATCAGGGGCCTCATGTATAAACGATGCGTATGCACAAAAATATTGCAGTCTCTGTGAATGTCCAGTCTACTGAAGATGCTTTTCGCAGTCCGTTGTCATAGCATAAACTCCAACCAGAATGCTGTATGCAAATTCTCTAACCACATAAAACAATTTGCAATTAATTCCAGATAACATGAGCAGGTTCCTTCCAGCACTCTAACATCTGTGCACCACAGTTTGTTAATAAAGAAGCCCACTTCGCTTATATTCTGTTTACTTGCTTTCTTCTGTTAGTGTGGTGGAACTCTGGCCTGGTCTCCCTCCATCACATTTAGCACCCCTGTCATACTGAGGGACAACTACTCATAACACTGAAGTGGTGTCCTGCTGTGGTGCAATCAGATATGTTATTAAAAACTCTGGTTGCTTAAAACAGAAACACCCCTGCGAAACAGTTTGACACCAAATATCTGATTTGCATCAGTTCAGCACGGGTATGAGTTTAACAGTGAACCACATTTACTAACAAAGGTGACAAAACAAACAGAGGCATCTTACATCTAAGTAGGATCAAAACTATGCTGGGTCAGACCTGTCATTGATAGACACACCTCAGTACACAATAAGCTCTGCATGTTTTTTGTCAGATTTCAGGAGGATGACACAATAATTACAGTGACCCCCACCAGGAAGAGCTGTTTCAGAAGACGAGATGAGTTGAGATGACACAATAATCAATTTGCCTTCAATAAATTAGAATTCACTCATTGCTTTCCTGTTTCTGAAAAGTACCATCTCTAACCTGTCTATATGTTATACTGTACTAGACCGTTTTCTGATTTTCACCTTCCAATAAAAGTAATCTCAAAACATATTTATTTTAATTTAAACAGTGATAGATATAGTGAGAAGGCAAGCAAAATGACACGTTTTATTGGCTAACTAAAAAGATTACAATATGCAAGCTTTCGAGGCAAATGAGGTCCCTTCTTCAGGCAAGATGTGATACAGAAACTGGAGTTCCCTGTGTTTATATACACACTAGGACAAATAACATTGGAAAACCTTTAAGTGAGACATCCTAAATGTGTAAAAAAGTAGTAGACCTCTTTAGGCTAAGATTCATTTAGCAAGAGAGGAGAACAATATATAGTCAAGATTGTTGGTTAAGATAACTGTCCAACAAAGTCTTCTGAAGTTTCTGATGAGTTTTTCAATACAATGTGGGTCTCTAGACAGGTTGTCTGTGTCAGTCCAAGAGATGCAAGCAATCCTCATATCTGGCCATAAATAAATATGATAGAATTGCAACTCATCAAATTAACATTACATTTTTTTTTCAGGGTGTATAGAGCTTCTAAGTAAAACATACAACAATGTAATTCAGAAAATATATAAACACACGAGACAAAATTATTTTATTACTTTGTTATCAGGAAGAGACATCCTTACAAATATAATATTTCCAGCAGACTATAAGAGCAACAACCCATCTTCTTTTTGATATTAGTAACACTGTTTTCCTCTGATTATTAAAGGAGGTAAAAGTATTTCAAGATAAATTCCAGATTAGACATTTTGTATTGCTTGCTTGGTTGTCTTTCAGATTCGGTGCTTCAAATTAAAGTGCTTCTGCCAAATAATTCTTTGAAACAGTTCTTCAGATACACTGCTGAATTCATCACATAGTATACTTCTCAGACAAAGTGTCATATGTTTCCTGCAGTACAACATCTGTGAATGGATCAACATATGTTTTAGAAACTACTGGAGAAAATCTGAGTTTGTGCTCTCTAATGAAACCATGTTTTTGAAGCATTTAATGTTATATCTTACATTTTGAGTTTAATAGTTTTAATATTTAGTGCATTTTATGATTTGTCATGCCTACCTGGCATGTCCAACTGCCTCAGTTGACTTACTAAAATTAAGTAAAGATAAATGTCAGGTGTCATGTAATTTGATAGATAGCATTAATTTCTCAGTCGAGCAGACTCTTTGTGCCAGCAACAAGTCAGTATTGCTGAAAACTGTGAAATAGTGACTGAAAAATAACACAAACAAACTTTTTACATTTCTAACATGTTTAATAGAAGAGGATGATGTGGTCATATTGTTGCACACACAGAAGAAGCCCCAAAAATGAAAAAGTTGTGTTAATTAAAAATAGAAATATATATGGAAGATACCAATAAGGAGAAAACAAGGTGCTAAGAGAAATTTCACAAAGTGCTTGGTCACCAAGCCAGCACATGTCACACACATTCCAGATGTGAGCTACCACCTGGAAGTATCAACACAATTATGCATAAAAAAGGAAAATATTAATGGGCTAAACACACAATCCTGAGTTTCTCTGATGTTCAAAGTAAAAACATAGAAATCCTTCTTGTCTCTACATCTGAGGTTACTTAGTCATTAAGTCCTGGATGCAGTAAGAGGGGTGGTATTCAGTCCAATAGCTCATATCTGTGATGTCATCATTAGGTGTGATGATGTGGAGTGCCCAGCTAAAGTCAATAAATATACTTTGGTTGATTTGAGTTGATATGAAAACTTGAAATTGATTTGAGTCCGGTGTGTATGGTAAAGTGGCCTTGATATGTGCCATGACCAACACTTTAAAGAAGACATTTTGATAGAGATAAGTATCACTGGCCAGCCAATCAAAGAAAGACTTCTTTAGAAGTTAAAAATACCAGTTGTCTTAAAGCACGCTAGGGCTGCAGACTGAGCCTGGGACATATTTTAGAGAAGGTTCTTGCTTACTGATCAGCATATGCTTAAAAAATAGCCAAGGATGCTGTCTTAACTTTCTGGTTTCATGACTGTTCTCTTTTATCAAAGATCTGATATTTACTTTTGTGAATAGCTTGAGAACCTAGTCATGTGGCAGAACTATAATGCCCTTGGCTGTTTGTATGTTGGTGGATTGATGTTTATTAGAGAAGGATAGAGTTATTGCACTGGTGACTTTGTTTTATACATTGTGATTTTCCACATAATGTGTAAAGTTGTTGTCTTCTCTATCCAATATCTGGACGTTAATGTCCTCAAATGAGTGTCCTTAGTCCTTCAAATGGAGGTAACACAGCTGTCGTTTGAGAGAGGGGTGAGGGAAGCTTTGCATGTGGAGAGCAACAACCCCTCAATCAACAGAGGTGGAGGCCTTAGGCATAACCAGTCTTCAATTTATCATGCTGCCCTTTCATCCATTCCCAGGAAAATCAGACCCAATTCACAACTCCACCAGGTGGACCACTCTTAACAACCCACTCAATGGTGGTAGGAGGGACTGTTAAAATGTGTGACTGATACATCTACCCACACCTTCCCCTTCCTTTGGTTTTACTCAACGAGCCTATTCAGGGCAGGTGTAAATTGAAACTAACCTGGAGGATAAATTTGTGGTCTTTAACAACATTCCTCAGACTGAAGAAGCTGCTTGGATGAGCAGTGAAATGTATCTACCCAACAAGAACGAAGTCCAGTTGCTATGACTCAACTACCAAATAATTTCACCTGGATGACTCAGAATCTTCACAGACTCATGTATTAGTGTTCCTGTATCTTGACTGTTACCCTCCCTGGCAGGAAGTACATGCGAAAGGGCATTGTTTTGTACTATCAGTACAGGTTTTTCTCATACACTCTTAGGGTCCTGAGGTCTCTGTCCTGTGCTGCCTTTTCTTCTTTCACAAACACTTGCTTACTAGCAAGTCACATGCATATTTATCTCATTTGGCTTATGTTGAATCTCCCATACCAGCTGAAGGTCAGAGTAGTAACAATGTTTCAGAAAAAAAATCCTCTAGGTACACAAGAATCTTTCAGTCTTAAACCTACATTTATGATTTAAACGTGAAACAAAATTATTCTGCCATCTTATGGAGGCTTGCATGTTTTAAGTGAACTGTTTAAAAAGAATCATTTGGTCTCGTCCGATGCGAGAGATGGACGTCTGAAGTGGAGCTCCGCTAGCAGTGGTGTTATTTTTCATATTATTTGCTTATTATCCTGAGATATCCTGTATTTATTCAACCCGAGAGGGACTGCTACAGTATATGTAAGCACATATAAACATGGCCAACAAGAAGGGGGGTTCGAAAGAATCGAAAACTAAAGCTACACCCAAGCTGCGATCAGCAAGCCCCGGTTCCAGATACGGCCTTTCAGAGACAGACCTGGATCAGATGGGCGAAAGCACAGACTCCTCGGGACCACGGTCCGCTACATCGTCGCCGGCTGAGAGCGAAAAGGGGAGCGAAGGTGCGATCGTGAGTGCAGATCTGGATAGCTCGCCGATTGGAGAAGATCACATGAAACTGGAAAGGGCCTCGAAGTCCGCGGCTTCAATTGCGCAATTACGCGAGCCTGTAGCAGCGGGGACACCGGCTACAGCAAAGTCTGCTGCTTCATATACGGTACAAAAAAGCACAATTGAACTATCTGAACTGAAGGTGTTGCTCGTTGAGCTCACGCAAGACATAAAGAAAAGCGAGAAGGCTAATGAGATAGCAAGGGCAAAGGCACATGAGAGACTGAAACAGGAAATCCAACAGGCAAATGAAAGGTTGCGACAGGAATTCCAACAGGCAAATGAAAGGCTGCGACAGGAATTCCAACAGGCAAATGAAAGGCTGCGTCAAGAGGTGCAACTTGAGCTTCGACAGGTGCTGGGTAAAATTGAAGAGCGCATTCAGGAAAACTCGGTTAAACTGAGCACGCTTACTGATCAATTGGAGCATCTCAAGGAGACATTCACGAATCGGATTGAAATGGTCGAACATTCAGCTGCCAGTGCCGAAGAAAGAGCAATAAATGTCAGTTCCGAATGCAAAAAACTCGGAGAAAAACTTGGAGACAGACTGGCTGCTTTAGAAGATGGCAGTAGAAGGTATAATGTCAGAATTGAAGGTCTGCCGGAGAATCGAGAAAGTTCAAACCCTGTGAAATTCGCAGCTGAACTTTTTTCTAAAATAATCGGGGACGACTTTAAAGCAGAATCTGAGATAGCAGCGGCTTACCGCGTACGCGGACCAAACACCGTCAGACCCCGACCAAGATCTTTTATAGTTCGTTTTGAACGATTATCATTTAAGCTAGAGGTGATGGCACTCCTCAGAAACAAGGAAGATATTATATATGAAAATAACCACATTCTTATCTTCCCTGACTTCTCTCCAGCAACAGCTACTAAACGCGCAGCCTTCTATAATATTAAACAGCGGCTACGGCAAGCCAGTGTGAAATACAGCCTCCTGTATCCGGCAAAACTGAAAGTGGAATGGCAGGGTCAATTCTATGTCTTCGCTAGCAAGGAAGAAGCAGAAAAAGAATTAAGAAAGCTGATCCCGGGACTATTCTGATACATAATAGTGAGTCATGGCGGTTAAAACGATGAAGCAAAGATTAATAATCTTTTGTCTGATCTATTCGTTTTAAAATACGGGTTTTTATCAGCATATATTCTCATTATTGCTTAGTATTACTAGGGCGCTATCTGTTTATGTTTTATTGTGCTTAATTATTTATTTATCTATTTATTTATTTTTCTCTTTTTCTTTTCTAATTATCTCATCTCTACCCTAAACGAGACTGTTCAATATCAACCCTAGGTTTACTGTTATTGCTATTACTGCATTAAGACTGGTTATGCTTCTTCTGGACACATTTTTAATACCATCCCCTGGGTTTATTATCTGGGTGTATCATCTTAATGCACTAAAATTGCTGAAGACTATATATATATTTTAAGTGTAAAACTCCTTTTTTTTTCTTTTCTTTTTTTTTGAGATATCTCTATCTTTTAACCCTTAAGCGCCGCTGCATTGGAGCTTGTTTTGCTTTGGACGTACTCTGTCTCTGGGTATGTCAGAGGACTGGGACTGTGTGAAGTGGGTTTTAGCCTCACTTGGGGAGGCAAAAAGGGAGGGTGGGGGTTAAGGGGGGGAGAGAAAGAGAGCAGGCCTGATCTATACCTAATCTATCCTCTCAGTCTTTCTAATTATAATAAGACTATAAAATGACATCAAAAACTCAGAATCAGTGTCTCCATGATGGGACAGTTAACTTCGTAAGCTGGAATGTTAAAGGCCTGAATCACGAATTAAAGAGAAAGAAAGTACTCTCTCACCTAACAGGTCTAAATGCTAAAATAGTATTTTTACAGGAAACTCACTTAATAAGCAAGGATCAGTTCCGGCTGCAAAAAGACTGGACTGGCCAAATGTTCCATTCTAGCTTTACGAAGAAAACTAGAGGTGTGGGAATTCTCATACATAGAACTGTTCCATTTGTAGCATCAGATGTAGTATTGGATCCTGAATGGAGATATGTAATGGTTATGGGAGACTTATCTAACTGTAAAATGATCTTGATAAATGTTTATGCACCTAATGTTGATGATAAGGAATTTATACAAAATTTGTTGGCATCCATTCCCAATCTGAACACTCATAAAGTTATAATGGCTGGGGATTTTAATTGTGTTATAAATCCACTTTTAGATAGGACTTCCTCCACAGGGGGAACGGCATCTAACACTGCAAAAATAATTACAAAGTTTATAACTGATCACAACTTATCAGACCCCTGGAGGTTTTTAAACCCAAATTCAAGAACATATTCTTCCTACTCACCAGTACATCATTGTTACTCAAGGATCGATTACTTCTTTATAGACAATAACTTCTTGCCTAAGATTAAATCTTGCAAATACGATGCTATTGTTATTTCTGACCATGCACCTATGATCTTGGAGCTAAAATTACTAAGCCCCATGCACTCACCCCGCAGATGGCGCCTCAACCCGCTTCTATTAGCTGATGAGAATTGTACTGAATTTATATCCAAACAAATCAAATTCTTTCTAGAGACAAATACATCCCCCGAGATCTCTGCAGGGATACTCTGGGAAACTCTTAAGGCCTTCTTAAGAGGACAGATTATCTCATATCTTTCCCACAGAAATAAATCCGAGGCCAAGAAAATAGCAGAGATAAAAAGCGAAATTACTAAAATAGATGAAGAACATGCCAGACTACCAAGCGAGACTCTACATAGGAGAAGGCAGGCTCTACATTCGGAATTAAACCTCTTGACAACTAAAGAAACTGAACAACTAATTTACAAATCCAGACATCATTACTATGAACATGGGGAGAAAGCTAATAAGCTTTTAGCTCAACAAATTCACAAGCAAGAAGTGCGCAACGCAATCTCGGTAATCACTAGTACGAACGGAGATAAAATTGTCGAACACCAAAATATAATGCACACTTTCAGAGACTACTATAAATCCCTATATACTACTGAGTTTAAGGAAGACAATACACAATCTAATGCATTTCTGGATACATTACAGATACCACAAATAGACGCTTTTAGTGCGGAGGAACTTGATAAACCTCTGATGTTATCAGAATTACTAGATGCTATAAAATCACTCCAAGGCGGGAAAGCAGCAGGCCCTGATGGTTACCCTGCAGAATTTTACAAGAAATTCTCCGCTCAGCTAGCCCCCCTCTTATTAGCAACATTTACAGAAGCCAGAGATAACCAATCTCTTCCACAAACCTTTCGCCAAGCACTAATCACTGTCTTTCCAAAACAAAATAAGGACTTATTACAATGTACATCATACAGACCAATTTCACTTCTGAATAACGACGTTAAAATACTCTCTAAAATCTTAGCCAGAAGGGTGGAGAAAGTGCTCCCCTCGGTAATATCACAAGACCAAACTGGATTTATTAGGGGCCGGCACTTATCTTCCAATCTTCGACGCCTGTTTAATGTAATATACTCACCAACTAAATCAAACACCCCAGAAATATTACTATCATTGGATGCAGAAAAAGCATTCGACATGATTGAATGGAAATACCTTTTTACTATATTGGAGAAGTTTGGGTTTGGCCCAAACATCTTTGCATGGATTAAATTACTGTATACTAACCCAGAAGCTTCAGTTTGCATCAACAACATTTGCTCAGACTACTTTAAACTAGAACGTGGCACTAGACAAGGATGCCCCTTGTCACCGCTGCTGTTTGCGATTGCCATTGAACCACTGGCAATACATTGTCGAAATACTGATCAGATAAAGGGGATTAGCAGAGAAGGACTGGAACAGAAAATCTCATTATATGCAGATGACATGGTACTGTATATATCAGACCCAGAAAATTCTGTACCTGCAGTCTTAGCAGCACTCACAGAATTTCAAAAGATCTCTGGTCTCAGAATTAATCTGAATAAAAGTGTACTCTTTCCAGTGAACTCTCAAGCATATAATATTAAATTAGATACCCTACCTTTTATCATTGCAGAACAGTTTAAATATCTAGGGGTAAACATCACAAGTAAATATAAAGCTCTATATCAACAAAATTTCGCCGTTTGCATGGAAAAAATTAAACAAGACTTGCATAGATGGTCAACCCTTCATCTCACACTAGCTGGAAGAATTAACACTGTTAAGATGAATATTCTTCCTAAGCTCCTTTTTTTATTTCAAAACATCCCAATATACATTAATAAATCATTTTTTAGGCAATTAGATTCGACAATAACCTCATTTATTTGGAATTCAAAACATCCACGCATCAAAAGAGCGACCCTACAAAGACAAAAGGCAGAAGGCGGCATGGCTCTACCTAACTTCCAGTTTTATTACTGGGCAGCAAATATACAGGCGATAAGAACCTGGACACAAATAGAAGAACATACACAGGCTTGGTCCGCAATAGAATTAAACTCCTGCAGTACTTCTTTGTATTCCTTGCTCTGTGCTCCAATAAACACACGTTATCGGCAATACACTAATAACCCAATTGTGCTCCACTCACTTAGAATCTGGAACCAATGTAGAAAGCATTTTAAGACGGAGAAGCTTCTATCTGTGGCACCCCTGCAAGAGAACCACCTCTTTCAACCCTCACAAACATATGCAGTTTTTAATATTTGGAAAAAATTTGGAATTAACTTGCTTAGAGATCTTTATATAGACAACGTCTTTGCATCCTATGAGCAATTACATTCCAAATTTAACATTCCAGCTACACATTTCTTTCACTATCTTCAAATCAGAAACTTTGTTAAACAAAACCTTCCAGATTTTCCTCATCTTGCACCCTCATCCATGCTGGAAAAAATATTGCTCAATCTCAAGGATTTAGACTCCATCTCTACAATATATAAAATCATTTTACAATCCCTCCCTTTTAAAGATCCAAGAGGACACTGGGAAAAAGATCTTTCAATTAATATATCAGAAAAGGAGTGGAAAGTAGCAATGCAGAGAATTCACTCGAGCTCCATATGCGCAAAGCATACAATTATACAACTCAAAATTATATATCGAGCACATCTGTCTCGACTAAAACTCTCCAAAATGTTCCCAGGGCATGATCCAACCTGCGAACGTTGTAACCAAGTCCCAGCCTCACTAGGTCACATGTTCTGGTCCTGCACCAAATTAACATTATTCTGGACAAACATTTTTAATTACCTTTCAGATAGCCTTGGACTTACAATCCCTCCAAACCCATTAACAGCTGTGTTTGGTGTTCTTCCAGATGGGTTTAAAGCGGAGGAAGACAAACAAATTGTGATTGCATTCACTACACTTTTGGCACGTAGACTTATTCTCATAAACTGGAAGAACCCAAACTCTCCTCTTTTAAGTCAGTGGGAAACCGATGTGTTATATTATTTGAAGTTGGAAAAAATCAAATACTCAGTTAGAGGATCCGTACAGACTTTTTTCAAAACATGGCAGGACCTAATCAGTAATATTTTAAAATAAGTTCAAAAGGCACAGAGAATTTATTAATTTAGGTATGTCTCCAAGCCTTAAATTTAACGCCGTTTGGCTTGCTCTCTCTCTCAGGGGTGGGGATCGATCTGTTCTTAATTTTTCTCTTTGTAAAAACTTGATTGCTTTGTATGGATTGTAATAAAATTAATAAAAAAAAACCAAAAAAAAACAGAATACTAAAGGGCCCAGTCTTTGTTTTATTGCTTCTAGATTTCTATGTATTTTTCAGAATGGAAGGCTTTCAACTGTTTTTCCATTTTACAGATGCATGCTGACACAGCGCTGCTCTGTCATCTTTAAAAATGCATATTTCTACAAAGTTGTGCTGAATAAATGCAAAACTACAACCATATTGTTATATGCAATGCTCCTTGCATTCATTATACAAGAAAAGCATATGATACACATTGTGTGCAAGAGAGCAATTTTGCAAAGCTTAAAATGATTAAAAATACTTTTTATTGTTGTCTTGTAATTTTTGTTAAATCTATTAAAATGCAATAAATTATTCATTTTTTTTTATTCTACATGGCACCTGGTTGAATTTGTTTGCAGATTTTCTTCTTTCTCCTTGCAAGCCTAAGCCAGTCATTTATTATTGATGATATTTTCTTCTTGTGCCCAGTTGCTGCAACAGATGCTTTATATACATCTTAGGAGTGTTTGTTATTCTTTCCTAAATTGAAGCAATTAATAAGCTGTGGAGTTAGAACAGGTTTGTACCTAACAAAGCATCAGTAGTTCGTTTGCCGGGCACAAGCGTGCGTACATGATCCAAAAATAAATACTGCATAAATACCTGCTCTCTGAACAATGTACATATTTCCTTGAAAGGCATAAACGTTCACTTCCATATATGTGCCCTATTTGCAAAAACTGGTGAAAAGGACTTAATTTACCAAGAAATGGAAACTTCTTTAAATTATTACCATGAATGATACTTTATAGTTTTTTCAGCTATTTTCAATTTTACACTATGATCTAATTAAAGGTACAGATATGGATTTTGTCAAAGTGTAACTCCTTGTGCTGTAATGTTTTATGTTTATGAAATTGTGGTATGGCCAGTTTATATTTTTTGTATGAGCCCATGCAATATATGATGTTATTTTGAGAAACCGTTTGGCTGTTTGGGGCGTTTTAATACAACTATACTGCAATATGACTGTATGCTATAAAGTATTACATTTTAACAAAATTCATATTGTCCTCCTCATGCTATTGAAAAGCTATTTTTTCAGTATCTGTGGAATATATTCAGAGGCAACTTAGTCTTTAAAAGAGTTCAAAAAGTGCATTAATTATGTGTTTGAAAATGACTAGTGTGCACATTTGAAAAGGTATGGAGCAGTTTTTCTGGTGCAGTCCTTTTTCGAAACAAAGTAATAATTTTTTGGAAAAAATCAATATGTGTTTCAAAAATGTGCTGGAAATAAGTGGAACTCGCAGATACAAAATGTATCTCTTAAATTACTATGGCAGTTTGTGAAAGTGTATTATTTTTTATCATAATGAAGTAATTCATATTGAGAACTACACTACAATAGAGTGCTAACTCAGTGCTGCAGTGGTTAAAGCTGCTGCTGCTGCTTCACGTCTCCAGTAACCCAGTGTGAAATTCCCTGCTTGGTCACTGTCTCTGTGGAGTCTGTATATTCCATCTGTTTTCTGTGGATGTTTGGGTTTCTGTCACACATACATAGATGTTAAAGTAACAGAACGGCTTCAACATTTAAGCACTGGTGTTTAAATGACAAGGATGCTGTTTCAGATGCCACTACAAATGTATTGTGCAACCCAATGCCAGTTACATAACCTGCTTGTGATTCAAATAAGGAATACACAATATACATAAACAAAAGCAATATAAGGAGTGATCAGAAAGTTCTAAGACTTAACAATTATTTCAGAAAATATCACATATGCATTATTATGTTGTTATTACTGTGTTATGTGTTATCCCTATTCAAATGAACTTTAACGAAATGATACACATTTGCCACTTTCAGAAGCGGTGTTGGAGGTCTTTAAATGTGATGTAACTTATTGTGTGTGCAGAGTACTATAAAATTCTTACTTGCATGTACTAAACAGAATAAGGCATGGAATGTCATTAAATATCCTGACTTTCAACTTCATTTTGAGATCAGTAAATAGGTGATGAAATTATGGTTAGTTTCTCACCTGCTTCCTTTGAAACCTTTGATCATCAGGTTTCCTCTCAATCATCTGACGTATCTGACGACAATTTATATATATTTTTTTCAACTGTAACATCCAGATTATAATTGCATAATTTTGAAGATCACTCTGAATGAGAGTCATCTGTGACTGATCCTCAGGCATTTTGAAAGAATTTTGTCCACTGATGGAAGACAGCCATACTTGAGCAATCATAACCAAAGGCAGTTCTTAATATTTGCATCATTTCTGTTGAAGTCTTACCCCAATGTACACACTCCCTGGTTATTGCAGCTGCACATTCATTGTGCATTATTTGTCCAGTACTTTATAGTATCACATTTGTATCTCATACTAGTTGTCTAGTATTGTACAGTATTCTAATTATAATAATAATTATAATTAATTACATTTAAATAGCACATCTCTCACTACTCAAAGAGCTTAGAATCCTGCATTGTTTTGTTTTTATACTTGCACTTTGTGTAGTCCCGTATACACGATTCCTGTGTTTTATGTGGCATAGGTCCAGACAAAAAAGCTACTTTGTTCCACTGTATAGTTGTGTATGCATAGGGTGACATTAAAGTTGATCTAGCATGATTTTTTTGTGTCTGGGGAAAAAGGTCATCTCTCTTTAAACATGCCTTTCTCTACACAGATATGAGTTAAGAAGTAAGGACTTGTTACCCTGGATAGGCTAATATCTCTCTTTTGTACACCCCTCAGCACAGCTCTGTGCCTCTGTATTGCAACCTGTAATGGACAAAGTCTTATGAGCTCTTGATTATGCCTGTACAGTTCTGTATGTGTAAATCGTCTTGCAACAGTAATCACAATACAAATTGTGTTATATAAAGAGAAGATGGTTTGTCTGTTTTTCACCTGAGATTTGTACTTAGCCCAGTATCAGTGAATATAGCTATGTATAAATTTCAAAGGACACCAGTCTGTTACAGGACAAAGTTGGAGTGAACAATATTGATGCTATCTGAACCTCCATCTATCTGTATTGAACTAGATGTGTCCAGTATGGATGGATGCAGGACGCAACAGATGCTATGCTGGGATGGCAGCGTGCACAAGACTCAAAAATACATGCATTGGCACTCAGCCTAAAGAAAAAAACAGACTAAAATTTGTGTAAGTGTGCAATGACTTTGAATCACAACCCTGGTAGCTTTCTATGTCGACTTTGCAAATTTTGCCTGTGTCTGCTTGAAAGTCTTTCTAGATACCCTGGTTTTCCTCACACGTCCCTACAGATATATGTTAAGTTACACAGCGACTACAGTTTGTCCCTTTGGGAGTGTGTGAGTGGGTGTGCGAAGCAGAGAACATCCCTCCAAGTCTTGCATATGCCTAACACCTTGTGTTGCTGGGATAGGCGCTTGTCCCCTGTGACACTAAATTGGATTATTTAAGTCAGAGAGTGTTATGCTATGTTCTAATGGAGCATTATCTTTTCATGGGTATTTTGAGACAATATACATAGATTCACAAATATGTAACACCTAACATAATTTATACAAGAATACTAATATAGTTTTATCTATTATTAACCTGTTTGAAATATTTTTAGAAAGTCATTATCTATAATAATAGTGATTTAGTGCGACAGTTTAGCACTTTTTCATAGCTGGAAGGACAAGATTTCTAGTGCTCCTACTTGCAGATAACAGACACTTAAATAAACTATATTGTATATATTTTTTACATCAGTGTTTAAACCCTTACCCTTTTTATTAGAGGTCTCATATTTGCAATATTAAAGCAAATTTTACATTTTAATCTGTTTCAGTTGCCTGTGCCCTGCCAAGTATAATTTATATAGTAAAACCTTGCCTAATATTTCAGCAACTTCTCTGCCCTTAATCTTCTTTTAGAACTGTAAAGATTTCGTTTGCTTAATCTGTTCTCATAATTCATAGCTTGTAAGCCATGAATTAATCTTCCTGCTCTTTCTAATGTCTCATTATCATATTTGAAATTTGGCACCTTGCAGTGTGTACTGTATGTTACTTTATAAGGCAAATCCCTCTAATGCATTATATGGCCATTATGCGTCTTCTCATGATTTATAACAGGATGACCTAAATATGCATCTTAGCTTTGCTTTTCACTCTTTAATTGCTTCTTCTGATTACTCTGATAATAGTCTAGATTGATCCACCTCCATAAACTCCATTTCAAAGGGATACTTGATTATACTGGAACTGTTCATTTTATGTTTGAATTCTTTTCATCATGGTTATCCATGCAAATCAGAAACCATAACAGTTTTAAACTAATCGATCATAAATAACATTTTTAGAAGGTTAAGTGTAACATGAAGAATTTATCTTTAGTCTTCCTTGCAGTAAAAAAATATAATAGATATTGGACACATAAGTTAAACTGTTTTATTGTTAGTTCAAACCCCATTGTAAAAGTTACATTGCAAGCACTTCAACCAGAATTGATATGAATTTTTCAATTTAGGACTTAATTTAAATTGCTGATTTTTCTGTTAAAGAAATTACTCAAAAATGATTGGAAATTTCCATTCAGCAGTGGATATGACTGCTGTTGAACAGCACAGAGTTCTTAGGAGTAAAGAATAAAAACTAAAAAAGAGAGTGCCATGCTTCTAATTAGCGGAGAACATAGTGGAATTTTCACTGTGTTCTGTTTTGGCCAGTTGTCCTGGAATTGTTTAATTCCTTTGGAACAGGAGCAGCTTCAGAGGTCAGCAGATTATGAGGTTTAGAACCTTTGCATTGTCAGAAACTTGCAAATGCTACTTGCGTGTTAATGAGATTGAGAACTTCTGCACTTGGTACATCCATTTTCAGCAGCAGTTTCCTATTTCTGTAGAATGCTTCAATATAGCAGTATTAATATTGTTTCTCTGATTCTAATCATTGGACATCATGGGAAAAAGCAGACAAACTAGGACACAGGAGTTTGCAAGTCTTGTAAACCTGTTTTTTTGCAGTCTTAGATAAGACTTATGGTTATGCCCTTCTTTGGTTTCTTGTGAGGAGCGTTGCTAGAGTATGGAGATCCAGATCCAATTCAGCATGCAATTCTATATTATGTGTATTTTGGCCAAATGTTTGTAAAAAGATGAGGGACATCTCAAAAGCAGTTGGAGTACCCAGAATAACTGCACTTAATTTGGCAATGGCAAAGAAGTTGAAATAAATGAGAGGAATGGAGCCATTAAACACTGGTGCACCGTCATCACTGGACTTTCACAAATTGTTGCCATCTTGTAGGACCATCAGACTTTTACTACTAAGGGAAGGCAGGGTTGGATGCAGAGACTGAGGTGGGGTATTCTTCTTCTTGGTTCTAGTCTTACTAGCTAAGGGTGGAAGAAGAAAATAGTAAGAGAAGGTGTTAAATCCTTGTTTCTGTTACATACGTCCCTGTAAAATGTAGAAAGTTTACAGATGGTTGGAAAAATCCGAGTTAGCATATTTCACATTTAAGTTAATATCAATGAAATTTGCAAAATACATCAGCCATATGTAAGTCACTTACTGTAAAAGCATATTTTATTACAAGATCTCTTTGTATTTGTAAACATTACTTTTTTTCTCTGTTCCCTTTCTGAAATGTAGCTATATATGTAAAGTAGAAGACCTGGGGGGAGGGGGGGACTTTTACGGGAAAAGTTTGAGAAGCCCCACTTTAAAGCATTTAAAGCCTTAACTTTGAAAGGATAAGGAGAATCACAAAAGTTGTCATTTGCCTTTCAGGGAGATCTTTAGCAATTAAAAATGATATTGCTATTTTTTTCCCAACAAAATGTGTATTCTGCCATATTTATATGGGAAGTAGTAACCCTGAAACATTTCTCTGGGTCAAAGTTGTTGTTTTTTTTCACTTGCCTCATCAAAAAATGTTTATATAGTTTTTGTGTTTATTAACAAATATGTATTACTTGTCTCATACATTTAACTTTAATAATTCCAGGTTTCTTTGATTTATCATTTATAATGTTTGTTTCTTGTTGTGTTTTCAATGTGGTATGCTACATAATCTGAAACAAAACTATAAATGTTTCACTAGTTGATCTTCAAATACTGCATCTGTTATTGTTATATAACATCTGATATAGTAAATTAGCCAACTGTCACAAATATATATGAATAACATAATTAAAATGCTGCTCTTGTAGCACTGGTGTTCACTACTCAAATGAACCCATGCTTTATTTGTAATGCAACAAAAGGAATATTTTACTAACTAGGAATTTTAAAAGCATTATAAAGTCTTCTGGTGCAAGTTAAAACATCATAACTCTCCTTCTAGACTTTGTGATTGAACAATTAAAACAAACACATAGAATGAAATTATGGCTTGTAGTTACCTATACGTATCCATTATACCAACGGAATTATAGGTTTATATGTTCATTACTTGTTGGCACCTTGATTAATGAGTGTAACTACCGTACCTTGAAACGTTTGTCTTCCTTACCTGAAAAATCTCAGAGCACACATTAGAGTTGTTATTAAGCAATAAATCTAAAACTTTGTACACACACTTACACACATATATATATTCAAAGCTTACTTTGGCTACCACTATACCACCTTGTTCTGCAACAGAATGTTGACTTTTTTGCCATGGCTACATAATAGGAAAATTATTCTTATAATAATTATATATTTTTTTTTTTTTTTAATAAATAGCCTGCAGATGCATAAATTACAAATGAAAGAGTTGAGAACATGCAAGTTTTCTTTAGTTAGGAAGGAATAAATGGTCAAGTGATTCTGTATGTAACAAATGAAAACCCTCTCCTTTCTGAACTCAGTGAAAAGAAAACCCTCTTTTTTGAATTCAGAGACATTATGTGGTTTTGTCCAGTGACTATGCTAAGGCACCACAAATCGGGGTTATGACTCATTTGGTGACCTCTATTGGTTTGTTAGTAGTTCCTTGGCCAATCATTAAGCCAAAGTAATGGATTGACAGGGACATGTGTCTCCCTAAACCAGAGGTGGTTGCTCCAGTTTGTGTCCCTTTACGTTTGCCTGAAAATTGTAATGTATTTGGGCACTCCTTTTGGGGACCTCTGTGGCTTCTGGGGGGCACTCTGGAAATGTGGGCTTACTGTCTCTCAGGGACAGTAGTGCTTACCTAGATGTGCTTCCAGGCTATGCTTCTGTTATGCTGGAAGTAATCCTGAGTTGAAAATAAGTCTCTGTTACTTGCCTAGGTAGGTTTGGATTTGAAAGGATAGAAGTGGCAAGAGCTCACCTGGTGTGAGAAGGAGGAAAAAGAAAAGAAAAGGTAAAGTTTGTGAAGAAGAAGCTATATTTGCCTAATAAGGATATCATTATTGGCTTTTTTGTTTTTGTGCCGTTGTGCTGTAGGTTTGGGAGTGTATGAGATTTCCCAAATATTACAGGCTCTCACAAAATATCAAATGTTTTCTTAATGATATCTCATTGTGCAGCGATACATAGCATAATGCATAGCATTTTACAAATTTCATAATTCAGTTACAGAATGTTATGGCTATACATGACCAGAAAATTCTATTTTTCTTTAAGTAGCAGTTTGTGTCCTCTGTAAATTTGAATTACACCCCTCAGTGCATGCTCAGTGCAAATGGTGCAATCATAGTGCACCTAAAATGGTATTACTTCAAACTTTATAGAAAATTCACCTACTTAAGGACACTTTTGTAAACAGTACAAAGTTGTAGAGGTCACAGAACAACATTTGGAGAAGATGCCTGACTACTTTATTAACCCATAAAATGAATAATCATACTTGACTTTCTACTAGCTGCTCATATAAATATAAACTATAGCGATATGTTAGTGTTCTTATATCAATTTTTGTCCAAATAATATTTTTTCTGAAAATATGGCACTCATTTATTAAGAGTTGATTATTCAGTGTGGCTTGTTCTTTGCCTTTAAACTTTTAAAGAGCAAGCTGAAAATGTGAATGATCCCCCATTACTGGTAATTTAAGGGCAGTACTATTGACATACAATTGAGAAAGCAATCTTAAAATACTTTTTTTTATTCATCCAAAAATAAAATAAATAAACAAAGTAGTGTAGGCAGCATATGAGGATAAAAATTAGATGATGCCTCCAGAATTATTCATACTCTTGAAGAAACTCGCCAGTGTTGAAGAAAATATGAGAAAATTGCATAGTATAATGCTGTTTACTGCAACACAGCTGTGTCTGTTTTCAAAATGAGCACCCTTTCTAGATTAGTTATGATTACAGTGCAAGTGAAATTTACATGCTTTTATGTAAAGTGTTAGATAGCAAAGTAAGGGCTGTACTCACTTTTAATATTTATTACTATACCAGTCTACTACATTCACTATTTGAAACAGATTGTTTCAGAAAATAGAAAAAGTAACAATATTTGAAGACATTAGTCAATGTTGTACCTTTCACAGTTTACATGTGGCATTTTCCAGAACACTGGTTAATACTGTTGAGAAAGTAACATAAAACGGGTAACCTTTATTATGTTTTTCTTTATGTGCATTGTTTGATAGTGGAAAGGATTTTTTTTTTTACTTCAACATAATGTATTAATGTTAATTAGTTTATTTTTCTAGGCTTTATTTGTATTTCTTTTTAAACAGGGATCAGTTATAAATTGCGTCAAGGCTAAGTTAATTTAGAAAAAATGTATTGACGGGCGGCACGGTGGCGCAGTGGGTAGTGCTGCTGCCTCGCAGTTAGGAGACGCAGGTTCGCTTCCTGGGTCCTCCCTGCGTGGAGTTTGCATGTTCTCCCCTTGTCTGCGTGGGTTTCCTCTGGGTACTCCGGTTTCCTCCCACAGTCCAAAGACATGCAGGTTAGGTGCATTGGCGATCCTAAATTGTTCCTAGTGTGTGCTTGGTGTGTGTGTATGTGCGCCCTGCCCGGGGTTTGTTTCCTGCCTTGCGCCCTGTGTTGGCTGGGATTGGTTCCAGCAGACCCCCGTGACCCTGTAGTTAGGATATAGTGGGTTGGATAATGGATGGATGGATGCATGTTGTATTGACAGTATTCACCGGGTGAATTAGGAAATAACTCTCTAGCAGCTTCTAGTAATACAGTAGACGTGTTGAAATTGGCAAGGATCAGAAATCTGTCTGTTTCAGGCAGGCTGTTGTAGTTTAAAAGTCTCCGCATACCTACAGGCACACAATTTGTCTGATAGAGACATTTTACCAACACTAAACTCCATATATCTGCAAGAGTGCAGAAAATGTGGTGATAGCAGAGATGAGACACGTGACTTGGTACAGAACCTAAGTCTCAGAAATTGTGTGCACATGTGGCAACATGTATGCAGTCAATTCTGAATTTAATAGGAGTATACGTCATCACTGTTGTTTCATTAAAGCAAAAGATGCTTTAATAATCTCACTAAATTCTATAAGGCTTAGTTGAAAACAAACTCAGTATAGGAAAATCTGTGATTTTGCCCAAAAGACAATTATAAGCAGAATGAGACAACCTCAAGTAAGTGCAATAAGACCCAGACAAACATAAACTTCAACGTTTGGGAGTTTAAAAGATCCTGTGACAGTTCATAACTGCATTTCCAACTTTATCAGACATCCACAAAGCAAAAATACTCCATAGGGCTTTGTTTGAATCTTTCCTGTGGCAAATTAAGAAGCTGAAAAAGAAGCGGATCATTATCTGCATTTCTGCTTTAAAGGCACAATTAACAACTTTAAAACATCCCACTATATTGAACTTAAAGGCTTGGGAAAGCAAACAGGGGGAAAAATACTATGGGACCAATAAGGTGTCTGAATATGGTGTTTTGAGAGGTGCTATTCATAAGATTATGTAGTAAGTAGCTCCCAGCTAGCACAAGTATACTGATTTTATTCAATATAGGATATGTCTTTTGTAAGTTATTGTGATACTGTGGGGACAGCAATATGAATATGGTTTATTCCTTTTGAAATATAAGCTGGAACAAAAGGGAGAGCTAAAGAGTGAAATATCTCATTAATAACCATTCTGTATGACAAAAACGTCAAATTATCTGTTCTTGGTTATACAATTTTTATAAGAAAAAATATACTGTAAAACACAGACAGTTTTTAGCTAATGTTGCTTTCCATAACTAAAAGTTATGGTGAAGTGTTTTCTAGATTTTCATCCTGCTAGTTCAGACTGATGAAGAAAATAACTAACCTCATTCACAAACTACTTGAAAGTTTTAAACGTTTTGCATCCTCCAATAAAAAAGTTCAAGCAGCCTAGGCTGTACTGTTTATGTGTGTATATTTAGCTGCATAATTTACATTTGCAATTCACTTCATTTTGGCCATAGATTATTATAAACACAGAAAGTAACCTTAACAGAAATAGTTTAGGAACCTTAGTTAGTAGTTTTTTGTGTTTTTCATTTTCAGGCCATTAGCCTCAAGTATGCCCTTTAGATTCCAAGCTAGCAATATGTCTTTAATTATTTAAAAGTACTCTGCTTTATGGCGTGTATTTCCGGTTTTGACTTTGCCTTGCCTGTTTATCTGAAGTTTTGATTTTTTAAATTCTTAGTTTCCTATAAAATACAGTATTGAATCTGTTATCCCTTATTTCAGCTTTTCCCTCATTTTGCCTCTAGGTTTATTGCTTTGCAATTTAAGTTTGGCTTTGTTGTTTTAGAAGTTTTTCTTTGTAATCTTGATCATCAATCAAGATGATAACAGTACTTCTTAGGCATTTATATAGGTAAATATAGTCACATAAACTACTAAAAGTTGAAAACCAATCCATTAATCGTTAAATTCAATTTGACACATTATGCTTTTAATTAATTATTTGCAGTAATTTGTCATTTTTGAACAACCTAAAAATATCTGTGCTGGTCGATGTTTGCTTTTTAAGGATTCGCCATACCTTTTAGTGAGAGATTTCCTCAATTCTTTGCCTCCGTATTATACTTGAAGCTAAAGAGGCAGTAGTATATTTACACAGTAAATATATTGCTTTGAAAAAATGTATAGAGGCGTGTATGTGTTTTTACATATCAAAACACATGCATGTATAACATAAAAGATGATTTTCAAAAAATCCTTTTTTATAATTTACAACAAAACAACCTGAACATACTATAATAATAGAAATTCATGCTTAATAGGCAGCTTCAAAATGATATCAACAATATTCTGTTGATCTTTGCAAAGACATGTAGAGTATTTTCTTATACAGAGATTCTACTCTATCTGCTTTTGTAAATACAACATAATGAAAAATGCATGGCTTATTGATTTGCTCATAATGAACATGTTGCAAACAACAAGCATATGGCAGAGGTATCAATACTTTCTTTTGAAATATATACTCTTTGTTATTTCCAGTTTAGTATATATTGACACATGGTTTTGCTGAAACAGGCATGTATCTCAAAGCATTCATGCTCACACATTTATTGCCATGCATTTAAAGAGGATTAAATGGTTCAAAGTATTTCTGTACTATAGACATTATTATGTGATAAATTGTTTAAATACAAGCTAATTAAAGCAAATAAAATATTAATTTCAATGTTTCCAAAAATACATAGCCATTTAAGGTTCAATTCACGTTTTACTGACAATTAACGTTTTTTGATTTAAGGAAAGCTTTGAAAGCACAGTTGCTCATAGTCCTTGGTTTAACACTTTGATTTCTCACTCTCACAGATTTAATAGCAACACCAAACACAATAAGCAAAAAGTAGTGCTTTTTTTTCAGTTGTTACAAGTCATGACAGAACATAACTGCTAAATAAACAGAAATGCAGAGACACAACTAATTCAATACACAGACTAAAGCTTCCACAATTTGGCGAATTTGGATGTGTAGTTCAAAATTCCACCCATTGCAAGCAGAGAACCATAGTTTACCTCAAGATAATAGTATCAGAAATCTTTAAAAAAATGCATCAATTCCAGTTTACTTTTGTTGCCACAAACATCCCTCTGAAGCCAAGATGGCATGTTGTCTTAAATCGGAACCTTTTCTACTTCAATGAGGACATATTCGATTAGTTTAGAGCAGGGATCTCCAACACGTCACTCGCAAGCTACCGGTAGCTCGCAACCCCTTTCCAAGTAGTTCGCCAAAGGGTTAAAGAATCCTACATAAATTTGAAAACTTCATTAGTTAAATTAGGGGTGGGCGATCTTTCCAAAAAATCATATCACGATCCTTTTAACACAAAATTATGATCCACAATCTGAGTTGCAATCTCTTTTCAATGTGGCATACACTTAAGAGAATATCTGGACTCAAACTCATCAAGACTTAAGTAACACTTTATTTTAAATATCAGACAAAGTTGAATCCAGTTGTTCTCTCGTTCGCTAGCTAATTAGAGTTAAGGAGCACTCCCCAAAGCCGGCGAGTGAGTGAGGAAGGCCCCTTCCCCGGCCCATTGAGTGGATCTCAGATTCGTGCAAATAAATCGGTACCGCAAGTGAACTATGATACATAGTGAAATGAGAGAAGTCGCAAAATCAACTGGAATGTTCAAGCAAATTATAGAAAAAAACCTGATCTAAATCTGTTAAGTAGTTCTGTCGTGAAAAGCGGGCAGACATATAGACAGAGAGAGACACTGGATTTTATATATTATATATTAGTAAACCTTAAAAATAATGTGCAGTTAAAGTCTGAACAGCATTCTCGGCATTTCTGGAGCTTAGTAGAGCCAGATAACTATAAGAATCTTCACCAAGCAGCTCTGAAAATGTCTGCTTTGTTTGGGTCTACATACCTCTGTGAGTCTGCCTTTTCTGACATGAAATGTCATAAAATCAAAGTTCAGAACAACACTGACAGATGAACAGTTAAATGACTCCATAAGAGTGAACCTAAGTGGCTACACTCCACCATACACCTGCCTGTCTTGTTGACTCCATACAGTACCAGTCATCTGACTAACTAAAAAACACATCACACATGCAATATGTGAATATTCTTGTGAAGTGAAACAGGGACTTGTAATTGCATTGTTTTGTTTTGACAGCATTAATGCTTTAATGCAATAGTGTAGGATACACTAGAAAATGCATACAGACATACAAAATGCAATTGCAGGTGAACTAAATATTTTTTGTGATGTTTTAGTGCAAAATTTGAGTTGTGGACACCAACATTTTGTAACTGTTCAGGCAAAACAACTTTATTCAGTTTGTTTGGGTTGGAATAAGCTATGAGCATAAACATTAGAAAACATGAGTAGCTCTTGGCCATTTTCATTTTGTAAAAGTAGCTCTCAGGGGAAAAAAGGTTGGAGACCTCTGGTTTAGAGGCATTTGATTTTTCATGTTGGACCCTGGTGTCCATTATCAACCATTATAAAGCACATGAGCAAGCTAGATAGTGTGGCTGATGGCCGGGGCCCTTGCCGGGCTGGGACACCTCTTCTTTATATGGTCCGGGGGAACAAGCATGAACTAAACAGTACTTCCCCCGGGATGCTAGATGGTAGCCTCCATGGATAGCAGTGGTGCCTCAGATTCCCACAGAGCTCCATGGGAGATAGAGTTCTCTACAACCCTGTTGGGATCCAGGGTGACCGCCAGACTCAAAAGTGCAGCCGGAAATAGGTCATCAAACATATCGAGCATTTCCAGGTGGGCTATAAAAAGAGCCAGCAGCCGCCACTCCGGGAGCCAGAATCGGGAGGAGGGAGACGAAGCTTGCCAGAGAGGAGTGGTGGAGAAAGAGAAGAAGAATTGTGTGGGCTTGTACATATTGGGATTGTGTTGTGCCTGTGGGAATGAGGAAGGCGTTGCCCACAGGCGAAGAAAATAAAATAAAAACATTTATTTGTTTTATCAGTGTGCCTCCTGCATCTGTCTGTGCCGGATTGAGTGCTGGTATAGTGGCTTTTGTTACAATCGTTTTTAAAAAGTATTAAAAATGCTTCACTTTAGAATGTAATTTCAAGTGGCAAATATATATTATGATTTTTAAGAAAAAATATTAACTTGAAAAATATTAAACTTATATTCTTTAAATATGTTAACTGTTTCTTTGTGTTCATTATTTTTAGTTCCAACTGCATCATTAATCTTTGCATTTAGGTTCTTAATTCATATATATTTATTGGGTTCAAATACTAGCCTTGAGAATGTTGTGATTTAACAACTTAGTTGCTCTTTTTATCTGAAAAAATGAATTTTGACATTTTCTGTGACATGCAGCATATTTCATATATCCTGTCACTATTTGAAATCTCTTTAATTGTTGGAATTATTAACATAGTTAAAATGAACATCTTTATAAAATTCTTATTTCTCTTTTAAAGAATCCCAGTATTTAGGAATATACCGTATACTTTTACAAAAAAGCGTGACTCTGTTATTATTTGGAATGGAAAAAGGCAATGAGTTAAAAAGGATGACACTGCAAAAACTGAAATCACAGGGTACCATGGCACCAGGGTTAGACACTTATTTAACCAATTATTACATTCACTCTTGATCAATCTGGCAAAGCACACGGTAATGTATCTTTAAATAGTATTATGGACATATCCTATCAGTTAAAATAATCTAAAATATATCAAGGAGTGGAATCTAATTGCAATGTTTCTCTAGCCGCACTAGGTTATATGTTTTGGGACTTTTCTAAATTAGGACAGTATTGTGCAAAGATATTTGCTTACCTGTCAGATAGTGTTGGATTTACAATCATTTCTAATCCTCTTCAGGCTTGTTTCTGCAGACATTGTGCAAAATAACTAATAAGCTTCCCTCAGTAATGAAAGAATGTATTACATTTCTTATAACAAACCTCAACTGTGTCTTCTTAATCAGTTTTTCCAATTTTCTATCATGCTGAGTGTAATGTCTTTTGGAAAAAGATGGAAAAATCCTGCTTTTATAGCATATGAAGTTGACTTTGTTCTGGGTGCTGCAAGCTTTGTTCCAGTTAAGAGGCTAGCTGCATTCACCCAGCAATGTAGGGTGCATTGGGTGTGTATGTGCTTATGTTCAATCTGATTTTTCTAGTTTAATCACTTGAAGGATACAACCCTTTTTCAGCATAAAAATGAAGACCACTACAATAATGGAATGGCACACTTCCTACTAGTCATTAACAGAAAAATGGATAGACATTATTGTTTACGTAACCTCACACTGACGTTAGAGAAGTCCACACACACACATATATAAGAAAACTTTGGTATGATCTCACAGGAATTTCCACAGCAAAAGCAGCACTGATCATCTTACAGTTCTATTCAGAGTATATCAGATGGGACTAAGCTATATTCTGATAAATACACTCTACTTTCCTTTAGGTGGAAGAATCCTAATGCACCCTCTAAAACAAAATAGGAAAATGAGATCTTAGATTATGTTTTTGAACAGACTGATTTTGTTTATCTTTTTGTTTCACTGCAATGCATGTTTGATTGCTGCATTGTAACTCATGTATTGTAATACATATATTTGGAACACATGATTAAAAAAAGAGATGCCCTTCTTGTATGTAATTTATTTATATGAAATGATTTGTCCCTTCAAATTTTGTTTCAATGTTTCTTACAGTTATCTAATCTGTATGAAAGTATGAATTTATGTGCAGTTGACTCAATAAAATCCTTGTCAATAAGTACAAATGAGATGAGTTGCTAAAATAGGAGATATATAGTCAGGGTAACAATAGCATTCTAGTTGCAAGATTTAAGAGAGAGCCAGTATAAACATCAATAAAAATCATCAGTCCATGAAATTTGACAAATAAATCAAGTAGAGCCCTAACAGAACTTTACTAAGTATTCAAAGTACTCTTTCATTTTCTAGGTTTCCCTTTATGTTGTCACCCAAGATTTTAGTTAAAAAATTCTAGCATAAAAATTGTAGCATTTAAACATTCTTCAGGAATCCATCAGGGCCTAATCTTTTCTTGAGGTCTTTGTGTAGGCTTCATTAAGTTCTGGTAATATAATTGGGCAATTGAGTGGATTTGCATCCTGCATTGTTGGCTTAGGTATGTATATGTAGGACGACAGAAAACACGAGGTAAGAAATGTTGAATACATATCTAAAACAGAATTTTTTTCATATGCTATAGTAATAACGACAAAACATTGACATGAAGTGTATAATGTGTGAAGACTGAAGTCCAAATATCAAGTAAACACTTTCATAAAAGGTATAACAAAACAAGTGTGCTTTTATTCAAGAATATAACCAAAGAAAAAGAAGTCGTTCAATTTACATGTTGGTGTCAATGAGTAAAAACCCATGCCCCAATATCAATCGACACAGAAGTTGGCATTTCTGATTGGCTGGTGCAGAGGTAATCAAAAGGTTGCGGGTTCGAGCCTGGGTTCCCATTTTGAGCAGTGAGCTGTTATTATTATTACTATTACATAATAAAAATATATATTTGATTTGAGTCTATAATATCCAGTGTAAATTTTTGTGTTTGTTTTTTTTTATTATTCAGTTTTATTCTCTCAGTCACGTTCATGTGGTACAATGAACTTGTCTCTTCCTCTCTGAGTTAATGGCATTTATCTCCATTCTTTTCACAAGAGTAGTGATGACCACAGTTGGTCAGAACTATTTGTTGTACTTTCAATCAAAGTTTCAATCCCCCGTGACCTCTGTCAGACAACAATGACACCCATGCAGAACGTGTGGAAAACGACAGATTGGCTGAGATCTATGACATCTGGCAATGTTTTGTTGAGCTATGACAGAAAAAAATCCTGTAACTAATCCTAAAAAGTGAACAGTACACCAGAAGAAGAAGTACGTTATTTTTGAACATGGTAATTACCAATATTGAGAAATAAATCCCAAAACAGGATTATTAGTGGAAGAAGCTAAAGACTCTATCAACATTGTAACTCTTGCAAGCATTTTCTTTACTTTGAGTAATCTTGTCAGTTTGGCTACCTGATTCTTTTTCCTGAGCTTATTCTTTTTAAAATTTAAAATTAATTAATTAATTTAAAATTATTGAGCACCAGGATTTATTTTGCTGCAATTTTGGGTGGCGTAAGACTAACTGGCCATGGAATTTGACGCTTCAAGATTGCCACCTGTCTACTGTTAGTACTGTTATTAGTATTGTAACCAGGGCATAAATATTTTTGATTGGTTTAAATTTTTTTTGGAACAATTTATTATAATTTTTCACATCTTTCTACTTGAATTGCTACCTAATCACAAGCATTTGTACATATTTTTAACAGTTTTGTTTTTTACTTAGTTTCGTCTCAAAAAGTCTCAATTTACCATGAAACGTTTCTGAAACTAATTTAACAGTGACACAATTGCTGACCCTGTGCTCTGACCCCAAGGGGTATGCGAAAACTAACAACAACAACATTTATTTATATAGCACATTTTCATACAAAAAATGTAGCTCAAAGTGCTTTACAAAATGAAGAACAGAAAAATAGAAGACACAATAAAAAATAAACATAAGTCAACATTATTTAACATAAAATAAGTAAGGTCCGATGGCCAGGGTGGACAGAAAAAACAAAAAAAAAAACTCCAGAGGCTGGAGAAAAAAAAATAAAATCTGTAGGGATTCCAGACCAAGAGACCGCCCAGTCCCCTCTGGGCAAACAAATTAACAAATTCCTAAAACAAGAAATTTTATAAGGTGAAATAAAAGAACATAGTATATCCCAACTTGTAATCAGCTGTAGCATTTTTAATAAAGAATATCTATTCATTTATACATGGTAAAATAAAATTTAATATACTTCTAATTAGTGTGGCACATTTAGAACTTAAGTTAGTTCTGCTTTTGTTAGTGCACACATTAACTATCAACCTTTTCTGAAATAGGTAAGGAACATGTTTAAATTGTTTAAAACTCCTAGTATATCCTGCACTTTTGCTAGATAAATGCTACTTTAATTTTCTGATTAACACAGAAAAATAAAATAGAGCAATATACTGTATATTAATCAATAAATTTTGCAGTAAATACTCAGTAAATAAAACAGTCATGAGCCTTCATTACAAATTAACTCTAACACGGACATCCTTTATTTACAGCAACTGGTAGGACACCATATGCTTTGTTTAATGCAACATGACAAACTGAAGAAATCTAACAGAAAGCTTCCTTTAATCAGCTAAGTTCATTTAGATGTACTGACCGTGAAATATTTCAAATACATCAATCAACATACAGATAAGTGGTGTAGTCCAGAACCACACCCCTGTTATTAAGTATTATGTAAAGTCAATAAGTTAATCATTACCATGCAGAAACACCTGGTTAAAAGAAGTAAGACTTATTTTATGTAAAGTGTTATCAGATAACAAAATATAAAGATAGATGTTATATATGATCTAATTTTCTAATTTAAATGTACAAATGGTCACAGGATGTCCTAGTTTAACAGGCAGGCAGTTTCAATCACTTTTTTCTTTTCTCTTACAATAATCTAAGATTTCATGTTTGTATGTAGTTTATCAGAAAGGTTTTTCAGCAATTTATATTAAAATACAGCAAGTAGATGTATTAGGTACATTTGTTAAATTAGCGTGTGAAATGAAGTCAGCAAGTCAAGTGAAAATAAATGCACTATAGAACATCATCTCGGCTCCATAAGCAACATCTTATTGCTGTTTCAGTGCATGTTATATAAATCAGATTTCCAAAAAGCAGCTGGTGGTAAATAATGTCAGCTGAAAAACATAAATCAATACAGGCAAGCACAATACAGCTGCTTATTATTTTACACTGTGGTACCCTCTGTCCCATAATTAACTTTCAAGGCACACTCTGGAAGTTAGTTTCCATGAGGAGAGTGTAGTGGTAAAGATGATATATGGGTTAGGGTTACAGTTGCTTGTTTGTGTTTTAATGATTAACATCTTTTAAAACAGACAGGGTTTTTAGTTTTTAGAGTACCATGGCATACATTTTCCCAACTCCTAATATGGTACTAATGGTTAATTTATTAAATTAATCAATGTATGTAAGTGTACATTGAGTCTAAATTGGCCCCATGTGAGGCCCCTTTGTTAGTGAGCTCCTTAATGCTGCCATAATAGGTTCTGGTCCTTCATGACCCAGAATTAAATGAATTGTAATTTAGAATTTATGGTATATATTGTTATAATCCTCAAAGTTCAAGGTTAAAAATTGTGTAGCAACCAGCATTTCTAAGGACTAGATTATAAAACCAGCCGTAATGGCATCTACAGTATGTAGAGTTTTTATTATCATGTGTTACTCTGAAAGCTAGCATCCCTCTGTAAAAAAAAACAAAAACTACAAACTCCTTTCCCTTTAAAGGCAGTTAGATAAATGACAGTGATTATGTGTTAATGTACTAATCAAAAACAAGTTAAAAAAAATCCCAGCACAACTAATTATCAAAATTAAACCAATTAGATCATTCTCCAAAAGTAAAACAGAAAAAAATTAATATGAATTCTTATTTCATTTTATTTTTATTGTATTTTGGGAGGGCTATAACGTTACTTGATTTAAGGGAATGTACCCTACACCGTACAAATTATTTGATTATTTGTGTTGGTATGATGAACTGTGTTTTCTGCAATCTGTAAAATTCCATGTGCTATTCCCATTAGGTCTGTGATCTCTTATTGATTACACACACAATAAAAAATCACATACATGTGAGCATGCTTTATTAAAAGGAAAAAGGCCTTTACATTTAGATTCAGTTATGCCGTAGATGTTTAAATGTGATACATGTCTAGAAGAGTAACAATTCATTTGTGTGTATACAGGTCTGTGGATTTTGACCAGTGCTATAGTTGAAACCACCTTTACCGTGTCAAAGGTACATCCGACACCACATTTAGTCCATGATCAAGTCAAGACCAGGACAAAGTAAAATAGAGTCTTTTTCAAAACATAGCAATAATTTGAATTCAACCGGTTCTAACGCAAACTTTCTAAATCTTTAATGGAGTCATTTGAGACTTAGTCATACTATACCCCTGCAGAGTCACTTTGGACATTGAATTTAATCATTTTAAAGGATATGACCAATTGTTGAGTTGGGAGCATACACAAAAGAGCACATGGTCTCAATATGTAGTGTGACAAAGTAACGTGCACAAAACAAATATAAAGAGTTGGGGAATAGCCCCGTATATTGCTTGTAGCAAAAAGTTGGTCAAAAATGATGAAACAATCAAACATTAGGCAACTGTAGAGGATGTTAGGTGGCTATTTATACAGAAAATGGCTGCCGGACATGATTAAGGCAGAAGTAATGTCATCAATGGTGGACCGGAAATGACATCACTTCCGGCCTCTGATGATGACATCACTTCTGGTCCACCATTGATGCCATCACTAACGCCTTAATCATGTCCGGCAGCCATTTTCTGAGATGTGGGTTATTGCAGGTATGTTTGGTTTATTGTTCTTCTTTGGTTCTATAAGATTAGAAAGAGAGGCATCAGTACCATAAAACAACCCCCCATCTGTTAATAAATCGCTCACCTGTGGGTTTGTTGGCTGTCTCCTAAGCGCACGTGTGTGACAGTAGTCATAATCCCGAAAATGCTAATCATACACCATTACAGAAACTAAAGATAAAAATTTATTTTAGTAGTCAATAATTCTTAACTCCTCATAGTAAGGTGACCTGGGTTTGCTTCCCGGGTCCTCCCTTAATGGAGTTTGTATGTTTTTTTCATGTCTGCGTGGGTTTCCTCCGGGTGCTCTAGTTTCCTCCCACAGTCCAAAGACCATTAAGGTTAGGAGCATTGATGATCCTAAATTGACCCTAGTGTGTGCTTGGTGTGTGTGTGTGTGTGTGCCCTGTGGTGGGCTGGCACCCCTGCTTGGGATTTGTTCCTGCCTTGCGCCCTGTAAATAATATATCGTTATTTAGAATACATACATTTCATGTGTGTTCCGTGACTACAACGATCTGGGAAAATGTAGGATGACAGGAAATGTGAGGCAAGAAATGTTGAACATATAACTTAAACAGAAACCTTTTTCGTGTTCTACTAACACCTGGCAAAATGATGACATGCAGTGTATAATTTGTGTCCAAATATCAAATACACACTTTCACAAAAGGTACAAAACAAGTGCGCTTTTATCCAGGAATATAAATGAAGAAAAATAAATTGGGTTAGGAGACAATGCTGACATGTCCGCTTGGCTGGTACAAAGGTAAGAAACACTGTCTCATAATCAAGAGGTTGCGGTTCGATTCCGGGTTCTTCCTGCATTTACTGTTTCAAGTAGTGAGCTGCTCTTATTGTTTCTTTTATACAATAAAAGCATACATTTGATTGGAGTCTATAACAGATGTTGTAAATTTATGGTACTTGTAAAGGTTAGCATTTTTTTTTATTATTCAGTTTTATTCTCTCAGTCACGTTCATGCTCCACCCAATCAAATAAAGATGTGCTATAACAGAGGTGAACTCAGATGAGGATGAGTGTTCTACATCGAAGAAAGAGAACAGAAGCCCTCCTTGTAAGAAACGTCCAGTCACATAAAATGCTTGGGCTGCATAAGCTCAACAATATCAAAGAATTAGCTTTTCAAAGAGTTTGGAACCTGTTCTACAATAGCTCATCTAAATAATTCAGTTTCTATTATCTGTTTTATGAACTTTTCCCTTGTTGATCAAAATGTACTTGAGAAACAGGAACAAAGACTTTTTTTTCTTAATTAAGTTATATGATATTTATATGGATGGTGTAATAATATTATGATTTAAATGTATAAAAGTAATGGCTTAAAAATGTCAGGAACTGACTGTCTGACTTGCCTGGGGGAATACAAGTGGGCTGAGATGAAAGAATATGAGTAGGCCGCAGCTGGACTTGGCTGGAATGGGGCTGTGTCTGCCTGAGCTGAGTCATTGGAAACTGCATACACACACTGATTCAAGAGGTGTGTCAAGAAGCCACAGGATTCTTTTAAAATAAAGATACTGATAGAGAGGACTAGTCTGCCATTTTCCATCTTAAGGAGGCCATCTCTCTCAGCTGCTGTATTTAGACAGGTCATGCTACCTGTTTCTGCCAGTCCATTCAAGAGCCTTGCAATAGCAAAAGACCAAGCCAGAGCAGAGACCAATCAATACAATAAGACAGAGAGTCACCTGGTAGCTTATTGTCCGATTGTATTATTTTTATCAACATTCATTGTACTCACTATTTTGGACATATCTATAATGTATGAATAAATGTGTAACTTTCTCTCCTGCCTGTCCTGGTACTCTATCCAGTTTCTTGGGGATTCAGATATAAAAGAAAGTAAGAAGTGTTGATCTACAGTAGCAGTCAGCCCTGACAGCACGATAAGAGTATGGGATTTGGGGCATTTTGTTATGATCTGTGTAATACAGGGGAAAATATGGTCACCCTAGGATCCTACCACAACAAAAAAAACAAACAAATAAATTGCCAAGTGATGAACAATATATTTTAAATCTAGTTGTCAAAATGGACTTTGAATCAGTCTAATGTTGTTTGTTTGTAAGTATTTAGATATGCAAAGCGTCAAGTATTGTGATTGAAGGATAGATTGAGTTTTTGTGCTTTTAGGGCAGATCAGGAGTGCAGTCTTCAAATGAACAGTTTGTGAACGATAGGGGGCGCTCTCGCTCCCTTGAACCCCTGTCCACGACTCCATACACCAGGTAAAAGTCCAATAGTTGACTTTATTTTGTCGCCACAGTGCACAAAGCACACTCTCCACCACAATACTCATTAAATTACAATAAACCACAATAATACAATCCTCCAGCTCCCAGACGCGTTGCCACCCTTCCACCCAGCTCAGCTCAACTCGCCGTCTGGGAGCTCCCACAGTCCTTTTATATCTCCTGACCCGGAAGTGTTTCTGCCCAACAGTCCACAAGTCCTTATTCCTTCCGGGTCAGGGTAAATAGTCCTTTTCTTCAACCCGGACGTCCGTCGCTCTTCCTGTGACGAACCTCCGGGTCACAGGGCACGAAGAAGCCCTCGGTCCTCCCTGCAGCTCCCTCCTGTGGCCCCCACGGCATCCAGCAGGGCTTTGCATAAAAACTCCAATGTCCATGATGCCCTGCTGGTCTTCTGGGGACCTCCACGCTGCAAGGAGGGCTCCACCTGGCGGCTTGGGGGTATTGGCCGGGATAAGTGGCCGGCCATCCTTCACAAGTTGAATTATTATAAGTTTAATAAATGAGACCACGATGCTAACCAAAAATCAATGTCACAACCAGTTATGAAGTTATACTCTAAGTGTCACAAAATTTGCTTGATTACTCTTGTCTGGAACAAGCCTAAGTGTTTCCCATATTCTTATAAGGATTAGGAAAAATTTTGTATATGTGTGCACACAATCAGTTATGCTGGCTAATGATGGCACCCATGAAATGACACCATGAAAAGACTTTTTTGCAAAGAAAAGGGGAATACTAATAATTTTAAAACTTACTAGAAATAAGACATTCTTAATTGAACAACAAATGGCTAAGACCAAGACAATAGAAAAAAAATAGCCTGAGCCTACCCTACTTTTGTCATTATATTTACATGAGATTTTTTCAGGGACTCTGTTTTGTGTGACTAAATTACACTCAGGCAAGTACAGAAGCCCAACAACAAGCAGCACTAAAATATCTTCCTTCTTTGGCTTTTCAAGTTCTATAGCCAATTCCTAGGGTTACTTATGTAACAGTCACTGGCTATCTAATGGATGAAACCTCTTTCAGTTACCACAGCACATGAGATCTGAAGCATGCTCAGTTTGAACTCTGTGTCGCTAACTGCTCCTTGTGTAATGGTTTTGGGGCCTTGCAGAATGTAGAATCTATTTCTTCATTTTAGTTTTCTCTATAACTTTATTTAAACATTTTATATTGTCATGCTATTAATGTTATCACACCACCATTTTGTTTATTATTTGTTGTTTTCTAAGGGGAATACAGCCATCTTGTGATGACCACCGACATTTGGTTAATGACAACTGCTTCTTGGTGGGTGGAAGTTACAGCACATTACATCATTGTGCTACTTTTGTAAAATATTGCTTCACACTACAAGACTGTCCAAGTTTGTGGATGCAAATATTAAAAAGAAATGTAGGAGAGTAAGGATTTTTTGCAAGTTCTTTTGACTTTATTTTGGATAATGTTCTGGGATTTACCTCATAAGTTTTTTGATATTTCTGGGCTCAGCCTCAGGTTCTTGATTCACTTATTCAACTTCTAATCCATCTCATGGCCTTTTTGACTCACAAGTATTACAGTATTGCTTCTACAGTATGTAAGTATAATATGCCCATTTCCTTTTGCTAGGGGTAGACTGCCTTGATGAGTCTTAGTCTTTGCCTATTGCACACATCCTCCGCCTTCAACCCCCTATTCTCATATATAATGCACAAAACCACTACCGTGCCTCCCCTTAGCCTTCTCCGTTTGACAAGTATTTTCTGAACTGTCCCATTCATTTCCACCTCATTTCTCCTCACTAGATAGATAGATTGATAGATAGATACTTTATTAATCCCAATTGGAAATTCACTACATGGTCCATAACATTTAGTTCACCATTACTACTCATGCCCTTCTTCTAACCTTTCCATTCTGGATCACTCAAATACAGGTATATTTGTCATTTCCCACCTTATTGTTGAGATCCCTGTATTACTGCAGAGTCTTAAGTAGTATCCTGTTCAACAAAATACCTACAGTCTCTAGGAACAATAAACCCCTCACAAAACTTTTAATTTAAATATGCTCACTTATATACTTTATAGATATACTCACATTACTCTGTCATTCAGGAGAGTAAACTCCATTCATTAGCTTTTCTGCAACTGCCTACAGTCTGTTTAAATGTGTGACACCGATCCAAGCTCATTAGTTAATGATCAAATAATGTTAATTTTCTCATATGCTACCTAAGCAACTTGAAATGCCTCAATATAAAAATGTTGATCAGAGATTCCTGGTGTACTTTATACACTATACTCCAATTCATTTTTTTCTTAGTGCTAAGCATTTTTTATTCAATTAGATTGAAAATTGGGTTTTTATTTATTTTTTATATTGTCAGCTAAAGCAGCACATCAAGATAAGACAAAATATGCTGACTTAGAACTTAATAATGTCTTGATACATCCATTTTCTGTGTTTGCTTTCCCCTCTTTGGGGTTGGAGAAAAGAAGGTTATCCAGCAAAGACAAACACCATGTATATAAGAAATTATTCCGTATTTAGACATTTATCTTTTATAATTAATACAAATAATGTAAAATCCTACTGTGTTTAAGGAAATGCAGACTACCGAGTATACAGTATCAAACATTTATTTGTTTTAAGTAATTCTTGACTCCACTGTTTTGTATGTTCTGTTTTATTTCTTGTTCAGATTGTGGGTGATTTCTTGTTTGTTACCAACCATTATTAATATGATTACATAAACCATGAATTCTGTATGTAATGTTAAGTAGATGAAAAGATCAACATCTCATTGAAGCTGTTTTAAATCTTTAAGTCTTGTGTTTAATCTTGAAATGCAGGCAGCAGTCAATGGGTTTTTGAAGAAGTTATTTAATGGTAATGAGTATCTTTGTATTCAGAGCACGCATGACATTCTGAACTATATTAAATTTACCATTTTCCAAGTTTACCAAATAAAAATACAGAGTATATATGGATTTAAATAACAACTGTCCCTTAAAAATATTCAATATCAATAAAGCTCCTCACTGACCTGTATTGACACCGCCCCCCCAAAACATACTTCAGAAATAAAAATTGTATTTGAAATGAAGAGTTAATGCAGAACATGCATATTTTTATATGACTTACCCGAATAAATTTATCACTCAAACAGAATAAGCATATCACAGAATTGTATAGAGCCTGAAGGAACTTTCTGCTTGAGTCAGAAACTCTATCCCAATATTAAAGCTTAAAATTTAAATGACTAGTAGGATGGTATATATTAAATATATGTGAGACCCAGTTTCCATAGCAATCAAAAAGGTTTTGATCATTGAATAGATTTTTGCAATTGGTTTCATTTAACTCATTGTATTCCTTTTTGTGGCTTATGCTATAAAAATTATAACTGGACTAAACCATTCTTATAAATACATTCTATGGATTTAATGTTTCCTTTCAAAGTGCTACATCCTGAGTTTATTCTGACAGGTTCATATATTCCTAAACTGTATATTATTTTATGTATTGTGAATAAAATACATATTATATGTAAATGTTAAGCTGTGGAGAAAAAAAATCAATTATTGTATGATGTACCAATTAAACACTGACCTGAAAATGAATACATTTTCTTTCAGTAGTCCGAAAGATATCTGCATGCTATCATTTACCTGAATCTACCTCAGGAGGTAAAATCAACAGGTGTCAAAAAGTAACAATTGCAATTTACAAAATAAATATCAGTCATAGCAAAGAAGTGAACTTTCAATAGGCAAAGCAGGATGAAGCCACATTTGGCTGTGTTGAACAGTGGAACCTTGGATTGCGAGCATAATTCGTTCCAGAAACATGCTTGTAATCCAAACCACTTGTATATCAAAGAGAATTTCCCCTTAAGAAATAATGGTAACTCAGATGATTTGTTCCACAACCCAAAACTATTCATATAAAAATGATTAATACAAAATATAAAGTAAAAATACATAAAACAAATTAACCTGAGAGAGGAGGGTTATTGTGAAGAACGACTTTCACTGTAGCTAACGGAATCCCTGCTATCTGTTGGCTCACTGGAATCTTCTTTTTTTGCGACTTTAACAATGAACCTATCCAATGACAGTTGCTTTTACCTGAAGAGTAACTACACTTGGACACAAAATAAAAAAAAATTGTTTTACGCACTTTAAGGTTTCTAAACTCTTTTGGAATTCCACCCAACGGGACAACACATGGGAGAGCATCCCGAAGCAACCGCAGGCTCCCAGCGCTGTAGCGTATCACCACAAAAGCGAATCCGAAAAGACTGCAAACATGCTATAAGTGCCTGCCATTGATGGGTGATACAATGAACATTATAAATGCAGGGCACAGGATTACTTGGTCACTAACCTGGCCAAGACTCTGCCTGACTGCTGTGTCTGTGTAGAGGAGAGTGGCAGATCCCGCTACAATAAATAACCGCGCTGTTCCAGTTTCAAGCTGAATAAAGCTGGTGTTGCTAAAGTACTAAGACTCAGCTTCATGTTTTGGGGTGCAAATCAGAGACTCACATGTTACAACACACTCATGTGGTCACAATGCTATAGTAAACAGTATACGCTTGTATGTATGTTGACTATATGAGTGAGGCATGCCGACTGAGACAGAGAATGGGAGATGATTACCCACAATCCCGCAGCGAGAGAGAGAGAAGAACCATCAGCTGAGTTGTGATCAGATGATGCTCGGCAGACAAAGCATATACTGTACTTACTACTCGTATTGCAAGACCTCGCTCGTTTATCAAGTTAAAATTTATTAAACATTTTAGCTCGTCTTGCAAAACACTCGCAGACCAAGTTACTCGCAATCCAATGTTTTACTGTACTGTGAAAGTATTATGTGGAGAAATGATTCTACTGTTACAATAAAAATCTGTAAACACATAGCATGGACCTAAATTATAAGTGCATATATTTAAAGTTTAAAAGATAATATTAAACATGAATATAGTCCATAGCATCTATTTTTTTGATTCATTTGTTAAACAGACATCACTTAAAAGATGATAAGGTTAATTCCTGAGTATTTTATATCTCTAAATGTTCTGTTGTTCAGCCTAATAGAATAGGATTTTATTTGAAGGTTATGCATTGTAGAGACAATTGCACACACAGAATAAAAGTTAAATAAACAGTTGAAACCCAGGGTAAAGGACTTTAAGAATTAAAGCTGTTGAGATTACACTTGCACATATGTTTGAAGAGCCAGCTACACCAAATATAGCTGCTACCCCCCACCACCCATGGGCTTCAACCTACATGAGTAAAATATTGTAAATATTCAGAACATAACCTGCAACTCACCTTTCTGTGGCAACATTTCAGATTCTACCAGCTTCTTTAAGAGATACATTTTTGGAGATCTTTTTCCTTATCCTAGGTCAGAGAAATACCACATCATTTTCATGGCTTTCTTCTCTCAAGGGTGGTGAACTTGTCTTCATGTGAGCAAACAGTGGTTATATTTATTCAGCCCAGGTGATTAACAAAAGAATTGAATGTGCTATTTAGAAGTCTTCACATGCCTCTCCATTCATCATATTCTGCTGTTTACAAGTAACCCTGGAATTGCATCTAAGTAAGAGTTTTACTGATCTGAACAATATGCCTTACATCTCCAATTGAAATGAACAATGAAAATACAAAGACACATTAATTTAAATACTTCCAATCATTTTTAAAAAGACCATTAACTAAACACCGCCTGTTTTTAAACATGGTACTTCAAGTCAATTCATATAATCTGTTTTTAAGTTTTAATGATTGAATTTAAACAAAGATAAAAAATACTGAAACATGTAGATGCTAAAAGAACATGAATGTTAAGATATGGGTACAGATGGAAAGAAGCTATAAGATATTACAATGTCTTTATTTGGAAAAGTAAAGTAAAATCCATTGTCAAGGAAAAAGAGCTTGGTACCACCAAGAGATTGCCATGATGATGACTTTTCTGAAATATTAATCATAGGTTACTGAAAGGCCAGAGATTAATTTTAACTGAATTACAGAAGTTGTGGTCAGCATATGGCACTGTGTTGATTTTAAGAATTCTGGTATTATAAATCTTATGTTTGTGTCCGCCTGGACTTGTTTGGTTTCCTTTATTTTGTATTACAAATTTTTCTATATAATTTTCATATATATTTTGTTCATCACGGGCACCGCCATTTTGTTGATTAAATTGTTGATAGCGACAATGCTGAGTTGCCACCAAAAAGCTGTATAATGTGACATCATCTTCTAGAAGGTATTTAAGATTTGGCATTTAATAACAAATCTCTTTTGTGGAGTTAGCTAGTGCAAAAAGGATCTTAAGGGATTCTGTTTCATGTGCTGGGCTTAGTTATTTTGCTATGCTTTGACCATGCACATTATTCTTTTTTTTTTTTTTTTTTACATTTAATTAAATTTATTATTATCAAATAACATTCCATACAAGCAAGTCAAGTTTTACAAAACTAGTTTTGAAACAAATCAACCCACACCACCTGGCACATTATTCTAACTGTACAAATTTTTTTTTTCATCCTGGTCTGTTTGAAACATTCTGCCTTTTTTCAACTTCGCCAGAATAGGTATGAGTTTACATGGGTGCTATTTTCTTGATGAACTCCGGTTTCTTCCCAGATCCAAATATGTGGCTTGATATAAGTTAGTGCTGGAGTGTGTCCTGCAGTGGACTTGGAATCCCAGCAGTTAATTCCTATTTGACTGTTTTAATAAATAAAGCAGGTTCATAAAATTAGTAGTTGGATAAATGGAAAATCATTGTTGAAAGATCAAGACTGATTTAAAAGGCCTACAAAGACTGAACGTATGACCAAAACTGAAGAAAATATTGAGTATTTTTACTATCCAAGGAAGGGGCTGTGAAAGAGCTTAGCCTGATGTGACATGGAAGTACTCCACAGTCGTTTTGTCAGGTGTCCCTAAAGCTGAGTCAAGACCTGACGGAGAAGGGAGTAGCTTATGAGTTTTTTTATATCCCAGCTTGGTTTGCTTGTTCATGGCTGGCTAACAGTGATAGAACAGAGTGATTTCTCAAACTGAGGCAACTGCTTAGATGCTTCAAGATCATCAGAAAAGCACTTACAAGAAGAAAACAATGTTAACCAAATCTTAAAGTGCAAAGAGATATTTGTTAAAGATTTAATATTTCCCAACACCCTATTAACACCATCACAGCAGTAAAGAATCGATTCCCAAGGAAAAACAAATCGATTCAGTACAGGTCAACAGGAATGATAAAGCGCATGCATGATGAGCTCAGCCTCTTTTGTTTAGATGTTTGAAGCACATGTGAAACTAATGGCCGTCTGATTCATGATTCTTTCTATTTAGAGCCAAATCATCTTTGATGAACAAGAATTCATAGATCATTCTTACATTCATCATACAAATGCAATACAGAAGCAACACATTTTAAGTAGAACGTATTAATTGCATGTTCTGTGCAATTTGTTTTTGGATATGTTTTAAACAGAATATCTACTAATATAATATTAAACTAATATGTTTATGCATTGCCAAATCTACCATAAGGGTGACTTGGGTGCACACCCTGGAGCCCTGCTCACAAAAGGGCATTGTATTTGCCAGAATAAAATGCCCAATAACTGGGAAAAGTCCAAGTTTTTGCCAACGGTACAGACACTCACAAGCAGCATGCTGTCAGGAAGCCACTACTGCCCCATCACTGATTCTCACAATTATAAACCTGTCCAGTCATACCTAAATAAAAGCTTTTAAAGCAAAAATATAAGTGGGTAGGGCACAATCGGAATAGGTGCTTAATAGGTCTCTTTTATGAGATTGTACATTTGCTGTGTTACCATACCACAAAAGGGAAAATGGATGGTCATTCAGAGTCCAGTGATGCCACGAAAGAAAAAATTAGAGAGAGGCAAAAGATGTTGTTTTGCCAAAATGTATACCATACTGCCATTTCCAAATTCAACAATAAATTAATAAATGAATTAATGATAATTTCAAGAAATTGTTACCTTACCTTAAATATTTTAACATTTTTGAGCATGTTTCTGTCTCACGGGTTTTTTTTTTTGTGATTGTCCACCGTTATTTTGAGAATATGACTTCAGTTTGTAGATTTCAAGTTCACCTTTTCAAAAGTTATGTTTTACAACTGTTTTTATATTAGCAATGTCACACATCAGGCAGGTGCAGCTTTACTTTGGACAGTTAAATATTAAAATATTGACAGCTTATTATAGCAGCGTACAGTGGTAGGCTGAACTATTTTTGCATTTTTTATTTTCTTATATTTTTATGATCTCCTGTTGCATAGTGCATTATATTGAACACTGTGTGTTGGTTTTCTGTATGTGTTTGATCGACACACCCTGCCTTTGTCTTTTTATAATGTATCCTTGTAGCATTGTATTCATCTTTATTGCTTATGAACTCTCAGATGTGTTTACTGTGAATCAGAAATACTGCTGGATTTATATGTACTGTACAGTAATTACGCATTAGTCCCTGTGAAAATCCAGTGCTCCTCTGCTAAATTTATTGGGTACCAACCCTGCGCTGAACAAAAAAGAAAGAAGGTGAACTTGACCTGATTTAAAAAATTTTTTTTTTTTTCTATTATATGCCTGTATCTGATTTATTATTGACATATGTGATGTTCATAATGGGGGTAGTTCCTGCCTTGCGCCCTGTGTTGGCTGGGATTGGCTCCAGCAGACCCCCGTAACCCTGTAGTTAGTATATAGTGGGTTGGATAATGGATGGATGGATAATAGGGGTAGTGAAGGGGTGGGGTTTGGGTGAGCGGCCTTTTGAGTTTTGTCACCTGTGGCCCACAGAGTTCTTAAGCTGGTCCTGTCAGTAGCATAATCTGCATGATTTTGAATTAAATTGGCGCAGCCTGCACAAAATTTGCATTTAACACAATATACATTCAGTAAGCACACCTAATGCTATCTTACTGTGATGCACCAGAGAATACATTCATCAGGTTCTTTTACTTTAGGTGTATTAAAAGCAAGCATTTATTTACTTAAGTAGAAAGGTCAGTGTGATACTTCAACTTTAATTAGAGTACATTTTAACTTATTTATTTACATTTTTACTTAAGTAAGTGGTTTCAGTACTTTCTCCACCACTGCTTCTAACCACAGGTGAACCCTTATGGAAGTTCACCTTCCAACCGTAAGCTCAAAGAATGGTATATTTAGTATCCGCTATTTATTGTCCCTACCATTAAGAACTAAGAACACATTTAAAATCACATTTTCTGCAAAACACTAGCAAGATGTAAAATTCTAATTTTCCATGCTGCTGGACCTTCTGACAGAGTACCAATGAAACTGTCTTGTATTAATCTAAGGTATCTTTCCAGAATACATTATTAAGTATTTTCAATTAAAGTAAATGTTTTAATAGAAACTAGAGAGATCAGTGGGCCCCACCAAAACACCAAATAAAAAAATCCTCTGCTGTGAAGTGGATCATTTTCATTTTCAAAAATGTTAATGTAAGTACTGTGAATAATTAATTCATTAAATTTAAAGAACAAGTAGTAGTAAAAGCTTACATATAAAAATTGTCATTTTATTCCTGTATTAATTTTTGTCTTCTCTTCTTTACCTTGTGATTTTGTCATATTCTTTAAAATTGAATCACATGAACAGAATCAGTCTGAAAGTTGACCTCGCAACTGCTGCTGTTTGTTTTTAACTTCAGCTTTAGTGTATTCCTTTTAAATTGACTGTCAATCTTTTGTCAGATTGTATTATGACCTTGCCTACGACTAACTTTCTTTTTGAATAACCCTTAAATCTCTTCCTCATAAATAAGAATGGTCAATCTGGAGTATACTGAAAAATCTTCACGATCACATCAGGACCATTTGGAGACAGTCAGACACAGGTGGCTTGAGATCTGAATCCCTGACCACTTTTAAAGCCGTTAGCAGTTGTGTGAGTAGTTTATGTCATGCATGCAGTTTAACAAAACTAAAAACATTAAGAATGCTGTAGATACTTTTATGTGACACATAAATGAGACCCAGCCTCTCTGCAAAATCAATGGGAGGCCCCATAGTACATAGTTTGAAAGACGTTTTTTTGGACTTAATTTAGTCTCTTAACTTGTGTAAACTCCACATGTCACGTACCTTTCTGTAAGTGCAGAGAGATTTGTATTTGCAAGAATTTACCAGTGTAGGGATTTATACAGGAACTTCTAATGCCAGGCAGTGGAATTGCAAGCTGCAAATTGTGAGGTAAAAGTCACCTTTAAAGAGTGAAAAAAGCAAATAATGAAACAGAGAAGAGCTAAACTTATTATTTTCACAGCCTAGCAGCCACTTTAATTAGTTAGAAGGACAACCTTTGAGCCATTTTCCCAGGGTTGCATTATAAAGATAGGAATAAATAAATAAATAACTTCAAAAGAAAAGCAGCACATTATTCATGGCTCCATAAAATTCTTTATACAGATAGCCACCAGTCAGTCTCATAACGTTTATAGATAACTAGAAATGAATTTAGTTAAAATGCTGTTTTGTCTTAATTATACCTATTATCAAAAATCAAGGTTATAAGTAACTAACAATTAATAGTCATTAATTATTTTTTCTACTTGAGGCCTTTGATTAAAATTGTATTGCTATATAAAAGATAAATGCCCTGCAAAATTGTTTTCATTATTTTTGTCTTGTAACATACATTGCCTTAAGGAATATTTTATTATTAATCATCCTCAGAAATCTTATGCGAATGAATATCTAGAAATACTTCCTATAAAATAAAAGAGACTGCAATTTCCTTTGACATTGGGATATAAGAAAATGAAATGGAAAACCGAAAAATGGAATTGAGTATGGAAAGCACAACATTCAACACCCACACCCAATAGCAAGGGATTTCAAAACAAGAGAGCGCCCATTGACTACGAAGTTGGTCCTTTCTAGCATCGAGTCACGACTGGTTTATCGCTCTTCTCTCAAGAACATATCATAATAAGTTAAGGTCTTGCAAATCTTGCTCAGACACCAACTACATATAATTCCACATATCTCACGGCAATTTGTTCCTTCTCCAAACATAGTAAATTCTCAGTTTAAAATTACTGCAAGTCTTTGCAATTTAAAATGTCACATATAATAGTAACTGAGTTTTATTCCAATAGTATGTTTGTCAATATTTTCGTAAATTTGGATCTCAAGTTGGTCATTTATGAAATAACTGGACATGATAAAATTGACATAACTGCTTGAAATATGTATTTATGACATAAGCATTGAATTTATATATGTGAGCAAACAACACAAGCATTACACTGCAATTATTACAAAAACATACAGATCTGAAGGAAGGGAGCTGATGAGCTCCTCCGCCAGATTTGAGGATGTTAAGCAATTGCACAGTCTTTTCTATAGAGGGAAATTTTGTGGTAACTGTCAAAGATGGAGTGTCTATTCCTTATGGACAGAGCATTTTGAACATTTAGGTGTGACAGGTAAATGTGGCTGGGTAGGAGGGCATTCCACTACACCCAGATAGCAAAATATGTGCAATTGTCATAATCATTTTTTTTTAAATGTGTAGAGAATGTGGTTTTTGTGATGTCACTTGAGGCATCAGAATTTTCAGAGTGCTGTGTATTTTTTCCAGCTTTCTTTCTTGCTCTGTTTGCATACTCTTTGTTGTTATGTTTGTTTCCTGTAATTCACAACATTGCAAATATATTGTATTAGCTGCAGTATCAGATGGCATTAATTTAGATATGTGTCATATTATGACCACTTCTTCCATGAGCTGCAGCATGGAAAATAAACATGCAGGATATGGTGATGAGTATAGAAACAAATGTTAAACTAAAGAAGTATGAGAGGAAAAGGATGTTGATATCTGTTTAATACCTGAAATGGTGATTTAAATTTTAATGGAATACTCCAGTTAAAAACAATATTGTGTTTAACTGTTACTTTCCCTATGTAATTTCTAGTGATGTTTGAGAAAAAATGTTAATCTAATGTTTTCATGCAGAATGAGAAAAAATAGTTTCCAATTTAGGATAAACCGACAGCCACAGCAAATGACTTGTAAAACATGTCCATGGATAAAAGAAAAAAGATTCTCATGCTACTCATGTTGCACAATTCTTATATCTGTTATGCAGTCGAATGCTCAAAAAGTTCAAAAAGTATTATTTTTTTTGCACAAATATTATTAACAAATACTCTGCAATGTGAACAGTACATCACATGCCCACAATCCTGTGCTTTTAACACTAGAATTACCAAAGCCTACGAAAAAACGTAATCTGCGGCAGTGGGGGGATGGGATAGCAGGCTGCTTGTGCAGATCAACACATTTAGAAAACAAAAAATGCTGATGGAGAGGTACGAAGGAATATAAGGTGGGCTGGGATTACGAGTTTTTTCGTAGACTTCAGGGATTCTAGTGAACATCATACCTGTAAGGTGTGCAGCTCTTTAAATTACTATTTTGTGCATCTTTTTGGCTTCTATTTGTTTTAATTTGTGCTTGCTGCCAATCTAATACTGTTTCCATGAATCCAAGATGGCAGAGAAACTGATCACTTGATTCAGTGAGCGTGGCTATGTGGTGGATGTGTGCTGCAAAATTATAAATGGACACTTGGAAGCACGGTCAAATTGTTAGCATCTCTGACATTTTCTGGAATTCCCTATCCCTGTTACGTTTGTTAACTTTTTTTAGCCTGATTTCCATTTGAGCTTCTACATTTTTGCCTTATTTTTCCCTTGTGCATATTTTGTTGTTTTGTGCTCCTGTTTTCCTTTATTTGTTAAAGAATGTTTCCTTTAAAGGTTTCTTCTAAGTACTGTGATGTTTTAATGCAAATTAAGTAAGAAGCTTGTGAAGTAGGCTGACTATTATTGTATAACCAAATTCTTCTTTAATTTTTTGTGCACTTTTCTGAAGTGACCATGGTCTTCTGGGTGTCTTTTCAGGGATTGTCAGACCAAAGGAATTGATTTCTGTAGTTTTCTGCCTTTTTCAAAGTCTTTATTAAAATTAATTATTTCTTAACAATATTTTATGTGGGAAACAGATAGTGTTTTCCCACAATTCAATGGGATGGTGTTACAGTGACTTCATCAATGCAACTATTTATTTCAAATTTATCTGAAATTTGATAGAAATCTGTGAGCTCTTTCCTAATCGTTTTTTTTTTAATATTCTGGCTTAAAAATCCCTCCTTCTTTCTGACCTTTGACAATGATTTCAGGTTTGCCCTTTTTGGTTTTGACGAAAGATAGGGTTGCTTTATGGTTAGAGAACCTTACACATCTCTGACTATGTTTTCTCTTCCAGTCCTTTACAAAACATCTTCCTGTATTGTTCAGGCAAAACACTGACTGCATTAAAGTCGGTGATGAAGAAAACCTCTGCAAATACAATGTAATTCTGCTACATAGCATCACCTTTTTTCAAGTTTGTTATTGTTTTGCACTCTGTGGTATTTAATCACATTTTTTGTCTTCCTGTTACTGACTAAAATCAGGTGTTATGTTTCAGCAGGTTTCCTCCCCTGACTTATATTTAATTTTTTTTTCTTTTTTGTTCCTTGTCAAAATTTGAAAATGTCAAAAGAACACAAAGCTATAATTAAAGGAGTAACAATGAGAGCAGAACACAATGGAAATTCCAGTGTCTCCATACTAGGCCCAGATAAGGCCTGACTTATATTTAAACTCCCCAGATGCTTGTAGGGTCCTAAACAGAACACCTGAGGCTTGTAGATTAATTAAGGGCCTCACCCCACCATAATCACTCTGAGACAGTACATTAATTATGTTAATTAAAAGCAAGTAAAAGAAAGTAACAGTGCTATTAACCAAATAAAACTAGGCCAAACATTTAAGTTAAAAAAAAATGAAAACATAAACAAACAGGACTAGATAACTAGAGACAAGAATCGCACCAAGCCATGAAAATTTCACAGTATGTTTAAGACAGACGTTTGCACCTGGTTTCTACAATGACATCTTTATTCTGCTCATTTACTTTTGATTGTAACTCACCTTATACTCTGTAGCCACAATTTTTTTTCTGGAAAATGCTCACACTTCCCAGCCTCAGCTTACCTGGATAAGGCGTGAAGGCAGTGATACAAAAAAATATGGCACTATTTGCTCCATGAGAGGTTGTCACAATAGGTTGTAAAGAAAGAGAAGAAAGTGGATCTTGAAACAGAAAATTTAGCACCAGACATCATGTCAATCAGAATGAGGATGTGGACCACCGTTTTTGTGGATCAGTTATGTGGATTTGGCATTATAATTCCATACAATCTTGAGAAATGAGTGGAATTGTGCCCGATACTAGCTGAATGATTACCGTTAGAAGACTAAATTAAAAAATTGTTACATGTCATAATGGAGGCATTTCCAGAAAAGGTCAGAGGTTGTGCATAAGGTGGATATATGCAGTCACCAAAGGCATTGTGCTCAGCTGTTCGCCTCCTTAAAAGTCTGACACCTTGAATCAGCTCTGCTTTAGGCACATTACTTTGATCTTTTTTAGTGTCAATAATTTAATGTCACTATTTAGAGAAAAGAAACATAGTAGATGCTAAAAATAGAAATGAATAAATAAATTCAAAGGCTTAAAATATTAAAAAAGAAAGCAGTTGATGCCTGTTTGAGGTTTATCCTATAGTATGTTGAGAGTACAAGATATATAAAAAAAATGTATAGATAGGTGAATTTTATCTCACTTTAGATTGCATATGGAATATATACATTCATTTATAAATATGTGTATTATATAATCACTAGCCATGTTATCTGTTTGATGTTGCTTGCCCTGTGTGCACCTTCACGCCTTCCCTTTGTATCTTCAGAGCCTCACTTGATCAGCACTCCTTTCACAAGTGTGTCATTTGAAGGCACCTTGTTCGTTTCCTGCCCACTTTTGTATTTCCCATCTTTGAAGACGACTCCCATCGTATCCCCTATGCCTTTACTCCACATGTGTCTCACACTTGGATTTCCTCTTTTGATCATATCACCAAAGCCAAACTGGCTAATCAGATTGTTGTGAGGGACTGGATTCACACACATACACACACACACACAGACCTTAGTGTTTTATTATATACTAGATGTTATTTAGTTGTACAATAGAATCATATCTTTCATGGGGGATAAGTTATAAGCTACAGAGTATAGTGAAGGCTACGTCAGAAGCAACACAATGTGTAAGCTGAACAGAGAGCAGTTTCAGAAAGTTAGCCAAGCAAGATCTACTGTACATATGAGACGATGTTCACTATATTGAAAGAGATTGATTATATGGAAGAAACACTAGTTACCTTTCCTCTTGCTCACCCATGGTGACACAAGAAAAAGTAAGAGATGCACATGTCTCATTCTTTCTCTTGCAGTAGTATTCCATAGTGTTGAGAGAGTGGGAGAAAATGGAAGGCCCTACTTATTGTGTATAAGAAAAAACACATTGCATACATATGTTATACCACTTTTAATTTGTGCATTCTTTCTGTCTTTTTTATGTTTTGATTGAACCCTACAGTTGAATTGGTTATAGTTAAAGTTTTGTATTTGATATTTTTATACTTGATGCATCAACAGTGTCAACAAGGGTCTGCATATGCTAAGTAATCCATGTTCCCTACTGGAGAACAATTTTACAATTACTTTTAGAATTGCAATGTACCCTTTTGTTGCATAGTTGCACTGTGGCACAGTAGAGACTTTCTGGTTAATTGGTAACTCAAATCAGACCCAGTAGGGGTCTACAGCTTGAATATTCTCTGAGGTGTGCTGACAAACTTCCAGGGGGTGGTTTCTGTGTCATACCTGACACTTCCAAAATAGGTCCTGAACCCATTAAGCAAGTTTGAGAAAGACGTTACATATTGTTAAATGTCGATTTTCCTACATTTTGCAGAATTGTTTTCCATCAGTGTAAATAAAAGAGACAGAAATATTTTGTTTTTGTGGATTCTATCATGGTTGGGAATACTGCCAAAAGGAAGAATATAATGTGGTTGAATACAGATGTTTAATCCACCTTGCACCAGAATGGAGTCTGTTTAAAAACAGAATTCCAGTGGCATGCTTCCAAAGTAGTAGATGGCTGTCAGAATGATGTTGCATGGCTTGTTGTCCATCTTTGAACAGAATAAAAAACATTTTATGACATTATTTAACTTACTGTTGTCTCACTCTCATTTAGATGCAGGATGGTTCTTAAAGGACATGTCAAAAATCAACATTTATACTTTTTCTTAGCTTTGCTTTTAATCCAGATATTTGTTTTTATTTCAGCATTATATGTTTCCCTGTTAGAGCATGAAGTATTTTCTTATATATTTAACTGTTTTTCTCTGTCCCTGCTCTAGATACTCCCATGTTTACTGGTTTTTACTCTTGATGATTGCATACTGGTTAAGGATTACTTGAGACAAATGGTTAAATTGCATCAGTTTGGTGCTTCTCTCTCCCATACGGGTTTCTGCCAATATGCCAGAAACAAACAACTGACCAAGGACAATGTCAAATTGCATCTTAATTCAGAATGTGGGTTGAAAATGAGTCAATTGCTAGAATGAAAAGGCAGCCAAAGAATTCTAGGTGGAAACAAGAGGAGATGAGGTGGAGATAAGCTTCCTGGTGGAGCCTGAAAGGGAGAAGCTTTGGATGCCATCCAATCAAAGAGAATGTTCAGTTAATTATAATATCTGGCCAGGTCCACTTCAGCCACAGGACTTGATTTATTTTTTGATTAATTGTACTAAAATTACTCCCCAGTAATAACTCCCTGTGTTTTGGTTTTCATGTTAGTAAACCTTAACTTTGGACAATCTTTAGGTTCAGAGAGTTTTATTCTGAATTGAGTAACTTTTAGGAAATGTTAATGTTGTCACTGACACACAGATCACTTATTTGAAGAGGCTTTTTACCTCTTCATTAGATCATGTTTTTGAATGTTTTGACTCTGCAGGTCTAAAGATTGTGATGGGATGTTGGTGATATTACACATTTGTCCCAAAAAATTATCCCTCCACCTCCTGCACCCCCTTTTTCCATTTCATCAACTAAGTTATGGACTACACAAAAAGCATATGCTTTCTGAAACTGGCTTTGTTAATGTACTTTAGCTGTCGTTTCACTTTGCTGGTGCGTATTTGTAAAATATAGCATTTTGTGATAATTGTCTTTAAAGAAAAAGTTTGAACTAATTGCTAAAAAAGAAACAGATTTTTGACAGTAAGCTTAAAAATGAAAAAGTGCAAAAAATGACCCTGAGGCATTGTATGTCCAGAGATGTGAAAAATGTATGCTTTAAGAGATAAGAACTGCTGTTAGACTTCATGATTTTACAGGCCACATCCGTATAACCCGTGCTGAGTGAGAAGTCTGTTTCTCACCAGTTTCACAGCGGTGATTTGTTACAAACCACTCCTGTGCAGACTCATTTCTGGCGTGCCGCTTCTGAATGCAAACTAACCGTTGTCCTGTTTCTGAGGTATTTTTGTAAGCACCACTTCTGAGTTGGAGGTGGTACAAACACTGCTTCGGATGTAAGAAGTATTGGTTTTCACTTTGTATGACCTTGGAATATCAGAAAAAAAGGGAACTGTGGATCTTATGAGCCTTTTCCCCAGGAAGAGAGCCTAGAGGGAAGAGACGGGTAAGGCTTATGAGTTCCAGATGAAAGACAAGAGATTGTCCTCAAGAAGAAAAACTGTATGAAGTCAGGGGAGGAGCTGACTAGGAAATAGATCAGATGACCAGATAAGTGCTGACTTAGAGGTGACCTAACTAGAGAGAAGGTATACTTAATGTAAGTACAAGAGTAGTTGAGAGTCTAAACATCTAAAACTATAAGGTTGAAGGATTTGGATATTCGCTTTCCATTTGTTTTTGTTTATGGGACAAGTTATTTACTTAAAGATTAAAACTAACTAAGTCTTCTTTCCTACCTGTACGTTTTGCTGTATTTGCTCTATTGTTTTTGCTGAAGGATTGGAAACTAAGCCTTTTCTCAGCTGTATCAATCAAGAGTGTGTGAGAGAGAACACTCAGTAGAGAAGCTAAAGTTATTGCCATACCTGACTGAAATATGAAGTAGTAAACTATAGACCAGAGCTGCCCCTTCCTTATACGCACATCACACACACTGTGTGGGGCCCAGGATAAAAGGATCGATGGGGGAGGGGCTGCAGACCTCTACCACTCTGTGATTCAGGAGCCCCACTGGGCAGCCAACCGGATTGCACATTTTTATCACTTGGTTTACATGACTTGAGTCAGATACAGTAGCTGTCCCAGAACCCTAATCTTAGCCATAGTGTAACCAGGCCCATCACGCACCATTATAATGTAAAATGACAACTTCCTCAATACAATGGGGCTCTGGAGCACAACAGGTAGAATCTGATAATTGTTACAGTTTCATGAAATATCAAATTGATGTTGACTATCAACTGTTGTGATAATTTCCATTAACGAGTAGAGAGATGACTTCAAGTCTATACCAGTCAGGAGCATAGGAAAGAAAAAAATGAAAGATGAAGAAGCAGGTCATGTTGCATTAGTTGATTGTGTGTTTAGAAATCTAAATTTGTCTAACTTCCAGCATGCTAGTTAATGTTACATCAACTGCCACTGCACTAAAGCTAGTAGTTTGCTGGGGTAATAATGGAGTAATAATAGCATTATATGTAATAATTTTGGTATAGAGTATCTTACAGATATTATCTGAAATTACAGTGTGAATTATTTATTACCACCATATAGACCTCAGAACTTATACATGTTGTTAAAGGCTGATAACATTAGTTGACATATTAAGTGCTTAGAGTGTTGTTGCATTGAGGACACATTTGTAAGTTTTACCAGCACACAGGCCTTCTGGCTTACTAGTTGGTTATTGGCTGAACAATGGAAAAGCACCAGGCAAGCAACTTTGACATACAAAAAGAGCAAATAGCTCAAATTAACTTGAATTGTTGGTTAATGTTATTGGCAACTCTGCCGCCGAGAGTGGCAGCCATTCCAGCATCTCCGCGTATGACTTAATCTTTTTACCTTTTTTCTCTATTATTCTCTATTTCACTGATCACTTCTACCACTTTCTTTTATGTGGAATTGCTCCCTGGGCACTTTTTACTACTTTTACTACTTGACATGGATTTTTACACACCGAGACTCACCTATTCAAGTTGTCAGCTTCAAGCGATAAAAAAGAAATGCCCGCGCCGGTGTGGTTCCCTATTTACCTGACGAAGTAAGAAGACAGTATCGGGGCAGCCGAGCCGGCACTAAGATAAAAGCCAAGCGGCTTGCAAGAAAATGGCAATATAAACCTTCGGTGCCTTCTGTGATCCTGGGAAATGTGAACTCACTACCAAATAAGATCGAGGAACTAGCCGTGCTGGTGAAAAATGTCAGAACCTACAGAGAATGCAGCTTGCTGTGTTTTAGTGAAACTTGGCTAACAACTACCATCCCAGATGCTAACGTGGAAGTACCCGGGTTTAGCACAGTTAGAGCGTACAGAGACGCAAATACCAGTGGGAAGAAGAAAGGAGGAGGACTCGCTCTCTATGTAAATACAAGGTGGTGCAACTCAGGACATGTAAACATTAAAATCTCCACTTGCTGCAGGGACATCGAACTATTGGCCGTAAGTTTGCATCCCTATTACTTGCCCAGAGAGTTTGTACATGTCATTGTTGTCATTGTTTACATCCCCCCTCGAGCGAACCTGGAGATAGCGAGTGACGTCATCCATTCCGCAGTTGCTAAGTTACAAATGCAGCACCCCGAGGCGCTTGTGCTAATCACTGAAGACTTTAACCAAGTGACGCTGGACAAAACATTACCTGCCTTCTCCCAGTATCTGGACTGTAACACCCGGGGAAATAGGACTATCGACCTACTGTATGCAAACGTTAAAGACGCATACAGCGCCACCCCGCTGCCTGCACTTGGGAAAGCAGATCATAACCTGGTTCTGCTTCAGCCTCACTACAAACCAAGAGTGAAGGCGCTACCTACAACCACACGCTCATTCAGGAAGTGGTCCCCTGAGGCAGAGCAGGCTCGGAGAGACTGCTTTGGAACCACTGACTGGGATATCCTGCAGGGGTCAAATAGTGAGAATATTGAAGAGGCTGTTTACTGCACAACTGATTACATCAACTTCTGTATGGACATTGTAGTTCCAGTAAGAACAGTACGCTGCTATGCTAACAACAAGCCATGGATTACAAGTGACATCAAGGGCCTTTTGAACCAGAAGAAAAGGGCTTTTAAAGGCAGTGATCAGCATGAGCTCAAGCGCGTGCAGAAGGAACACAGAGTCCAGCTCAGGGCGACGAAGGAGCAGTACAGGAGAAAGCTGGAGCAGAAGTTGCAGAATAACAGTATGAAGGAAGTGTGGGATGGGATGAAGATCAGCACTGGCTGCAGCTTGAAGCGGGGTGCCACCATCGAGAGAGACGTGGAGAGAGCAAACCAAATGAACAACTTCTTTAACAGGTTTGACCACCCTAACCCACTCTCACCTCAGAGTACTGGATCCTCCAACCATCCTTCTGCTGATACCAGCATAGTAGAGACATCCCCACCCACAATTACAGAAGCGCAGGTGAGCAGAGAGCTGAGGAGACTTCGTGCCAGCAAAGCAGCGGGTCCAGATGGAGTATCGCCATGACTGCTGAAGGCCTGTGCGCTGGAACTGGGGAGTCCTCTACAGCGCATCTTCAACCTGAGCCTGGAACAGGGGAGAGTCCTGAGGCTTTGGAAAACATCTTGTATCACCCCAGTCCCAAAGGTAACATGTCCTAGTGAGCTGAACGACTTCCGGCCTGTTGCTCTGACGTCACATGTGATGAAGACCATGGAGCGGCTGCTGCTTCGCCACCTGAGGCCACAGGTCCGCCACGCCCTCAATCCTCTGCAGTTTGCATACCAGGAGAAGGTGGGAGCGGAGGATGCCATCATCTATATGCTACACAGATCACTCTCCCACTTGGACAGAGGCAGTGGTGCTGTTAGAATTATGTTTTTGGACTTAACTAGCGCCTTCAACACCATCCAACCTCTGCTCCTTAGGGACAAGCTGAGAGAGAGATGGGAGTAGATTCACACCTGGTGGCATGGATCGTGGACTATCTTACAGACAGACCTAAGTATGTGCGTTTCGGGAACTGCAGGTCTGACATTGTGGTCAGCAACACAGGAGCATTGCAAGGGACTGTACTTTATCCAGTCCTGTTCAGCCTATATACATCAGACTTCCAATACGACTCAGAGTCCTGCCACGTGCAAAAGTTCACTGATGACACTGCTATTGTGGGCTGCATTAGGAGTGGGCAGGAGGAGGAGTATAGGAAGCTAATCAAAGACTTTGTTAAATGGTGTGACTCAAACCACTTACACCTGAACACCAGCAAGACCAAAGAACTGGTAGTGGATTTTAGGAGGCCCAGGCCCCTCATGGACCCCGTGATCATCAGAGGAGAGGGTGCAAACCTATAAATACATGGGAGTGCAGCTGGATGCTGAATTGGACTGGACTGCCAATACTGATGCACTGTATAAGAAAGGTCAGAGCCGGCTATACTTCCTTAGGAGGTTGGCGTCCTTCAACATCTACAATAAGATGCTGCAGATGTTCTACCAGACGGTTGTGGCGAGTGCCCTCTTCTACGTGGTGGTGTGCTGGGGAGGCAGCATAAAGATGAAGGACGCCTCACACCTGGACAAACTTGTTAGGAAGGCAAGCTCTATTGTAGGAATGAAGCTGGACAGTTTAGCATCTGTGGTAGAGCGACGGGCGCTAAGCAAGCTCCTGTCAATCATGGAGAATCCACTGCATCCACTGAACAGTGTCATCTCCAGGCAGAGGAGTAGCTTCAGTGACAGACTGCTGTCACTGTCCTGTTCCACTGACAGACTGAGGAGATTGTTCCTCCCACACACTATGCGACTCTTCAGTTCCAGGGGGGTAAATGTTAACATTATTCAAAGTTATTGTCTGTTTTTACATGCATTTTTATTACTCTTTAATTTAAATTTTTTTTTTTGTTTTTTTTTTGTATCAGTATACTGCTGCTGGATTATGTGAATTTCCCCTTGGGATTAATAAAGTATCTATCTATTTATCTATCTATCTATCTATCTATCTATCTATCTATCTATCTATCTATCTATCTATCTATCTAATCTGTTTTTGGGATCAAGTCCTATGCTTGGTCCCCTTACCACTGTCTGTGTGAAGTTTGTGCAGTCACCCTTTATGTTTGTGAATTTGTTTCCAGTTATTCTCATTTTGTTCTAATACCTCAATGACAATGAGATTATAAATGAGTGTGTGTCCATAAGCGGGCCAGTAATTGACATTAGGCCTGTCTAATGTAACTTTCTGCCTTGTGCCAGTGGTTCTGTACTAGAGTTTGGCTCCTTATGGCCCTGAACTAGATTAAGTATGGTGTTATTCAAGATCACCATCATGGATCATCCCATTCTTCTGAGAAGAAATCAAAATTATTAACCACAAGTAAATTTATTTAGTTATTTAGTTAGTAAATATTATTTAGCAATTCAAACTCCATCTGTAATATACAGTAAATGCATCCAACTGCAATGAGTGATTAGGCCATCTGATTAGATACAGGAAAGATATAACATATAAACCAATAATATTTTCTGTCCACTTCAACATTTTTAGGTGCATTTAATGTTAAACATGCCTACTATGATAGATAGCCATGTCTGTCCACATGCTTCAAGGAAATTTGTCCAGACACTTCAGTTTTCATTGAGGTACCAGTTCAGTCCGCTGTTCACATTTGTGAAATTTAAAAACCTCCTTTTGAAAAGCACTGCCAGATTTGAAAACTTGTCTATTTTAAAACAGAAACATTCTGTGCAATTTCAACTCTGAATTAGCTCACTTTTTCAGTTTTACGTAGAGAGTGGCTCTTTAACACAAAACATTGAAACACCTGTAGTCTGGCAACTTAAGACAAATACATCTGGGAGGGGACAGGGTGGCGTCAGATGGTTGTTACCAGGTAAGAAAGGTATGACTTTAGATGCATATTTATTTATTTAATTCACTAATAATCACATTCTTTACAATATTTATTCAGTACTGTAGTAATGATATTGTTTGTTTATTCATCACCATTCAAGGTAAGTACCATCTCTTACTAAAGTAGAATGCCAGGGTAGGTCTTGTTATATGCTAACAGTCTGGCTCGGCAGCTGTGAGGCATCTTTTGATAACCTTAGTCACAATGGTTTACTTCAACTGTTCTCTAAAATCAAAGTAAGTGACATAATGTTCAAATTAACATGTGTAGAAGTGTATGAAAGAGGGCTTGTGACACTTTATGCTACAGTGACTAGCATGTATGCTGTATTTCCGTTAAATTAATAACAACCTCACAGCTGCATTATCTGCTGCTAATACGTGGAATTGCATCTTGTTATCGCTGTTATTTTTAAATATACCTCACTGTTACAAAACTATGTAATAAAGAAAATTATAACAAACTATTTGATAAAGTGACTACAAAATTTTAAAATGGAACTTCCAAACCAGCTAACCAAGTCTCCATGTGTATGTTTCCTTATTTGTTTTATTAATTGACTATTGTGTATGTATTGGTAGTCAGATTTTTACTGGTGTAATGGTTTTGTTTTGTTTTCTGTATATGCCCAAGTCACTTTATGCAGTTTTGCAGGAGACACACATTTGTCTGCAATACATCGAATGAGTACACATTTTGCAAATAGATTTTGACAGAATAGCATCTCTGACCTGTCAGTCCAGCAGAGTGAAAAAATGACCTGATATTGAGCTCTGGGAGAAAAAAATATTCTGAAGCAGGTCAGTTTAATAAGATATCTGTCAAAAGAAACTTTATACATCAGACATTCATATATTTGGAAAAAATACTCAGGTTCAATTTAGTCTTTTCCTTAGAGTTATGTTGAAGTTCTGTAAGGTACTGAAATGTAAATAGTGCTCCCATCTTAAAGAGGCAGTGTCCTCAGTAGTTGGTGTACACATTTCTAATCATGCTTGTAAAGTATTGCAGTGAGAAAAGTGAACCTTTGCTAGCCTGTGCCTAGACCTTGAGATCACCATCTTTGCTTATTGTTTGCATTGTGTTACCTAATGTATACTGCAAGAATTTCATATATGATCTGAATTCTAAGTGTAATGCAGCACATGTCATATGCAGGTTGTGATTATGCCAGTTTTTACCAGAATGGAAATTTGCATATATAAATGTTTTGAAAGCTTAATTGACTTTAAGTGCTTGCTGGTATTTGCTATTAAGCTGCAGTCAATATACCCGTTTCGATTATAAAGTCACTTCTAAGCTGATAATTAACAATAATTAACTACCATTAAGGTTCTCACTAGTCATTTTAAGCATTACTGTGTTTATCCATTTTGAAAGAAATTTTCCAGAATTTTATATGGGTAATTTGTAGAAACTAAAATTCATATCTCATGGAGAAGCTGATATTGATTTTTTCTGTAATTTAGCTCCAGCACAGTGTATTGTACAGTATATTGTGTTGGAACCACTGATTATATGTTTTTTACTACACACACATATATATGAGGGTGGACCCAGGCAGTCCTGGAATTGTTATAAAAAATTATCATACAACTTTCAGCAATTCCCTTTCAGTCACTGTCAAAGTACCCCCGATTAGGTGCAATACACTTGTCCCAGTGCTTCTTCCATTCCTGGAAACATTTACTTCTTTTTGTATATCATGTCTAGAGCCATCTACAATTTTCTCCTAGATTTCTATCACAGTAGCAAATTGTCTCCTCTTCAGTCTCAATTTTAATTTCAGGAACAAAACAAAATAACAGGGAAAAAGATCTGGAGAATATGGAAGATATGAAGCAACAACCACATTGTTTTTTGGTCAAAAACTCTTTGACAACATGGTGTGTGCAGGTGCAGCGGTATGTGGAGGTGCACTGTCATAGTGCAAAATGCAGTTTTGTGTGCAATCTTTTTTTTTCTTCAATGCTTTCCTGCAGAAACCTCAGAAGTTCTGTGTAATGTTGCTTATTAACAGACCTGTCTGTTCATGGGGAAACTCTTAATTATTAAGTCTGTTAATGTCAAAAAACATGATCATTGTTGTCTTGATGTTCAATATGACCTGACGTGCATAACTGTAGAATAAATGTCAGAAATTAGCACTCAGTAAATTCAGCACAATGCCACTTTGCAGACTTATTAACAAATCTATAGGGACATGATACCCAACAACATAGTCACTAATTAGAACCTGCTCCCATTTGTATACATACTGTACATACAATGTATTTAAAAGCTAACTATAAGGCTTTACCATTACTATTCCTGGTCGTTTAAGCCTCTGTTTATTTTCACCCTCTGCTAACATCAACAAGCAGATTTTGCATAAAAGGAAGCAAGCTCATTTAAGTATTGATGTGGTTTAAAACAGAACGTATTGATTGGTTGCTGCTGCTGCATACAGCCTTTAGTGTCCAAAACTGGTTATCCCTATAGTGTATTTGTATTTCTGATTCCTGATATGGTTTGCATTCTAAGACTTTTCATTGCTGTTGCCATTGGTATATCATTGTTGTATAACCTGGAAGAAATATCTGTCAACCATAGTATATTTCCTTTTGTATTTAAATATTCTCTCTGTTCTCCCTATGGCTTATTTAATTGTTAGTGTTTATGCTTTTTCAGCATCTGGGTACCCCAGTTACCCAGGATATTTATATACTATAACAACAGGATTTATTCTCTTTAAAGCATATTTCTAGAGAACAGCTTTGATTAAGTCAGTGTGGCCTCTGGCTTTTAAATCATATCCTCTGAAATGCCTAGGAGGCAGGGTTTAAAACTGGACTATTATAAAGTGCTTTTTTCTTCAAGTAACAAAGTTATCAATGGTAAGACATAAACAACATATGAAATTAATATGACAATAATACTTTTTACTGAAACCCAAAAAATTGCACTTTTGTGTAATTCTCAATGTCTACATTATGGATTGTTTTCTTCCACCATCCAAACAAATACTGTATAAAGACAAACTATATAAATAGAGCTCATTCCAGTATCTCAGATAGCACTAATGAAGAGCGCTGTCAGCATTTCCTGATATTTCCCGAAAGATATCTATCAGCTGATGTAGCAATGAATTTTAAAATAATCAATCAAACTTTGTAACACTCTTTGATAATTTCATATAGTGAAATCCATGGCAGAAGGTACCCCACCTCAATGTCTTTCAACTACAATTACAATTGTCCACAAGTTTACCATAATACAGGGGTATTGGGGTCTTAGGTTGGAATGGTCTTGCCTTGCCGCAATCTGCAGCAATGAAGGAGCACATGAAACCCAATCATTTTTCTAATGAGTTGAATTCTAATTTTCATCTAATGACTTTCCTTTTTTACACTTACGAATAAAGCAAGCTAGTTTTGATGCTGATAAATATGCTTAGGGATAATGATGACATACTGTACATGGTTTAGTTTAGTTTAAATATTTGTGTTCCATTTTTTTAAATTGTAAATAATAATATTGTTTCAGTGTTGAATTATTAAAATGTTTGAAACTTTTCTGTAAAACAAGTAAGAAAGTACTGTGTCAGATTTTTCCATTACTGGACTTTTTCATTGCAAATTCTAATATAGTTACAAATTCAGGTTGAGAACATCCACAAGAACTGATCTCACTTGTAGCCCAGACCTGCCCGTATCTGCATGTACACTGCAAAAAATACATATGAAAACATTAGAGAGAAAGAAAAAAACTTGAAATGAGAGCTGTTGGTCTTTTATTAAGCAAAAAAAAAAAAAATCTGGTAGTGAGGTAAGAAAAATTCCCTTAACAAGAGTTCCTAAAATAAGCTTAATAATCTTAAATACAAATTTCTTGACAAGTCAGTAAAATCTCACAATAATGTAATGGCTTAATATAAAAACTTTTCACTTGCTTAGATTTCATTTTTTGCAGTGTAAATAAGAAGAGCTACTGCCATACCCAGATACAACCTTCTGAAATATAAAAACAAAGACAACAAGAACCACATCCCCCTTGTTGTCACCTAAACCCACATCTTGAAGCACCTCGAAAAATTACAGAAGAACTTCAGCCAATGCTAAACAATGACCAAACACTGAAAAATGTATTTCCTAAACCTCCCCTCCTGGCATTCAGACAACCACCAAACCTGCAGAAACTAATTGTTCGAAGATCTCTAAGTGAATCAACAGAAAATGGTATATCTCCCTGCCTACAGAAAAGATGTAAAACGTGTGCTCACATTTATAATACAGACCATATAGTTATACCACACTGCCGACTAGAACATCACATAAAGGGATAATTTTCCTGCAGATCATCTGATGTGGTCTACCTAATTCTCTGCATGTAATGTCCTGACACTGCACTCTATGTGGGAGAAACTGGACAAGCACTCCACCAGAGAATGAATTTACACAGGTTCCACATTAAACGTGGCAACACAGATATTCCTGCAACGGCCCACTTCAACAGCCATGGACACTGTGAGAGGGACTTTAAAGTCATAGTGCTTATGGTCAACTTAGAATACAGCAAGAGAGAAAAGAATGGGAAGTCAAACTCATGCTAAAATGTAATACATTACAACATGGTTTGAACAGAGACAAGAGTTTTATGGCCAGGTATGAGGATTGTTTGCATCTCTCGGACTGACACAAACAACCCGACTACAGATCCACATTGTATTGAAAAACCCATTAGAAATTTCAAAAGACTTTGTTGGATAGTTAACTTATCCAAAGATCTTGACCATACATTGTTCTTCTCTCTTGTTAAATGAACCTTAGCCTGAAGGGGCCTGTTAATTTTTTACATTTAAGATTTCTTACTTAGATTTACCAATGTTGTTTCTTGTCCTAGTGTGTGGATATAAACACAGAAAACTCCAGTTTCTTTATTACATCTTGCCTGAAGAAGGGGCCTGAGTTGCCTTGAAAGCTTGCATATTGTAATCTTTTTAATTAGCCAATAAAAGGTGACATTTTGTTTGACTTTTCACTACATTCATAATGGCTAACACGGTACAACACCCTAGTACTACATGCAAAATAAAACAAATATTTATCTTTCATTACATCAGGGGTCCTCAATCACAGTCCTTAAGGGCCTCAGTGGGTGCAGGATTTTGTTCTAACCCCGTTGATTAATTAGAAAGCAATTGTTGCCAATAATTTAATTTCATGGCATGTTAGTACTTTAATTCTGCTATGTCAGGTAAGTCTCATATCCTAGATTTTCTTCCCCTTTCTAAGGATATCATCCAAATGATTTGAAGACTAAAATGGATGAGTAATTCTCAGTCCTTCACTTATTTCCCTTCACTTTCCTTCAAAGTATTTCATCAAAGCCAATAGTGCATGATAAAAACACACAGGTGTAAATGATAACAAGCTAAATGGAGAAAAGCTGCTCTCTTTTGTCATTTGCATGTTATTGCTAATTAGGAGCAATTAAAAACTAAGAATACAGCTGTTTAAGATTAAAATGAGCAATAAGTGTTCAAAATCTTAACGAGCGAGACAACTAAAGTGAAGCAGAGGTGTTACTTGAGCAATAAGTGCTTCTTATTAAACAACTAGGTTGGAGCAAAAACCTGCAGCCACTGCAGTCCTCCAGGACCGTGATTGGGGACGCCTGCATTACATCCATCTTACCAGAGTCAGTGTTATTCGATCTTTCACTTAGGGAATCTAGACATGCAGCTTTAAAATGCTGCATTAGACATGTTTTGATCATTCACTGTTATTTACATGCTTTCTTTCTAACAGGTAATCGTCTTTTAAGAGAACAAAAAAATGATCTGTACATTTCCAGCTTTACTTTTTGTAAACCGTGTTCACGTCAATGTGTCAGGTTTTTAGTAACTGGTGTCTAGACACAACCAAACCAAAAGAATGCAAGTGCAGATGAGTGGTGTGCATTCCTTTCTAGAAAGTAAAGTTCGGTTAAATGAAAAAGTGAAAATCACTCTACCTAAGTGATCATAGTACAGGTAGAAAAATGTGCCTTGAGAAAGTATACACTTATCATTGGTTAAATATATGCTAATACAGTATGTATTTGCAAAATCACTGAATGTAAGTTGGTTGGTTAAAGTTTTTCATACAAAAACTATGTAAATGAATATAAGAAGACTCTGTCCTAGTGGAATTGTAGATAAAATAGGCAGTAAGTGATGGATTACACCAAACTCCTGAAGATTTGCTTTCCAGCACACAAATAATTGATCAAGTGTGAGAATGTTCACAGTAAGAGCAGGGTAAGATGTGAAATGACAGATAATTAAAAGAGAAACAGCTACTCATAGTGAGACTTTCTCATGCCATGCACGGTTTTCCCGAGTCGGGTTATTCAGTGGCACATCTAGGACACATTGCTTTTGTAGCTTTATGTCTCATTTTTTATGATGTATTTCACAGTATTTAAACCATAATTGCAATAAACTGAAGCACATTACTGTCTTAAACAGAGAAGACAACATTAGCTTCTTTATTCGAAACAATAAAATCAGCAAGTTCAAATTCTGGTAATACTTCTTACTGTAAAAAAAAATATTATAGAGAGTTTTCTCCTCACCCTTCAGATAAAGATTCTGTCAAGAGTTTAAATGTACCTTGATGTACTGCCTTGATTTTTTTTTGAGATTTCATATTTATAATCCCCACTTACAAAAGGTGTTCTTGTATGAGCAAGAATGAGAACCTAGAAATCCATAGTGGTGACTTTTATGCCTGATCACTTGTTCTCTTTTATGCTCTTTCTAACATTCTGCATCCTGGCGTTACAGTTGCCTTTACTAACTGAATTTGAGTGAGGTTTTCGTAGTATTTGACAGAGACACAGCACAAACTTTAACGTACAGCCCCCATGGTGAATCCCTCAGAAAGAGCTTTGGAATGTTCCTGTGGTGAATTATTGTCCAATTAAAAGAAAAAAAAAGGTGGCTGTCAAAAGTCTTAATTGCTTAGAGCAGTTCTTAGAACAGCCCAGTCATCTTTCTCAGTCTGCTAGGTTACGGACACCCACATTGAAAATGTTTCTTGGATACTTCACTCCGTATAAGAATACTGTATTAAAAAGCTTTACTATAAATGCAAACATTGCTATATAAAGAGCTAGGACAATATAACATGATAGCCTCAAAGTATATGTGTGCATTGCAAGAAGAAAAGTGAATTCAGTTTGAATTATGACAAACATTATGCATTCAGACATATGTCTCCCAGGCCCTAATTCTCTCAATAAAACTTGATTTCATGGAGAGAATTAATACATTAAAAACTTGGATGAAAAATTGTAATAAATTAAAAAAAAAAGTTTTAGTGTCAGTCCAGCAAAAATTATAATGTGATTTGACTAGGGCAAAGCAAATCTGCTTCCTTAGGCAAATTGGTAATGCACGTAACATATCATTCTACTTAGACATAATAATAAGCTGCAAAATAGGTCACCAAGACACCAAAAACCAATCTTAAATACTGTGCATCAAGAAGTTATATTTTACAGTAGCACCGGCAGTTTTAGAAGGTAAGAAAAATTGCAGGCTATTAAATGCTGTTGAGTGGAATTATACTTCAATGAAAAGAAAAGGTTGACTGTCAAAAGCCTTAATTGCCTGGAGCAAAAGACCAGGAGCAGTGCTTAATAAAAGGGCAGTGGTAATGCTGGATACATTTCATGGGTATTTAACAATAGAGGTTAAAGAAAAGGTGATAACTTTAATTTGATTTGGTGTTGGTAGCAGAGATTGTATTTAGTCAACTGTGAGTATTCTATGTAGTGGACAACAGACTCATCAGAAGCCCCTTTGCAGCAGCAGCACACTAATTGACTTCAGCACAGGCTAGGAAACCATTCTTTTATTTCTGCAACTGTGGTAAAATCTCAGACATATGTTATGTTTATACAGGCCATGATTATGTACTGTATTTCAAATAATATCTACTGAATTAGTCCAAAAAAGAGTAAAGATTGCAGTCTTTGAATCTGATTTTCAATGTCATGAATAATGTAACACTGAAATTTGTCTTTGAGCTCTGATGCCTAATCCATGGCAATGAAATGGAGTTAGTGTATTCTGAAAATAGATGGATTGGGGGTATTTGCATTAATGTATATGGTGATAAAATACATACATTACACTATTCGTTCTCCTTAATAGTGCTAAAAGTCAATATTCATATGACAATTTATTTTCATGTTTCTTTATGTATATGTACAGAATAACGTGTTTTAAGCATGTTATATTTTGCTTTCTTCAGTTTAAATGAATACGCTATTCAAGTACTATTACCACTTCTTCTTTTTAAAACTTGTGCTATACTAACACTCCATTCATCTATCCATTTTCTAGAGCGCCTTTTCCATTACTGAGTTTTGTGTAGCTGGAGGCTTTAATTGTAAGGAAAAAACAACATGGAATTGGACACTAGTCCTTTACAGGGCACACTTGCATATGGCCACATTCACTGATACCAACCTATTTTAGAGTCACCAAATCAAACAGTTCACTTTTTTTTGTTGATTTAAGAGTTTTATATTTTTAAATAAAGTGGCAGGGTGGTGCAGTGGGTACAGTTTCCACCTTATTGAGTTTTACATGTTTTCACTGATTTCATTCAAATACTCCAGTTTTACTTCTCCATCCCCAAAGTTATGTTAATTAGATTAACTGGTGATTTCAAACTGGTCTAGTGTGAGTGTGGGTATGTGTGTGAGTGAGCATTGTGACACAACGTCAAAACTGACAGTTTTAAGCTGGCCCTCTCTTTTATACTTTTAATGGCTGCTTTGACACTGGAAGAAGTTTTATTTCACTTTCCAGGGCTGTTTCCTGTCTTGCAGGCAATGCTACGAGTATATCCTCCAGCTCAATGCAACCCTGAGTTAGATTAAATAGGGTTGACGCTGTTAAATTGTTATTTTTAAATTGTGATTTTTATTATCTTTATGGAAACATACACTTTGATACTTGTCAAAAAATCTTTATAAATCAAAAAGTTTCCAGAACTGACACTCATGGCTATATCCATACTGTCTCCCACTAGGCCAGTTCAGAGTCACCAATCAACCAAACACGTATTTCTTTAATATGTGTGTGAACACTAAACTACAGACACACAATGAGAACATGACAACTCCACGAAGGCAATGATGAAGTCAGGAATTGTACCCAAGTATGTGAAGCTTTAAGAAAGTATATTAATTGTTTTTAAATATATATTTCCAAAAATTGAAGACTGTGTTTAGTGAGCCTTGAGCCAACTCTATAGAGAAGCACTAAAATGCAAGAAGTGCATTTGCTGCCCCAGTTTGATGACAACATTTATAGCCTAATTAGCTGTGTTATCCAGCTTCTCCTGGGAAATGTTAAATGAAAGTAAGCCTCAGTTATAGTGTCATCAGTTAATCATATCAGAACTACTATGAAACTAAGTGCTTTCCTGTACAAAATACTGGTAAGATTTTTTTTTTAACAAAGGGCTAATATTATTCATAGGCACTATTGTGAAGTTGATAAGGCCTTGGACGTATAACTTCAGACCTTGAGGTTGTGGGTTTATATCCTGCTATTTCTACTAAGTGTCTATCAGCAAGTCACTTCACCTGCCTGTGCTGCAATGGGGAATGTAACCATGTGTATCTCAGATGTTTGAAGTCAACTTGGATAAAGGCATCAGTCAAATAATAATAGTATTATTAAATGTTACTAATGTAACAGTTGTAAAATTAGAACATAAACACTGTCAAAGGTTTGGAGGGATCCCCCATATACTGCAGCACAAGCAAAGGAAATGACGTCTTCACAGACATAGTTCAAAATGGAACTGACAAAAAAGAGAAATGGAGGCGGTAATAGTAGATTGCAGGAAGTGATGTCATTGGTGAACGGCATTCTGGAACCAGAAGTGATGGTATGAAGAGGTGGGGTCTTGAGGGTTGGAAACTGTTGTGATGTTACTGTGTGAATTCTTCAGTTGTTCTGCAGGGAGAGAGGGAAAAGAGTTAGAGGGCAGCACCAACCCCTGGTTTCGGCAGGTCACTGCATCTATTTGAGCCTGTAAACTGTGTCCCAAACACACATGTGTGACACAGTGAGACATATAACACAATAGCAGTTTATTTGAAAGCAGCAACAAATAGTGGCCAGGCCATCAAAGATACCCAAGGGCTAATCTCACCACTACTGACTGTCATTTATTGTGTTTAGTCCCCTAATTACATGAGATCTTTAGTTAAACACATTATTTTCTGATTTTAAAAATTGCTTGCGATGGAAACCTGCTGCTGCCTTGGCTTGGCTTCTGCCCATTTGATGCATGTTTCAAGTAAGTTAGCTTATCTAGATGGAGACATTGCAGAGGTGCAGCTGCTTTATCCACCCATTTATTTTTTTTTTCTGATTTTGGTTGACTCAGAGGCTATCCTAGCATCACTAA
>JANRMT010062813.1:61968472-61987540 GCA_026402145.1 Polypterus bichir lapradei
CAAGGCTTCTGCTACACCAGAGTGATGCATCCTGAGTCCAAGAGTAAACACCCAATTCCATTATAGTGGTTGTTTCACTAGACTTTGCATAAATCTACAGGCAGAAGTAGCCTGTAAGAGATGTCACATATAAGAAGAGAATAATTTTTAAAACATAGGTGCCATGTTTAACTGGGCATTGTTTGGACACACTGCCTGCTCTTGAACCATCAGATAGATTACCGTGTAAAAGATGCAGAAACCTAAAGAACAGGCAACAGCTTTGGAGTGAAAGAGATGGATCTGGATTATTTTGGAAAAATTAGGTGAATAACATTGGAGACTTTTTTGAGTTGAATGGCCTGTTTTGGTCCAAATTGATTCTGTTTGGAAATAGTAATTCTAGCAAGTATTATGTGGCATGAGGGCACATATGGGCTGTGTGTGTTGACAACAGTGTTTCCCTTGACTGTAAGAAGATAATTTGGGTGTCCTTTGACTACTCTAAAATTATAGGCTTTACCACTAAAGAAAAGATTTTTAATTCACAGTATACCGTAATGTCCTCAAACCCACTTAATACAATTCTTGGTCTTGGGGCCTGGAGTCTATCCCCAGCAGCAGTGGTTGCACATCTGGAATAAGCACTGGGCAAGGCATCAGACCTTTTCAAAACGGTCACATTTACAAAAGGCCAATTTGTAATAGGCAGTTAAATCACCACACACATCTTTGGGGATGTTGGAGGAAAACCATAGAACACAGATAAAAACTCACTCAAACATACGTAGAACTTACAAACCACATACAGACAGCAACATTTGATAAGCCAAAACTACTACCCTACCATGCTGCCCCTAATTCACAAAGTGAAACATCTAAAGTAAGCTTAAACAGTAATATTTCTGTGACACATCCTAAATAATTTTAAAAATACTTTATTTACCATCCAAAGTTGTGTAACCTTTTAGATCACGGTGGTTGATTTTCAAAAGAACGACCAGTTGTAATCATTAGGTTGTTTTCACTTCAGATGCTAGATAATAAAAAATAACATGTGCAGAAATTAGGACATCAACAATAAGGTTAACACATTATGTATATTGAATTTGTAGTCAGTCATCTATAATCTATACTAATAAAAGGCAAAGCCCTCACTGACTGACTGACTGACTCACTCACTCATTCACTCACTTACTCACCCACTGACTCATCACTAATTCTCCAACTTCCCGTGTAGGTAGAAGACTGAAATTTGGCAGGCTTATTCCTTACAGCTTACTTACAAAAGTTATGCAGGATTCATTTCAAAATTCTATGCGTAACGGTCATAACTGGAACCTACTTATGTACATATATACCGGCCATAACCTGCAGCTCGGTCGCCATGTGAGGTGGAGTTGCATCCATCATCGTCACGCCTCCCACGTAATTGAGTGCCTGCCCATATAAGGCCATCCATCAGCGGCAATCCAATAGAAACACTCTGCTGCTAAATATTCGCTGGTGAAGGTCTGTGCTTATGTAGACGAAGATGAGATGGTCAGGGTGGTGTTTGGCACAAACTCAGTGAAACTGCGAAAGAAACTTTTAAGTGCCGGGTCTTAGCTAACATTAAATTAAGCCGTGGACAACTGAGAACCTTCGATGCATGTACTCAGAGTGGCTCACGTGAACTGACTGTGAACGCAGTACGCAGACAAAAAGCAACAGCTCCAAAGAGCGCTGAACAAAAACGCATCACACAATTGTCTGGAACGCAACCCCCGCGATCGAGGAGGGATTACTGTATATATGTGTGTATATGTATGTGTGTATATATGTTGATATGTATATATATATATATATGTATATATATATATGGATGTATGTGTATATATACAGTATATATATGTGTATATGTAGATATGTATGTATATGTATATGTATATATGTGTGTGTGTATGTATATAAATATGTATGTGTATGTATATGTATGTGTGTATATATGTAGATATGTATATATGTGGATCTATGTGTGTATATATATATATATGTATATATGTATGTATATATATATATAGGTGTATATGTAGATATGTATGTATATGTATATGTGTGTGTGTGTGTATATATATATATATATATATATATATATATATGACAGCAACACTTATAACAGTGACAAAACAATTACATTGACAATCATGTTACGTTATTTTCAAAATGTTTCCTTTTCTTTTGCATCACTTCTTTAACACACTACTTCTCCGCTGCGAAGCGCGGGTATTTTGCTAGTCTATACTAATAAAAGGCAAAGCCCTCACTGACTGACTGACTCATCACTAATTCTCCAACTTCCCACGTAGGTGGAAGGCTGAAATTTGGCAGGCTGATTCCTTACAGCTTACTTACAAAAGTTAGGCAGGTTTCATTTAGAAATTCTACGTGTAACGGTCATAACTGGAACCTACTTTCGACCATATATACGGCCATAGCCTGCAGCTCGGTTGCCGTGTGAGGCGGAGTTGCGTCCCGCATCATCATGCCTCCCACGTAATTGAGTGCCTGCCCATATAAAGTAAATATTAGCGGGTGAAGGACTGTGCTTGTGCAAATGAAGATGAGATGGTCTAGTGTTTGGCACAAATTCAGCGAAAGTGCGAGAGAAACTTAAGTGCCGGGTCTTAGCTAACATTAAATAAAGTCGTGGACATCGCAAGATCACACAAGAGAGCGGCTCACGTGAACTGACTGTGAACGCAGTATGTAGAGAACAAGGAAGAGCTCCAAAGAGCGCTGAACAAAAAATGCATTACACAATTGAGAAGGCAGCAAAAGAATATGAAGCAAGTGACACATACAAGCATATTTATAAGTGCAGCTACAAAGTGTAAAGCTTAACTTTAAATTAAGTTCATAAACACGCTGCCGCTGGCGTTTGTCATGCCTAAGACAAATACGATATTCGCGAGATACAAGTTTAATGAGAGGACGCGGGGTATAAATGACACTTTTGATCACTTTGTACCTAAGTTAAAATTGCTGGTGAAGGACTGTGCTTATGCAAACGAAAATGAGATAGTCAGGGACAGAATAGTGTTTGGCACAAACTCAGCAAAAGTGCGACAGAAACTTTTAAGTGCCAGGTCTGAGCTAACATTAAATAATTGCTGGTGAAGGACTGTGCTTATGCAAACGAATAGAAAGCAAATGTTACGTTATTATTATAATGTTTCCTTTTCTTTTTCATAACTTCTTTAACACACTTCTTCTCCGCTGCGAAACGTGAGTATTTTGCTAGTATACAGTATAAAGCTGAATGTATGTTTGTACATTTATCCAGATTTCAAATCAAAACTGCCAAATTTTGCACCGATTCCCTATTTGTACCATAGGAGACCATAAGGGGTGATTCATTCCGAAATGTCCACTCCTGGAAAACTTTGCTAAGTGACTGTACTTGTGCTTCATTAAGGGAGTGCCCTGAAATGCATTTGTGAGACTTGGTACAGGTATACGAGGTGTGGCAGAAAAGTAATGAGACTGGCAACACTGCAAGCGATCTGGCAACGCTGCGCTGTTGTCCTTGATAGAGCACGTGTATCAGTACCCTCCCATAGCTCAGTGCGAGTTTCAACTCCTTCCGTTAGCTACGTGATTTTTGTGACTGCTATTAGCGAAGTTGTGTTTTTGGTTGTGCGTCATGCAAAATGGAACAGCGGAATTTGGAGCAACGTTGTGCCATTAAATTTTGTGTTAAGCTTGGAGAATCGGCAAGTGTGACGTTTGAAAAGTTAAAACAGGCCTATGGGGAACATTCTTTATCCCGAGCTCAAGTTTTTCAGGGAGGCCTTCAACTTCGAAAACCAATGAAAACATCGAACGTGTGAACACTCTTGTGAAATCAGACCGTCGTTTAACATTAAGAATGTTGAGTGAACAGTTAAATTTGAACAGATTTACCGTTCATCAAATTTTGACTGAACATTTGCACATGCGAAAGGTCTGTGCCAAAATGGTGCCGAAAAACCTCACAATTGAGCAGAAGGACAATCGAAAAAACGCATTCCTGTGGTTCCCCAGCCCCCTTATTCACCTGACCTCAGTCCATGTGACTTTTTCCTTTTTCCTAAACTGAAAAATGTCCTCAAATTACGTCATTTCGGGACTTTAGAAAACATCCAAAAGAGTGTAACGGACATGCTGAAGACCATACCGGCTGAAGACTTCCAGCGCTGCTACCAACAGTGGGAACAACGTCTCCATCGGTGTGTAGCTGCCCAAGGGAACTACTTTGAAGGGGATAACATTGATGTTTGAAAAAAATAAAAACTTTGGTAAATAAAAAATCAGTCTCATTACTTTTCTGCCACACCTCGTATATAAAGTTGCGCCTGGTTTAGCTAGTGACATTTTGTTTTAGGGTCTAATTTTTTTTCACCTACAGAATTTATTTAGTGTCTACACCTTCACTTTATTCCACCCTGAACAGCACTGGGTTAACTCCTGTTAGTACAGAATAAGAGCAAATAAAGAATATTTCCAAAGTAATACATTTTTAGAAAGAAAGAGTAAAGCTGCTTTTTTGACCAGACGCCTTCTACAGGCCTGTGGGCTATACACAGTTTGCTACCTAAAAACATTTAGGGCATCCTGCTCAGTGTGCTACTTTAATGTGAAAAATCCAGAGAATAAGATTAAGTTCATTTTCCACTGCACTAGCCAAAAGCCACTCAGTGTAACTACTTATATGGTGGCCATTGTACAAAAGTAAAAGCGTTAAGGTCTTATTTGAAAACGTGAAATCACGAGACACTCATAGTGATTCCAAAGACATAGGTACAAAATACACAAAATACTGAGTATATTTAGTATTAAATTCCATATTCAAATAAAAGTAAAAATGTTGTATTCCAAACTTCTGTTGGATTTATGTCAGCCCTGATGTATTGTTTTCTGGGGGAAAAGAACATTTGTTCATGGAAACACTGCAGAGCATTTGCAACAGCTGTGAAATTTATTTTAAATGTTTTCATTTTATTAAAGTACATCATATTCAGGTACATACATGAATGAGTAAATTATATGACAGTAGGTTATTAAAATATGAATCAAGTTTCCATGTAACAATTACTGTTCTACAGAATACACCATTTCATTCAGGCATTTATTGTTTGGCCTAGCTGAAAAGTTTATCCTTTGACTCACAGATACCTTTTAACTAGTAATTATATACCGTTGATGCCACAGGTATGACAACATTACAGATGCTGGAATCCCGTCTCACACACTTACTTTTTGTGTGGAGTTTGCACATCTTCCCTGTGTCTGTGTGAATTTTTCATCACATACTCCGTTTTTTATCCCACATCTTAAAAGTGAACATCTTAGTTTATTTGGCGACTGGGTGTTGGTGTCAGCATGAGTGTTCTGAGATGGGCTGGCTGTCTCCCAGGATGGGGTCTTACCCCATTTGCAACGATGGATGCAATATACTATAAACAAAATGCTTTAAGTATTTGCTGCAATGAAGATGCAGTAAACACTTAAAACCAAGTAAATTCTATATACTGTAGTATAACATTCTCAATGGTGAAGTAGTGGTTAGTGCTGCTCCCTCACACATCCAGTGTTTTTGGTTTGTGTCCAATTTGCACATTCTGCCTCGGTCTGTGAGTTTTTTTTCTTTGGGTACTCCAGTTTTTTTTCTCACACCACCAAACATGTACAGTTTAGGTTGATTGTTGATTCTCAGTTGTGCATGTGTGTGCCCTGTGTTAGAATGGCACCCTATGCAGGGTAGTTTCTTGACTTGTATCCAGTACTTCTGGGTTCCAGCCCCCCACAATTCTGCATTGGATTAAGTCAATTTTGGATTGTTATGCTATTTTAAAACCTTGAAACTGGATGCCTATTTACAATCACAGATCAACATAACATGTATGGTTTGGGAAAGCCTGAGAGAAAAACAGGCACACACATACATAGGGAGTACATGTGAACTCCACACAGTGTTTGATTCCAGGAAGTTGGATCTGTGAGTTAAGAGTAGTAACTGCACCATCATGCTACCCAAAACTGAAGAGGTCCGATTCTTCCATAAAGAAGTTATCTGTAATGTGATGATTTTTAACATAAAGCTTACTGTCATGGGGGTGGACACATAGGAAGAACAGTAAAGAGTGTGATGTTTTATAAATGCAGGAATGCCATGGTTATTAATTTTTTATACAGCATACTTCTCTTGTTTGTGGTTTTTCCTTCAAACATGCAGTTTTGTTTGGTCTACAGTCATGAAAACCAGAAACAGAATAATAAATACTGAAGTGTTATTTAATAGTGAACAATGTTAGACGCGTTCATTTTTCTGCTATATATTTCAGGAACAGCTTTATATATGCAGACCAATCATAAATCATTCATGAGTAACAGCTTCTGGGAACATGCATTTGTCAGATTTGGCACATGCTCTACTAGTTAGTAAAAATATCCATTGCACCCTCGGCTGTATATAAACATAGTGCACAAATAGTAAAATAATAAACCAATGGAGATATGGAAGAATACTTTGATGTATAAAGCCATACTTGTATGTGTTTGTATGTATGTCTGTGTTTTACTTAGAAATAAGAATCTGTCCTGACAAAAGTCTGCATCGTAAGACAGGAGATGCAGAAGGTTATTTCTTTTAATTATGTTTGGTTCACTCAGTCACCCTATGTTTTAAGTTTATTCATTATTTTTTTTTTATTTTTTCTGAAAGATGTGAATGGTGTTTACTGCAAGCATTTACCCAATCACGAGAAATATGAGACTACACAGTAAGGAGACCTGGGTTCGCTTCCCGGGTCCTCCCTACGTGGAGTTTGCATGTTCTCCCCGTGTCTGCGTAGGTTTCCTCCAGGTGCTCCAGTTTCCTCCCACAGTTCAAAGACATGCAGGTTAGGTGCATTGGCAATCCTAAATTGTCCCTAGTGTGTGCTTGGTGTGTGGGGGTGTGTGAGTGTCCTGCGGTGTGCTGGGGCGCTGCCTGGGATTTGTTTCTGCCTTGCGCCCTGTGTTGGCTAGGATTGGCTCCAGCAGGCCTCCGTGACCCTGTGTTAGGATTTAGCGGGTTGGGAAATGACTGACTGCAAGACCATGTTGACATGAAATCAGTGGTGAGAGTGTGAACTCTGCTCTTAAAGGAAAACAGCAGAATCTTAGGTGGATTAAGTAACACAAAATTATTTGAAATGCATGCTATTATTACTAGTAATTAATTAAAGCTTGACATAAAATGGGGTGATGCTCTTTCTTAGATACTGACTAAAGCAACTTTCTTTTTCAACTAAGCTTAACATTGTGCTTTACCAATCTGGCCAGATTGTGCTTTGATTACAGAGTCCCTTAGTAATTGTTAAATAAAGAGGTGTTTGTAAAACAATTTTATATATATATATATGTATGTGTGTATATATATATGTATGTGTATATATATATATATATATATATATATATATATATTCTGTATGTGTGTATATATAGGTATGTATGCTACCACAGCAAAATGCCCATTTAGTAAAAAGGTTCAATGATACAAGGGTAAATCTGTCTATTTTGACCATGTCAAGAATTTAGGAACCCCTATTATTCATCCCTCTTCTTTGTACATCCAGTTGCCTTTGTTCATCAGACATTCTAGCCCTTACATCCGTCTTTCTTTGAGCTTCCTGATGCCTTGTTTATCATATATTGCAGCCATCTTGTGGACAGCAGATGACATTGCACATGGACGTAGGACGCCAGACATCTTATATATATCTATATATAATCTTATATATATATATAGAGTATATATAATTACTCAGTTTAATATAATTACTCAATATAGTATAATTTCTAAGACCTTTAATAAGGGTTTGCTGCCTCATTTTGTGGATTTAACACACTTTTTTTTCTGGATAGGCATGGCAGGACCCAACTCTGCCAGGATGGTATAAAACTGTAATTAGCAGAATTGAAAATAAAAGAATAGCTCATGTTTAACAAATAGATTTCATGTGGGTGCAAAAAAAGTAGACATATTAGCCAGTTGATCTTTTTGTACAGCATATTTTCTGCGTTTTTCAAGTAAAATTAAATGAAGCTTCAAGACACTTCACTGTATTGATAATTTTAGAAACTGGATAAATAAGTGTTGTCACTAGATGTCCAGGTAGACCACAGCAATCAACCATCAATTATTATTAATTTAACAACATGCAAGTGATTCTTGGTGAGAGCATAATGGTTTTTTCATCACATCTAGAGGAAAATATTGTTTATTGGATTTAAGGAGTAGCAATTAATTCATTTGGCATGATTTAAAAGAGGAAAACAACTACATGCAAAAACCTAATGGACCGGTGCCCAATAATTAGGCAGTTTCACAGTGTAAAATCCATGCTTTTTTAAGTTTCTTGTTGTTGAGAAAGAATGACATACAGTATAAATATTAATTACTCTAATTAAAGCAATTTGCTTTCTTTGCTTTTGCCTATATTGCCTTTCAGTTGCATTACCAATTTCAGCATATGTATATATTTAAACATTATTCCAATCAAAGTACATTAAACTGCCCCATAATTTGCACCATGTACAGTGGAACCTCGGTTCACGAACGTCTCGGTACACGAACAACTCGGTTTACGACCAAAAAGTTCGCCAAACTTTTGCCTCGGTTCATGACCACACACTCGATATATGAACAAGCCAGTTTCCCTATAGGTTTGTACATGTTCAGTCTCTCCCTGTGCATTTCCTGTGCAGTGAGCGAGAGAGAGCGAGACACACACAGAGGCGTGCGAGACATTAGACACACACACACACACGCGCGCGCGAGACACGCACACACGCAGAGGGGTGCGAGACAGAGGCACGCACACACACAGAGGCGCGCACACACACACACACACACAAGACAGAGGCACACACACACAGGCGCGCAAGACAGAGGCACACACACAGGCGCTCCAGGCTCGCGAATGAGATACATGCACACACAAGAGAGAGAGAGCGAGCAAGCGAGAGGGGGAAGGCTGGGCGCATAAGATAGAAAAGGCTTGTTTTTGTTTTCAGTTCTGTTTACAGCGATCAGTTCATAGTGTGCATTGTGGCAATGTTACTTTTCTTGGTGGTTTATTAAATTACAGATTTTTCAAATATTCCTTTTTTTCCCTGTGCTTAAAACTCATTTTAAAAAAAGTGTTTACTGTACAGCGATTTGGTTGTAAGGCTGTTAGCGTGAACTCCTGTAATGTTACTTTCTTGGTTGCTTGTGGTTGGTTTTTAAATAAAGTTCTGATTTGTTCAAATGTTCCTTTTTTTCCTCCCCTGTGCTTAAACCTCATTAAAAAAAAGTGTTTACAGCGATCGGGTCATAAGGCTATTAGCATGAGCTCCTGCAATGTTAGTTTTCTCTGTTGTCCAAGCTTTTCTCGGTGTTATTCAATGTTTTTACATTTAGTTTACTATTAAATGTGCATTCTATCATATAATTAACTATATTTGTGCTTAAAAATCTTTAAAAAAAATATATTTACATACAGTTCGTACGGTCTGGAACGGATTAATTGTATTTAAATACAATCCTATGGGGGAAATTGCTTCGGTTCACAACCAACTCGGTTTACGACCAGAGTTTTGGAATGAATTATGGTCGTGAACCGAGGTTCCACTGTATTCTTAAAATTCTTCTCAATCTCTGCAGAGAAGAAGCATTGAGGTTTTTCTTGTTACTGCTTCAGCATGCACGGTTCTAGTCTCTGCAGAACTTCATCTGCACATTTCCTCACATATCTGAGTCTCTGCACGTATCTTGTTTCTTTAGTCATGTTCGCTGTGCACTCACTCCATTCATTTAACAGCATAAATCTTTGGCTTATAGATGGGCCAAATAAATTCAGTGAACTTGCATGTGCTGTGTCCCAGTCTGCCATTATGAATTGGTAGCCAGTTGTAACTTATTTTTGAAGTAATCAACTTTCTCCTTTTTTAACGTTTTGGAAAATCAGACACTTTGTAATGTGTGTTGTGACTTTTGGAATCATCTGCATCCGTACTGAGTTGAATTCATACAAGGATCTCTAGGAGTCTATAATTTGGTTTTGCTTCTTCAACCATCATTTGTTATTGCTATCATGCACTTTTGTTTCCACAGACGCCCACAGTACACTACTACATAAAGGAATAGTTCTGCACAGTAAACTATTAACCCCTTCCATATATTAAATTGGCACTCTGAGCTCCTACTGTAAGTCTTACACATTCTCAAAATCTTCATTTCTGTAAGTGAATCGGGTGCTTAACCGTTATTTTTTTCTCAGGTATCCACTGTAGATATGACACGTGATATGAGAAGTGAGGGAACACCTAAATGAAAAGTTTAAAAGTAGCGTAACTGCTCCTAGCCATTCCCGCCCACTTTAAACACTGTGCATAGAATTTCTTATTTTATCTTTTTTAGGACTCAACTTCCATGGACTATATTATTTTATAAAACTTTTCAAAATTTTCTGTATCATCAGAGGCTACAGAATGATATCTCAAGCAAGAATCCTAGAGCAATGTCTAAACTAGCAGAGTACAACAATATACTGCATGTTATACTCATTAACTGAACAGAATAGCTGTTTGTTTTTTCTTTCGTTCATTTCCTGAAGTTGCTTACTGAAGCACAGAGTTGCAGAGAGCCTATCCATGTTGTTTTTGCCACAACAATGTAACCAAAAGATACCAGACTAATATTAGTAGTTAATTAAAGTTTTTCCTTGGCTTGAAACCCACTAGGGCAGAAATCCTGCCTTACAAGGTCACAATGGCTATAAAGTTATTGTTCCAACCAAATTATGTAATAAGAAGCAAATTATCACTGCTGAAGCCAATTATTATTCACGCGAAACTTTTGTTGTTCATTTTAGTGAACTTGCCTTTAAAGATTCTCCTAATTGCCTTTCTTCAGTTGTAAACAGCTGCATACGCTGTATTAATTACTTCTTGTTTTCTTAACCAGGTGCTTAAGAATGAGATGTAAGTAGTAAAGGACCCAACAGTTCATCTTGTAACTTGGGCTCATTTACACCTGTTTGTGTGTTGAGCATAAAATATCTGCTTGAATAAAATATTTGAAAAGAAAGGAAAGAGAAGAGAAAAAGTGAACAACTGAAATGTACTAATGTGCTCTGGGCCACTTGGATCAGGGGTCACCAAATCCAGTCCTGGAGGACCACCGTGGCTGCAGGTTGTCATTCTAACCCTTTTATTTAATGAGTGCCATGTTTGTGCTGCTAATTAACTTCTTGTGAATTCATTTTAATTTAATTGGTTTATTAAGAGTTTTTCCCCTGAATTTCTCATCGTTCCTCTAAATTACTTCATTTCTTTCCTTAAATAGCACCCAAACAGAAGACCAACAGAAGAGCCAACAGAAGACCAACTAAGTCAGGGCCTCAAACTTCAACCAATTTCACTCCAACTACCTGCTTAATGAGGTCCCAATTCTTTTCGTTAATTAAACCATTTGTTTAATTTCGTGGCTTGTTGCTGCCCTTGTGGTGCATCAGCAGACATTTCTGAAATTGTTGATTTTCTCTTTCTAAGAGCTCTGTTAAATTTTTTTGTGGACCTGAGCAGATTGACATTCCTGAGACCTTTATCGATATTTATTTTCAGATATTGTACTTTGGACACCAGTTGTTTTGGCTCATTTTGTATCTCATTATTGTTTGGCTGCTAATTAAGGAAAAAGAAACAATTAAGGGATCTGAGTCTTCAAGAACAAGTCAATTAAAATTACTTCAAAAGAAGTTAATTAGCAGCAAAAACAGGTTACTCATTAAGAAAAGGGTTAAATTGAAAACCTGCAGCAACGGTGGTCCTCCAGGCCAGAGTTGGCGACCCCTGACTTTGATGATATTGAGGGAAAGGAAAACTGAAGAAACTAAAAATAACCAGGACTGGCAGTATAAATGCCATAGAGTTGAATAACAAGTTTAGTTATCAGCCATGAGTGACTTCTAATTAGGAAATTGGGTTGGAACAAATATCTGCAGCCAGTGTAACCCTCCAGGGCCAAACCTGAGGAACCCTGCTGTTGGGTAACCCTTGGCCAGCCTTCTGATGAACCATGAAAAGGCAAAATCCTTTGCAATACTAGAGCTGAAACTTGATTTATTGTGCTTGCTTCTGGTCTCCTTGTGTTCACAGCAGCCTAAACCTGTGAACCATTTTCATCATATTGCAAGTCTTGTAAAAATAAAAATGATTTAAACTTATCAATAAACGGATATGTAGGAAGTGGTTCAGTGTCACTTTTTTCCTCTTTAAAAATTTACAATCAAGTAGAAATGAAAGAGAAAATAAACTTACAATATGTTCTTAACTTTTATTTATTAAGGTAGGTAGATTGCTGTAGACATAGTTACATCACACTTAAGTTGACAAATTAAAAGCAAAAATAGTGTTAACAAAAAAATAGGGACTCCACCCGTCACATCATGAAAGACTCATAAACTGTGTATGCTCTGGTAGTTTTCCATAAGGGAGTTAATGTTGCTTACAGAAAATTTGGAAGTAATTTTCTTTACTTGACAATCAAAGTTGTATTTTTTTCCTCATATGATTTATAAAAGAGTCTGTAAAGAATAAGAGTTGTTTTTATATAATTTTATTTTTTCTTTAGTGTAAGAAAGCATCAATCTTCATTGCTTTTGACATGCAGCCAACCACTTGCACCAGCACAATATGAAACACAGTAAGAAATGATTGCACATTTCACAATGATAATCTGTCAGAAAGATTGGTATCCATGCAATTCATTACACACCATTGTGATTTATTTATGCTTCCTCTGTAAAACTAATGCTGTATATCATTTTGATGCACACTAGATATACAAACATTGCTGTATAATACAGTAAGCACTGCATAATAGAATGCTTGTAGCATCTATAATTGTAATCTAGGAATACGCCTGGTATCTGACTTATGCCAAAATGCCTTAAAATTCAAAATATACGTGTCATATCAGTATAATCAAAATATATAAGTATGAATTTGAAATAACAAGGAATATATCATTACTTGCAACTTTTTCATATTAGCTGTGAGTGAAAGTAATAAAAGGACCAGAACTAAAGCCAAATTGGAATGCTATTGCTGAGTTTCGAATGTGAAGATAACACTGTCAATCAATTTATTCATTCAAGCTTTACTTTATATAGCATCATTAACATCATAGACCACCAAAAGTCACTTTATAACAAGAAGGGAATACAATATGACATTGAAAAGTTAACATGTACAATGTTATAAATAAACACTCATACAACAGATACAAAAAACTGTGCCAATGATACACCACCAGAAAATGACTGAATATATTCCCAACTGATTTAACACCAGCAAATCCAGCATAATTGATTAGACAAATCCAGTATAGCTCTTGGTGTGAAATAACAAAAACAAGATACCTTAGCAACAATGATGGACAAGGTGGAATGAGGTGCAGTAAAGATCAAGCATAACTACAAAACAGCGTATGAAGTAATTAAAGAAAACAAACTGGAAAATTTTTAGTAGAACGTTGTGAGCTAGCATTCCATGATATCATTTTATAGTTACACTACAAAAGCGCAGTACTGAATAACAGGGACAATGGAACTTGAAGGTACCACAACTGTTAAGCTTCGCAGTAAAGCTAGGGGTTTGTGAGTGCATGTTTGCTAACAGTTGTTGGTAGAACAGTAAAAGACTCCAAGTATATGTGTTGTACAAGTAGTCTAGTTTATTCTGGAGTGTTGGAACACCCAGCTTTGTAACACAATAACTGTTATGATTCCTATACATTTTTGTACCTTTTGTGCCTTTGAAATTTTGAAATCACTATCTTATTTTGGTGAAAGGTTGGATTTGACCATTCCCTGTTCCCAATCTCCACATCTCCTAGTCATAGTAGTTTTCTTTTTTTCCCCTGTCTCTTCTGAGTCAGAATAGTAACAGAGTTTTAAAGAAGATAAAATATTTGAGAGGAAGCCACTACAAGAACATAACAGAAATGTACTTGAAACAAAATGGTGATTATGATGAACTAACAAGGAGTTGCTTGATATTATATGCACCAGAAAAGACCGTCGTCATGACAGGTGAGGGATTCACTATCTAGAAAAAGCAAAAAAAACAAAAAAACTTTAGGGAAAAAAGTAATTAAAATGAAAACAGTTTTAAGCCACAAAACCAATAGCTTGTAATTCTTTTCCCTATCTACAATAAATATAAGGTATTTATTTTTATTTTCAGAAGAGATCTAACATGTTGACAACAGCGTGCTCAAATAGTGAGGGCCTGATGACACAACACAGCATGTGATCTGTGTCCTGCGACAATCAACGGGCATAGTGATAGTAAATAGTATTCACAAAATAAAGGTGGCTATGCATCCAACAGAATACAAAATGGCATATATATTAAATGATAAATTTTATAAGCAACCAGAAAAATGCAGTACGTCAAAAAACTTTCAGCAGACAGAATCTAAACGGGCCAAAATATAGATTCAAGTGATTTGGGACAATGGAGGAGTAATTAGTCAAAGTTTTTGTTTTGTTTGTTTTTTTTTTTTTTTGGGGGGGGTGGTCATTTGTTGTCATTTATTATTTCTTCTTAAAGAAAGACCCTTAAAAAGTCCAACTGTGAAGTGATAAAAGTGCAGCAAATATATTTCAGAACCTAATCTAAAAACAAAGATTTGGACTCTGGTGCTGTTTTGCAAATGATAACAGGAAGATCTGATAGTGGCAAAGAAATTGGATTTAAAAGTCAGACTATTGCATAGAACATAATCAGTCCTAATCACACTGAAAGGTCAGAATATTAAAAAAAAGTCAGAGAAAGCTAGGCTTTGTAGATTGTCCAGGCGATCCATAAAGAACTAATTCACTTTTTGTGGTAGGAGATTATTGAGGCAAGAAGACAGCTTTTCTGTGTTAGATATGCAGATAATGTCCAAGAATAACAAATCAACTAGGGGCTTTTTTATTTCAAATAGATATTAACATCAGAAGAAGATCAAAGAATTAGCTGTTCATGGGGCCCATCATCGTTTGTAGTAGGAAGTGGAGAGAAGGTTCACAGTATGACAAAAGCATTGAGTGTTGTGAACAGATAGGGAGGAATCCAGGCTGGCAAGATTCAAGTAGGCAGTAATTAGTGAGATGGTGAATAAGATGAGATCTGATATTTAATGAAAGGTGGAGAGAACACAATGGTCTAAGGTTAGATTCTTCGTTAACTGGAACAACTCTTGAAAGCTTAAACAGCAGAAACTGAGTTGGAGAGGTTCATAGCATGGGTGATAAATGAATAAAGTCAGCCTGACTAATTCTTACAACAGACATAATGTAGCTAGGTGATCTAGGGTTGTAGATCATGGACCTACAATAATCAAGAAAAATAAGTATTGGCAGACAGTAAAGCATGAGAAGAAGGAGGAGGAGGAATGGAGATATGGGAAAGGAGCTACATAAATGAAATGGTTTGTTATTGTTCAGGAGAAATAGATGGATTATGAGGACTGGATGGAGCAAAGAACTGAAAAGCTGGCAGGGTGGCAAACATTGATTGTATCTTGGAACAAACAGGCAAACCTGTGGCATGATAGAGTAGATGAACAATTGTGTCCGTTTGCCAGAGCAGACAATCTTGTGGATAGTTTGGAACAAAATTGCTTTACCCTTTTTTGATCACTTGAGAGAAATACAGAACATTCTCTACAGCTTTAGCAACTGATTTGTCTATAAAGTTAGTGGCAGAAAGACCGTATTTCTTTATACACTGAGAAAACAATCAATTGCAGGATGATAAATCCTAAAATAATCTACAGTATACTAATAAAAGGCAAAGCCCTCACTGACTGACTGACTGACTGACTGACTCACTCACTCACTCACTCACTCACTCACTCATCACTAATTCTCCAAATTCCCGTGTGGGTGGAAGGCTGAAATTTGGCAGGCTCATTCCTTACAGCTTACTTACAAAAGTTGGGCAGGTTTCATTTCGAAATTCTACGCGTAATGGTCATAACTGGAAGCTATTTTTCTGCATATACTGTAATGGAGTTGAGCGCGAAAGCCGTGGGGGCGGAGTTTCGTGTGACATCATCACGCCTCCCACGTAATCAGGTGAACTGACTGTCAACGCAGTGTGTAGAAAACCAGGAAGACCTCCAAAAAGCGCTGATGAAAACATGCATTATATAATTGAGAAGGCAGCGAAACAATAAGAAGCGAGCGAGTGACATATACTACTATATTCATGAGTATTTTTACTTCGGAAAGAAAGCAAGGTGTAAACCTAAACTTTAAATTAAGTTCATAGACAGGCTACCGCTGGCGTTTCTCATGCCCACGGGTAATGCGGGATGCAAGTTTAATGAGAGGACGCAGGATATAAACGAGAGTTTTGATCACTTTGTAACTAAGTTAAAATTGCAGGTGAAGGGGTGTGCTTATGCAAATTCCGAGAGACTGTGTTTGTGGGGGATTGACAGTTAAGGCGGGTGGGGGAGTCACATCATCATCTCCCCTCCCATTTACCTCATTTCGCTCTGAGCTGAGCTCCGCGGCTAACGCCGTCTTCCGAAGCAACTTCGTCACACTGCCACCAAATATTCACAGAAAAATCCACAAGTTAATACACACGCTGTCTCTAGAGTTTCTCCACACTGAATCCTCCAGGCACTACTTACAAAAGGTTGCATTGACAATCGTGTTATGTTATTTTTAAAATCTTTCCTTTTCTTAGCACAAGCACAGCTGAGAAGCTTTGATGCCTGTGCTCCATAACCCGTTAAAAAATAATGCATTTAATCATACTTTGCATTACAATCAAAGCGGAACTTTTGTCAATGCATGATTTCCTGGTACACCGATTACATTGATCAGCGCATCCCGATTCATTTTAGCCTCGCACCACCTTGGTTTGAGAAGAAGTATGAAAAAAATATGAGGTTAACACAGAAAAACAGATCACCAATTCAATTCAATTCGCCATCAATAATTGTTTTGGTAAAGCCATACTCAGTGTAATCCTCCTTCCATTTTATAATTTTTCCGCCACTAGCCATGATTAAATGAACGGTAAAAAAGTAAGATCGAAGCGAGGGTGACTTATTTAGGCAGGCATATATATGACAGCAACACTCATGACAATGTCAATCATGTTACGTTATTATTAAAATGTTTCCTTTTCTTTTTCATTACTTCTTTAACACACTACTTCTCCGCTGCGAGGCGCGGGTATTTTGCTATATATATATATATATAAATGACCTCCAAAGAGCGCAGAGACTTTTGATATCGTGAATGTGTCTGCAAAAAGTGCCGTCTCCTGCCCAGCAAAAGTCGAGCAGCCGGAGCGCGCATAGCTGTGCTGGCCTTTGAGACGCTGACTGCGATTCTGCCTTAAGTCAAAGTGAGCACTTTTAATTTTTTTCATCCTCCCCCTGAGCTATAACACAGACAAGTGCAAACACGGGACCCCTTTTCTACACCACGGCAAAATAATATTAAGGCGCTTCGCACTTAATTTTGCACGTATACGATTATGAGGTCGTCAGCTCGGATTATGAAGACACGCACAGGAGTGGAGGACTGACAGTGCCATCACAGCCGATTAATAGCTGGGACGTCTCACCAGTCTGCACAAGACCCACCACGACTGTCCCCAAAAGGCGCACATATCGTCAGCGAAAACATCTCTCTATACTATATAAAAGAAAAAGGCAACTTTCCTTTCTTTACACCTTTTTCCTTTTATCCCAAACCAAAGCCTTTCTCTCTTAACACTGCAGAGGACACAAAACTAATTTTCTTTAATTGCTGGTAATGCCGGTAAGGCACATTACCAGAGGCAGAAATTTGGACGTTCACATAGAAAATGTAATTTCTATACCACAGCTGTCGTGTAGCGCCTTTCAAAAGGGATCTACTACCGAGAGATGATCCATATACATTTTAGCTGCTGTTAGTACTACTTACCTGTTCTGTTACACTGTCTTTAAAATGTAGTTTACCCGCAACCACTCCAGTAGTGCTCAATGTACCTTTACTTCTTAAAACGTTAATGTTTTACTGTTTAATAACTTATAGACTACATTTTATTATTTTTCCCTTGCACTCAGTGACCAAAGCTATACACACACATATAGACACATACATATATATATATACACATGTCAGCGGCAATCCAATAGAAACACTGCCACGGGTAAATATTCACGGGTGAAGGACTGTGCTTATGCAGAGGAAGATGAGATGGTCAGGGTGGTGTTTGGCACAAACTCAGCGAAACTGCGAGAGAAAGTTTTATGTGCCTGGTCTAAGGTAACATTAAATACAGCCATGGACATAGCACGACATGGCACCAGCACAGCTGGGAAACTTCGATGCATGTACACTGAGCGGCTCACGTGAACTGATGCAGTGCACAGACAAAAAGCAACAGTTCCAAAGAGCGCTGAACAAAAACCGAATTACACAATTGAAAAGGCAGCAAAAAAATATGAAGCGTCTCATACATTCAAGCATATTATTCATAACTGCAGCTACTGCAGAAACAAAGCACACGGTGGAAAAAGTGAATGTCCCGCTAAAGGAAGACAGAGTTAAAAAAAAAACCCATGCATGCAGTGTGTCAGGTCTCAGATAAAGAAGAAGACGAGCTGTTTATTGATGCAGTAAGAAACGAATCTTTTTCATAGCTTCTTTAACACACTACATCTCCGCTGTGATACGCGGGTATATATATATGTATACAGTAATCCCTCGCTATATCGCGCTTCGACTTTCGCGGCTTCACTCTATCGCGGATTTTATATGAAAGCATAACTAAATATATAACGCAGATTTTTCGCTGCTTCGCGGGTTCTGCGGACAATGTGTCTTTTTACTTCCTGTATATGCTTCCTCAGTTGGTTTGCCCAGTTGATTTCATACAAGGGACACTATTGGCGGATGGCTGAGAAGCTAACCAATCAGAGCACGCAGTTAAGTTCTCCTGACTGAGAAGCTAACCAATCAGAGCACGCAG
>JANRMT010062813.1:61997540-62019853 GCA_026402145.1 Polypterus bichir lapradei
GGGGTATTTTGCTAGTGTATATATATATGTATATATATATATATATGTAGACTCAAACCCATTATGACCGCAGCAATCCAAGCTGTGAGAAAACAGTAAAAAGGAGGCATGTCAGACGTCGTGGTACATTTTCTGATGCAGCTAGACGAAAACAATTTTGTGACGCTGCCGCCAAATACACAAAACAATTACTTTGACAATCATGTTACGTTATTTTTAAAATGTTTCCTTTTCTTTTTCATAACTTCTTTAACACACGACACACTGCGAAGCGCGGGTATTTTGATTGATATATATATATATGACAGCAACACTCATAACAGTGACAAAACAATTACATTGACAATCATGTTACGTTATTTTTAAAATGTTTCCTTTTCTTTTTCTTTCCTTCTTTAACACACTACTTCTCCGCTGCGAAGCGCGGGTATTCTGCTAGTAATAGCATAAAATAACAATCTCTTGTACCAGTATAATCCAATTCAGTTTCTCAGAGGTGCTAAGACTACTTAGGTAGCATCAGGCCCAACGCAGAATCATGCCCTGGACAGGGTTCCATCACAAGGCCTATTCATGGTCACACCTACACCCAAAAACATTAGATGGTTGTCCATATATTTACCAGCACACATCTCTTTGGGAATGTGGAATTAAAACCATAGAATCCATAAGAAAGCTGAAAACTGGGTAGTAATAACTTGACACTACACTCTAACCCAGGATGTTGGATCCAAGTAGCAGCCGTGCTAACTATTGCACCACTGTCACACCTCCTAACATGATATACAACTATTATAAAAATTAAATATTGATACAATTAATGCAAAGTGTATTAAATGTGCTTTAACAGTTGAGGTTTTACAGTAATAAGGGGCACAAAGCAAAATTTCATTTTTCTTTCTACAGTATATCTCTTAAAATCAAGCATGTTTAAGAAAAAAAGAGAATCGGCATAACTAGGGCTTTCACATTTTTATAAATCAAAGTAGCTCATTCAGTCCATTGGTTAGCCAATAGCTGAACTGTCCCAGTCGTAAACTGTAATGTTATTTAAAAGTCATCGAGGTGTCTGGTACAGATTCAGAACTTGTTAGATTTTTCCAGATTTTATTAAGCAGTTTGAAGAAATGTGGCCAGTTTTTTGTCTTAAATTTACTTGTTTCTAATTTCCACTGAAATATACTTCTTTGAGAAGTATATCCCTTGTTTTTTTTTTTTTTTTTTTTATTTACTAAAATGTTATTGTGGCACGGTTACATTCTGAAAAGGATTTGTTATAGATTGGTTTCAACCTAATATAGTTATGTTGATTTAATAAATATTCTTTAAGTAAGGTACATCAAGTGAATTGTGTTTTTTAATGTAATCTTTATATTGGTTTGCTACCAGTTACTCACAGAAACAACTCTATGTAATTTACATCTTTAAATATACTTTAGGTATTACTTGAGATGAATAGGTCCATATTCCAAATTTCCGCACCTGTCTCCTTGTCTCCCTAATTTTTGTGAGGCAGATTGCTGACACTTTATAACACTTATAACCCTTAGTCTGGAAGCTTGGTAACCTGCTGCTGTTGACTATTGCTGTCAGTGTGCAGGTTGCTTACAAGCCATGAACATGACTAAACACATATCTGTTTGCACCAAGGAAGAAGTTCACACTTGTTTATGCTCTCATTGTGGAGACAATCCTTTACCTTGCCAAAGTGTGTACAAGTAGATGGAGGTATTCAAAAATAGTCTGACAAGTGTGACAGATATAGAGTGTGCAAGGTGGCTGTTAGCATCAAGCATCAGCCTGTGAAGTAGGACATTTTCACAGACAAAAGATAAATGATAAAAGAAACTGAATCAAAACTTAGCATTGTCAAGGTTCAACCTATTCTTTATTGTATAACATTGCTGCATTCAGAAAGAAGTGGTGTGTAAGTGATTTCACTCTCAACTAAGAAATGTTAGTCATGAGTCATTCAAAAGCTTGGAGAAGTAATCTGAATTTTCTCTAATACAAACAGTATTTAGTTGAAAAATAATAAAAAATAATAAATGAGGAACCTCAGTATTATTCTAAATTTTTTTTATTCTAAAATTTCAGAAAACTGTATTATTGTACATGGCATATGGTTTTTTGTTTTATTTTTGGTCTGATGATATTCATGTGCAATCTAACTTCACAAAGACCATGAACTCAATTCAGTTAGTGTGTGCCTTGGAAAAACAGTAAGGTATAAGCAAATGCAAAGCAGTATCTATTTAAATTTGAATAACATGTTGTCAGTGCTGTGGCAATAAAAATTTCAGTGAGCTTATCATTTTCCATTTTCTCAGAAAGAAAGAGGTTATGTCCTCTGTTTGATAATCACAATGCTTTCCTCTCCATGTGATTATTGGATATGTGCTGTATACAGTACAAAATACTATTAATAAGATAAAAATGGAATGTCAGTTTAGCCCCATGTTGCAGTGTCAAAATGTACAAAAAATTATCAGTTTACATTAAATGGTATTTGTGGTAATGATGTACACTGTTAAAAGATTTTATATTAGCAAACACAGTAAACTACATTGTGAGCCATATACATACACTGACGTTAATAAATGCAGAGATTTTCAGAGACATATTATAAATAGTAGAACTACACAAGTAGAGTATTAGTGCTTGCCTTAGTTTCACTAGTTCTAAAGAGTGTGACAAATGCTAGCAGATGGCTAATTCTATACCATTATACTGACAATATTTATATTACAAGGTTACCCTAGTCCCTTAGACTCCCTAATACGGTATGCTTCTACCTTCTACCAAGGGCAGCAGCACTGATTTGTAACGGGGTGGGGAAATCGTTCACAGCATGCAATTATCTTAATCTATATAATGAAATTGCAGTTTTAGCATTGCACACACAATGTCTAAATGTATATATCTCAGAGAAAGTGGCAGTTCTGTGTGATGCTTGTCAGAGTTGGGGTTTCTTTTTATAGACTGCTCTTCCATGCATGATGTAATTGTTACAATTAGGATTTTCCTAACCGGCAGCATTTTACATTGCTAATTTATTGTCAGCAGCCATACCACATGCATTTCAGAAGAGGTCATCCACCTGAAGCTAAGCATGTTACATCATAGCCATTACTTGTGTAGGAGATCATCTAGGAAAGGCTTGGGTTGCTGCGAGAAGAGGTGTTGGTGAGGCCAATAGATGGTGCTTACCCTGTCATCTAAATGGAACACTGTTCTGTAAACATGGTGCCGTACTTCAGATGAGACATAAAACCAAGGTTCTGACCCTCTGTGGTCATAAAAGATCCTTGGGCATCCTTTGTAAAGAACAGGTTGTATCCCAATGTCCTGACTAAATTGCCTTTTGTGGATTAGCCATTCTGACCTCCTAATCATCCCCTGCTTCTAATTGGCTATCTCTCTCACCACTTCATCACCTAACAGCTAATGTGTGGTGAGCGTACTGGCACAAAAATGGCTGCCATCGCATCACCCAGGTGAATGCTACACATAAGTGGTGGTAGAAGTGGCTCCCCACTCACTTAAAGCATTTTGATAGTGAGAAAAGCTCTGTATAAATGTCACGGCAGGTCAGGTTGGGGAGCATGTACTGGTATAGCGTCTTGCCAAATCCACCACATGATGAAACAGCTTGTGGTACTGGTTGGCAAACCCTAGGCAGACACACGGACCAGTTCCACCCGCCAGAAAAGATCATCTATCAAGAATTCTCCAAAGCAACACAGTACCGAAGGAGTCCAGTCTTTGTATCAGGACACTGGATATTGTCCATGACTCGCAACCATGTAGCAAAATAGGAAGCACCAGGACTGTAAGGACTTGGACCTTTGTCCTTTTACAAAGATATTGGGAGTGCAACACACCCCTTTCCAGCAACATCATGACCCCTCATGCTCTACCAATCCATCTACTGACTTCATAGGAAGAGTCAACAGAGACATGAATGTCGCTGCTGAGGTAAGTAATCTCAACAAGGTCGACATTCTCTCCACAGACATGCACATTGCCAATGGTTGTGCCCAAAAGGTCATTAAACTCCTAGATCTTGGTTCTCATCCAGGACACTTGCAAGCCCAGACACTCATACTCCTCGCTCAGTATCTCAAGAGCTTCCATTGACCCCACGAAGATCACAGCATCGTCAATAAAATTGAGTTCAATGAATCTTTCTTCACCAACAGATGCCCCACAGCCTCTGGACCCCACAACCTTGCCCAACCCAGTCCAGGCAATCATTGAAAAGAACACACCCCTGACGATTCCCAGCATTAGCTGGGAAAAACATGCACAGCACTCACCAGTACCAGTATAAAGGCCAGCCATGATATCTAGCAACTTTGGGGGGATCCTGCAGTCTCAGGATGTCCCACAGGGCAGCTCGATCAACTGAATCGAATGCTTTATAAAAATCAACAAAGGCTCCAAAGAAATTCTACCGATATTTGTGTTAGCGCTCTATGAGAACTTTTAGTGCCAGGATGCAATCGATGGTAGACTTCTTAGGCGTAAAACCAGACTTCTCCAGTTGCTAGTAGGTGAACATGTGATCACAGGCCCTACTGAGAATAACCCTAGCAAGGACTTTACCCTACACAGAGAGCAGTGTTATCCCTTGTAGTTGCCACAATCCAGGTGATCACCCTTCCCTTTCCAGTTAGGTACAACAACTCCTGCTTTCCAGTCAGTTGGGATGACACCTGTGTTCCAAACGGAAGCAAAGACTTTTTGCAATGCCAAGAGGACAGCCTTACCACCAGCCTGGAGAAGTTCACCCCAGATACCACAAATCCCTGCAGCCTTTCCTGCCCTCAGCTAGTTCGCCACCTATGCAATCTCAGTGAGACTGGGTGGTTCACAGCTAATTGGAGGATCAGCCTCAATAACCATTAACTCAGAAATGTCTACCATCCTACTTGGAGGATCAGCTATATAAATGTAAAATATTATTATTATTATTATTATTAATATTCTTATATGCCATATTGCCAGAGGAGGATTTCACTGTTTAGCCAACACTGGAGTTCTAGCTGGCCCTCGATTACCACAGGGTATTTCATATCTGTTAATAGGCTCTTTTAAGTTAAAAGGAGTCAAATCCATTTGGCACTTGAAATGTTAAAACGACATTTTTGAAATCAGACCAAAAATTAACTATAATTCGAATAAAGAATGTTAAAAAGTAGAATTATATGATTATCATCTATACCAATTCAGTCTTACCCTTGCAAGAAAGATATAATTTGTTAAGAAACTTTGCATCTGATAGTTGCCTGAGATGGACAGATTTCAAAAGAAAAAATATTACTGCTTTTATTTAAAGAAATACAAGTCTCAGACAGGGAAAACAGTTTATAGCAAGGAAATAAATCAAGACTGTCGCTAGGCAATGGCCCACGGGACCAGTGTCTTGAATCTGTTTTATGTTGCCCTGAATGTATATGCAGAATGGGAGTAGGAAACAATGATCAGTGCCCTACTTTTTACTTTTATTTTCCGTCAGATACATTAAGTCCAGTTTTCATCTCCCTGATGTGTCTCTGTATGTTTATTCCTGAACTGCTGATATGACGTTTAGGAATTATTAATTTTTAGCAGTTTATTATACAGTATTCCAGTCTGATCAGAACAATGAGATCCTACAGAATTAAATGTTTTGATTTCCTAAAGAATTCATTTTTTTCATTTATTAATACTTTGTCAATCACGGATGTGCTACTTACAATCAGAAGAAACTGAAAAACTAGTTTCATTTCATTTCCATATAATTGATTGTTTACATTATATGGGGCAGTAGTTCTTAATTTTCCTTTTTCAGCACTCTTTGCTTCCATTCTTAAAACAGCAACATTCTTAAAGATACATAATCCAAATTATGATTTGTCATAAAGTGCAAACCACCCAGAATAGAGTGCCAGTCAGTACATTTATAATTATAATGACCACTGCTTCTTGTTAAATTTAAAAACTTATTTGGTGTCTTTAAGTAATCAGTTTTTACTTTTGATATCACGTTTCATACATTACACTATCAAATACTGCCTTCCAAAACAAATAAGTATACATTAAATGAAACAAGATATAATTTAACATCTTTTAATAGATGATAAATTAATAAGAAGCAAGCATAAATGTACATGTACATAAGATACTGTAGTATGTAGGAGTAGATTAACAGTATGAGATGACAAAACAGAGGAATTAGGATAAATACAGTTGTTGCACGATATTCAAAGTGCAATAGTCAATTAATATGCAAAAGAGAAGAGATGCATTTTTATGTATGGATTTAACGTGTCTAATGATGAAGCTCCTGAACAGACCAGGGGAGAGACTTTCAGTGAGTAGGAGCCAGAATGCTAAATGAGAACTCACTGTGAATTGTAAAATGAGCTTTTGGTATGCTAAGAAGGCATCAGAGAATTTCAGTCATGTGGCTCATTGATATGATATGAGCAACAATGATGGTCAATCAGGCCTGTTAAGTGGTTGATTCTTCAGTGATTATTGAAAAGCAAATTTCTGTTCTAAACTGTAGTTTAGAGGTGATGTAGACATGACATAGTATTTATTCATCTTCAAAGAGGAAGGGTCACATTCTGGCAGTATTCCCCAAATAAGTCTAGACTCCAATGGGAAGTGATTTTTTGTTTTTATGTTACTGATTTTAATATACTGTATTAATTTAATGCTCCATTGTAATTCATAAAATACCAAATACAGTTTTGTATTAAATACTCAGAAACCTGAGGCACACCATAGGGAGAGGAGTCAAAAACAGATATTGCATGCATCAAGAGAGGTACAAGCACTTCTAACATGAGCAAAATCCAGTAAGCCCAGTATAGTTCTTAAGGTTCTAAAGAAGATTTCATGGTCACCAGCACTAAAAGGCAGTAATGAAATGAAGGAGGATTATCATAGTTTGATTTCTAGTGTCAGCAAGTAAGGATGAGTTTACAATGTTTAAAAGAGATGTCTCAAAGCTGTTTTAAGGTTAAAACCAGACTGGCTGCTTGCTGGCGATGTGTTAACAGTATTATCTATGGGCATGGATTAAATTCAGAAAGTGAGTATTTGGTCTAGAACATGAGAGAATAGCAAAGAGTGAAGCAAGTCGAAATAAGAGTAAGCCACCCTATAATTGGAATATTCATGAGTAATGAGGTGCACTATGTCATAAACAAAAAATATTTTAAATATTGGGATGTGTACTTCACTTTAAATATTTAACGTCCAAATATTCATAATTGCAATAGAATATTTTCATTTTAACCCTCTCTGTGTGGTTCTTGGAGGGCTAAGACCACCAGTTATGAATAAAATATCAAAAATATTACTATGTTTGTGACCAGCAACCTTGAATAGCATAAAATGACACTCCATGTGCCTGTATTACCAATCCCCATTTTTAAGAAGTTTTGTGAAAAGTAGAAAAATTGACCTTTTGTATCCCAACAGAGGATGAACCCCTGGGGTCCATTCATATGGCACGGACAACTTCAAGTCCTTCTGATCATTTTTGCTGAAGATACCTATTAATTTTCATCTTCAAAAAGGGGGAGAACCCCAAAAAGCTGTGGGAGAAGTGGGAGTTTTCTCATACTGGTGATTCAGAAGTTGCTTGTCAAAAAAGAAAATCTGAGGTGATTTCAAAGCGTTTTTAACACTTTGACTGCAACAAGAGATGGGGAGAGGTAGAGAAATCATTAAGATGGATGAAATTGTGAAGGGACAAAGCAGTGAACAATGAAAGACCTATCCATAGAGGTTAATTGTCTTTAATAAGATAATAGAATTGTTTTGCTCCTCGTTTGACTACAGGAAGTATTTCTTTATAGCACCGAGATGTGAGAACCAGATTAAGCCATGAACAGAGTGACCTAGTAGATTGCCAGTTACATTCCAGTCATCATCCAAGGATATTGATCTCACAGTTTTTCAGAAACATAATTACTTTTTTATATCTACTTTATTCTTGATGGTAATTGTAACTGTTATAGGTGTCAAAGTGGAATTATGCAGTTGTTCGGTTTCCTCAGTAGTAAATGGAATGGAGGGGTGAGTAAAAAAAGAGAATATGAAGTTGGAAAGTCAAGGAGCAGACATTAGCTTCATCTGATTGAAGTTGATAATATGGAATTGGTCTGTTGTTTGCTAATATCATGAGATTAATTTTAATAATTAAATGTGGCGTTTCATGAAAGCATGGGGCCCAACTGACTAAATTAACCACTTTGCCTAATATTTATCAATTGACAATGTGAAACTCAATGAGACTAATCAATTCAGTAAGGAAAAATGATTAATACTCAGACTTGAGGCTAGATAAATATTTAATCATACATCCAGTTTATGACACCTTCTTCTGCCTTAGCATAGTGAGTGGGAAACTGAGATATGAGTCTATCATAGGGCACACTCATGCATACACCCACGCTAAATCAATTTAATGTCATTATCAACTTAAAAGCATATATTGGGACTATGAGATTTTTAGATAGATAGATAGATAAGTAGATACTCAGTATTGACTTCTGGCTCATAAATATTAATCTCTTTACAGAGTATGCCTTAACCACACTTAAACTCTGTAAAACAGTACTAAAGGCCAGTTTTATCAAAAAAACCTTCAGAAATGATTTCTGTAACTGACTATAAAGAGTCTCTCACTTCTATTAAGAAACCTACAGTTCATGCCTGCATGATAATTATTATGGGGCCAACAAAACCATAGCACATTAAGTTTTTATAAGCATTTTTGTCAGAAAAAAAGCCTAAGAGATTAAGCTTAAAAATGTAAACATACAGCCGACTATCTACAAGGTGAACACCAAGAAAGTTCTAAGTAAAGATTATATAATATGTATATTGAATGTATAAAGCTGAATTATTAAATGTATGTCTAAATGATAAACCTCTGAACATTTGATATGTACTTATAAACTGGAAGAATTACCATTCAGCTTCTTATATTTGTTTGAAACCCTTAGGAACTTTTATTAATCTTTCAGGTGTTTTTTTTTTCATAATATTTCGATTTTGGAGTGTTTGCAGTGATCACTATTTCTGGTTTGGTAACTAATCTTATTTGGGAAACTTCAATATGCAGTCATTAAAGTTTGAAATGTGTCAAATATTATAATTATAGTATAGTGCAGTATTAGACCGTACCTTTCCACTAAAAAAAATGTTTTTTAGTATTTTGCAATGCCCCGTCTTTATTTGGGACCTGAATTTTCCCCAAAAAACAATGAATGGATTTAATTTCACTTTTGAGTTTTTTGTATAGGTATATTCACCTAGACCTTTATTTAATGGATAATTTAGTGGTCCTTATGAGCAGCAGGTAATACAGCTTATCTCAACATTTTATAATGATGTGATTTCAAGTAAAGCCGTGGTGTGGTAGGAGGGTGGGTGGTGGTCTTTAAAGGGCGATGGGACTGGATTGAAAAGGTGAGAGAGAGTGTTAGTTTGTTTAATCTGATATGGAAAAGCAGGTGAGCCACAGCATTTTTAAAACAGCTACGAACCTGTATTTTATAGGCCAAGTGGGTTACTGTTGTGTTTTGTGTTCATTTTCATTGGTCATTCTATATTTTTATTTGTGTTACATCAGCTCAAGAAGGTGTTATCTATTAAAATAGTACAAAATAAGTTATTATCTAAAAAAAAGTAAATAATAAATCTATTTCTTACCTGAGTGATCCAATTATATAGTTGTGGCGAGTCGGGTTATTTTGGCAGAATCAGTAGCAAGAAAAGCAGCCATCCATGAAGTATGGGCTAGTCTATAACTAGGTACATTCACACAAGACCACTCTTACACTGGATCTAATTTAGTGTCTGTAGCCAATCTAATTTGTAGTTTTTTTGTTTTGTTTTTTTTATAGTGATAAGAAAAGCATCACATTCAGAGAATGTGTAACCTCCACCTGGACATTATGCTTGCGGGGCCAGACGTAATTCTCAAATGAGAATACACTTCTGGGGACAACCAATTAAAAAATGTGTAATGAATAGCGGCAACAACCACAGGACTTACAAAATATGCGCCCACAGTTTCTCCAGTCCATGTGTTTTAAACCACCGCTAGGGTTTCAGGGAGAGAGCAAAAAGTAATGAACAAAAGACTTGATGCTAGTGAAAATAAAAAGCTAAAATTGCTGTTATCCATTCAGCAGCTCATTAGCACCAGGTAACTGAAGCTTAATAATTAATTTGCAAGTTGTAATTAGTGCTGCAACATTGGAGACAGAGAGAGACACAAACGTAGTCCACCGCATCTACTGGACTTAACATATTTGAGAACTGCTTCTGTCTGCTACAATATCTTTCTGTCATTTTAACTATTGCATCTCTGTATGACATAACAACATATGGAGTCTAGATAAGCATTGTGTTCTATGGATATATAAGTTAAAATGCTGTGGCTGTTTTGTCATGACATGCTTGCATTTCCAATTAAACAGTAATATTATTCATAATGTTATGTTATTCATTTAAACATGCAGTCAGAATGTGGTTGTTGTGTAGCTTCATCTGTGCATCTACTGTTGTAGTTATGCAAATCTGTTGATTCGAGGATTTTGAGTACTGAAATCTGTATCTCCTTTGGCTCTTCATTATCATCTCTCTTAATGGCAGTCCTTTTGATGGCTTATGACATACCATTTACTTCAAGTGCAAATTTTGCAGTTCATATTTTCATGAATGTAGCTGGCAATTCTTTCAAACTCACATCAACTCCTACACTATCATTGTAGCACTGAATAACAGAGAACACACACAGCACCTGTGACAACATAGCATTCATGCTTACTTTTGTCAATTGATGCAGTTGAATGCTACATAAATATTTTATTTTTGCATCAGGTTATATTCATGTTTAAAACAGGTTATGTATATTTTTAAAACATGCAATGTGCTCTGTATACGTGACACACATTTCTATTCAAGTCATTAACAGATAAATGTAAACTACTATTTGCTGCTCCTTAAATCAAAACAGGGGAGACCATGATTGTTTTGTTAGTGCCAATAATAGTGTATCTTGTGTTATGTGTTTTAATAAAGTAACTTTGGTATGAAGTTTTTAATCAAACTTTTTAAGTGCTCTAAGCTTTTCTATAGATAGATAGATAAATACTGACTAATAACAGATAGCCAGATAGATTGCATTGCATTTGTCCCAAGGGAGGAATGTATCTTTTTATAGAAGCTTAATAAATACATACATAAATATTATAATAAACAATGCAACAATACCTCTCAAGTACACATCTGAACTGCTAAAAAGAGAGGGAACACTTCTGACTTGGCCAAAGATTTAAACAGCAGACACAGTTACAGAGAGGCATTATAAATGCATGTTGCCATTGATCATCAGCTGAAAGTACTCGGTGCCAGTGTGTTAGAGAAAAGATGTGCAGCATTGTTCATAATGGTACTGACCATTTTTTCGTTTCCTTCTCAACTAGCAATACTAATGTGTGGTGAGTGCTTATAATAAATGAACCTGCCTTTTTTAATCAACATGTTGATTTAGTGAGCCTCTCTTGAAGTCACGTTAATGGCCCAGCACATCACAGTGTAGAAAATCATGTTGTAGAACATGTAAAGGATGTCACTATCCATATTAAGGGAGCACAGTCTCCTAAAAAAAAAGTCTACTCAGCCATTTCTTATATAGTTCCACTGTGTCATGAGACCAGTTCAGCTTGTCATTGATGTGAATTCCAAAGCACTTGTAGCATTGCACCGCCTCTACCTTTACTCTTTGAATAGTGACCAGACATACAGTAGAGGCTGTTTGCTGCTGCGAATGTCAATAACAGATTTGTTGGTTTTGCTGATCTTAAGCTGCAGGCAATTGTTTTTGCAACCAGAAACAACATTGATGCTGTTGATGCAGTAGGCGTAGTGCGGAGGGACTGGCCATTGGTGGAATGAAGAAAAATCTTTTAAAAAAATGTTCAGGGTGTAAAAGGTAGTAATCTCAAGTTACATGCCTGTTTTGATGTTTTAATGTTGAACCAAACTTTTGTAATTCTGGGTTGTCATGTGTAGTTACTAGACAATCTGAGAGATCAGATATTTGGACTTTAGGAGACAGAAATCCCCAAAGTAAACACAATTCAAACATTAAAAACTCTATACAAAAATCACTCTTTTCAAAATGTATAACTTTAGCTTCTACAAGGCACCACTGTTCTGTCCTGGTCACATTTTAATTTTCTACAGTCATATATGGTATTAATGAATTATGGATTTAATAGTAATTGAAGAATGCTGGTGAAAACATCAAAGGAGTATAAAAATACATTGCACTATGTTTTTACATATATCACTGTCTGTTTAGTGTACTTCAGATGCAATTTGAATATATTGTGCATGAATTAAAGAGTTTATATTGTACCCAGCAAATAGCTGGAGTAGGAAATAATCTTAAATAATATTTTGATTCCTAGGTTGTTTTCCACTGGTTTAACTCTGATCTGGATTGTCACTATCACAGGCTAAAGAAATACGTACACCCTAAGCACATATCAAAATATTTTCTGCATTAGTGCTTCTATTTGTAGAACGTGGTACAAATATTCCTAATTTTTTCAACAGCTGTCTATCAATTTTCATACCTGTTTAATTCAAATGTCAACACAAGGACCCAGAAATGACCTGGATAAGAATGGGTACAAGGCAGATACTAACCTAGATAGCATGCTGGTCCACACAAACACATCCACATATCTGCTCAATCCAAGGCAATTTAATATTGTAAATACTGATATCTTTGGACTTTGAAGGGAAACTGAAGGCACTGGTGGAAACTCAAATCAGATATATGGACTACAGGCAAAAGTACTTGCAGTCTGAGAGCTTCATAGCCCATATGCAAACCTTGTCATAAACATCTAACATGCGATATAATTATATGAGTTTTTTCGTGTCTCTCTCTCACTCTCTCTCTCTGTATATATACAGTGTATATATATATATATATATATGTGTGTGTGTGTGTCTGTGTATATGAATATATACAGTATACAGTGTGTGAATATGTATAAATATATATACTATATATATATATATATATATATATATTAGAGCTGGAAATTATGTGTCATGTTAAAGGGAGTGAATGTATATATGATACATTATTTTGTGTTTTATATTTGTAGACTAGTTTGCAGGGGGATTTGTTTCCACTTCGATGTTAAAGGGCCTTTGTTCTGTTGATTAGAGTTGGAAAAGGCAAACTAAATACATTGTGATTCAAAGCTGTATGTAGTTGTACTTCATAAATATTATGTGTATAAAATGTATATTTGTACATGTATGTATTTAAAGATCAAGAAAAATAAGGTAAATTCTTTATTACGGGTTTGAACTATGCTCAGTGATATTCATGCTACAGTCTGTTTTTCCCTCACAGTCTTTTATTAATTTTTAAACACTAAAGCATTTCTCTCCCATTAATATGCAGGGTCTATTTCTGGATTGGAAGGGCAAGGTGCACAAACAAGGCCAACACAAGTCAGAAGAGTAACAGCGGTGTCTGCCCCAGCTGTAACTTTCATGGCAAGTGACTGGATGGATCAAACATCAGCAGGTCTGGCATTAAAGCAATGATTTTATAAATGTTTTATAAATTAGATAAGCTGAAAAACTGTTTATTCCAATTTGACAAAGTATTGACCAGACTAATGAAATGCATTATCAATGAAGTGCAAAATGAATTTCACTTTAAGAAGAACTGGAAGCTAATTGTATTAAAATAAACATACAACCAATAATTATATGGATAAGTTAACTATAAATGCAACAGTTTCATTAAAATCTAATTTTCGATTGTTTATTTAGTTTTTTCCTACCACAATTTTTATAACTCCTGTCTTCAATGGCTTTAGAAAATAGCAAATAGATATTATTTTATTATTAATATGCAATAAATTGAAAAATAAATAAATCAATATTTTATTTACAGGGCACTAATATTTATAATTAAAAGTGGTAGTGAACAATAGCTTGATACCATATGAATATTTTATGTCACTTCCGATGGCTATCAACTTTTGAAAATACTGAACATTTTAGACTAAAACTGATCTTTCCAAATGCTAATAAAGTAATAAATAGATTGGTGGTGTATTCAGTTAATCCATTTGGAGTAATGTACATCAACTTGCACACGTTTTCATTCCTAAAATAGTCATTGTCCTAGGTGTCAATTTAATAATATAAATGTATGCAAGTCATTCCTCATTGTTTCAAGCCTTTGTCCCAGAGAATTTGATGCAGTGGGTCTCATGGACAGCTGGGACGCTTCCCTTTATTTGTATCACAGGTATCTGCACAGTGCCTCAGTCATGTGTTGGTGGTAAAGATTGCAAATAACTGAAGAATATAATAGTTCTGTGCATTTATAGTCTATTAGGAGTATGAGTAAAATGTAGCTATAAAAAAGCCAAATTAAAAAAAAGGTTTTTAAGTGTTTTTTCAAAATGTTCCACAATACTAGCTGGCATATCACTATTGGTAAAGTATTCCAGATTTTTGGCACATAACAGCAGAAGGCCACCTCACCACTTCTTTTATGCGTCGCTCTCAGAATAATAAGCAGACCACTGTTAGACGATCTAAAGGTAAAATTTGGAATTTAGGAGACAGCCACTCTAAATTATAAGAAGGAGCAAGATTATTTAAGGCTTTATATACCATTAATAGTATTTTAAAATTAATTTTTAAAGGGCACAGATAACCAATGGAATGATGCTAAAAATGGCTAGATATGCTCTGATTTTCTTTTTCTAGTTAAGATTCTTGCTGCTGCACTCTGGACAAAATGCAACCAATTGTCTGCCTTAGGTAGTCCTGCTAGCAGTGTGTTACAGTAATCAATAATAACAAAGTGTGAATTAATTTCTCAGCACTTTGCATTGTTATAGGTGGTCTAATTTTTGCCATATTCCTAAGTGAAAAGGCACAATCCTCTTAATCTGGTTAATGTACAATTTAAAGTTCAGGTTGGAGTCCACGATTACACCTAAAGTCTTTACCTTCACCTTGACTTTTGCTAAAGGGTCGAGTTTATTTCTAATTCCCTCACATCTTCTATTTTGGCCAAACACAAAGATTCAGAAAGTATTCAGACCACTTCACTTTGTGGATATCTTGTTGTGTTGAAGATCTAATTTTAAATGGATGATTTTACAATCAGTCTACACTCAATAACCCATAATGACAAACCAAATGCACCAATTTATGGCTGACCGAGTTGACTAGAGTAATGCTTTTTTAGAACTTGCCAAAACCAGTAATACTAATACATTTTTTGTTATTATTAATTCACTGGGTCTTATATGTTTTCTGACTGTTGGAGAGCCCATTAAGGTTTGTTTTGATCAGTACTGCTCCAGGTAGCTTCTTCTTATGCATTCGGTGCACGCCACCTTCAATTACACCTTCTTAACCCGTAACCCCATTTTTCATTTTTAGATTCATTGATGACCCACTAGCAGAGGTTTAAGTCTTCGCTTTGGCTGGGCCGCCCATAGACAGAGACTTGTCCCAAAGCTATTCTAGCTTTGTTGAGGCTGTATGTTTCAGGTCATTGTCATGCTGAAAGGTAAACTGTTGCCCCAGTCTGAGGTCAGGTGTACATTCATCCTTCTCTCAATTCTGACCCATCTCCCTTTCTCTGTAGCTGAGAAAAAAATCTATGCTGCCACCACCCACCCTGCTTGACCTGTGGGGATGGCATTAGATAGGTGATCAGCAGTGTCTGGTCTTTTCCAAACATACTACTTTAGTTTATGCCTATTTTTTCTCATCTGTCTAGAGAATCTTTTCTTCATGCCCTCAGAATCCTTTAAATGTCATTTGGTCCAAGTGAGTTGTCATATGTCTTTTACTCAAGACTGGCTTCTGCCCAGCCACTGTGCCAATAATGTGTGATTGATGGAGTGTTGCTGAAATGGTCAGTCATCCAACCTATTTATTTTCCCAGCTCTGGATAGAACTTCTGAAGTTTTTAGAGTGACCATTCATTTCTTGGTCACCTCTTTGACCCTTCTTGCCCAGTTACTCAGTTTGGCTGAAGGGCCAACTCTAGGAAGAATCCTAGTGGTTTGAAAATTTTTACTATTTCAGAATTTTTAAGGCCCCTGCATACACTTAAAGCATTAGAAACGGGTTTATATCCTTGAAGTGTTTTATTCCTCACCACAGTTTGATCTTGGAGAACTACAGAGAATTTCTTTGACTTCCTTTTGTCCTGACACAAAGTGTCAATTGTGGGACCTTATAAACACAAGTGTGTGCCTTTCTAAACCATGTTCAATCAATTCAGTTTGGAACAGGGGGACTCCAATCAAGTTGTAGACACATGTATCTGACCACAGTTTGGAGTGCCGCAACAAAGGATCTAAATACTTACGTGAATGAGAGATTTCAGTTTTTGATTTTTAATACATTTACAGACTTTTCTGAACATGTTTTCACATTGTCGTTATGGGTTACTAAATGCAGAATAATTGGCAAAAATGGCAGAACTTTCCACTTAAAAATATATTTACAACACAATAAAGTGGGCAGAAAGTGAAGGGTTATGAATATTTTCTGAATCCAGTGTATATTTATGCCGAATTTAGTTCATATAAACCGGAAAGTAAGAGTTTATTGTTGTAGCCATGCAGGCAAGCTGTACTGCAGTAAAGAAAAGTGAAAAATGATTCTTATTAATAATTGTGTTTATTTGTGACCTTCTCTTATGTGACTTTTAAAGAAGGGTTGATTGTTAAAATAGAAATTTTGTATACTTTTTTCAAATTTAATTAATATTACAGATACCCCCATGCTGAAGGATATAATTTGCGTTGTACTATGCATTTTATATTCTATAGGAATTTTTTTGCAGTTTTCTGGCAAAAGTTTAACTGAAAAGGTTTTTCTGGAAATATATGGAGAGTGTTGTTTTGTACCTGGTATTGGTCTTGTCACACCTTGACTACCGTAGCTTTCTGTAGGCAGGCATTCCTGCATGTGCTGCCAAGTCACTGCAGATAATTCAAAATGCTGTGATACATCTTACGTTTGTAAGTCGCTGTGCATAAGCGTCTGCTAAGTGAATAAATGTAAATGTACCTTTTTTACTTGCAATGCAAAAAATACTGTTTTAGTCAGAAGGCTTAGCACTTTTGACACAAACAACATTTGTCATTAATGTCCAAATCAGGCAGTAAATCAGCTGCTCCAGTAGGTGTATTATGTCAATTCAGAGCAGTTAGGTGACTATGAAATATTGTTAAACTATTGATTTCATTTTACAGAGTGTTTGATAATGTAGTGATCTCTTTATCTACCTTGTAAAATGATTTATGTGCTTATTAAAGAACATTCTTCATTTATACTTGCTGGTGACATATTCATGTACATAATAGAAATGATAAAATTGATTTATTCTCCTTATATGTTAAAAGAATGACTCTTAAATAACCTTTACAATTTTTTGCTTTTTTTAGAGCTAAATTTTATTCCATAACTTAGTAATCATAAAGGAACACTTTCACTGTGACACATTACAAAATGAATCATTCTGACAGGCCCTCAACTTAAAGTGAAGTCCTGAGTAGTATACAGTGGGTCATAATTTAAGATGACTCATAAAATTTGTTAAATTTATATGTCAAGTCAGTAAAACGTGTAAAGGTCCTTATCTGATTGGACACATGGGAAAATGAGATTCACTCACTTTAAAGTAATCTTTTGCATCATTACCTGTGTGCAGCACAGTGGCACATTGCTGTCCTACAGCTACAGAGTCCTGTGTTTCAGTCATGATATGTAAACTGTCTTGAGCAGAATTTGTATGTTCTACCAGTGTCTCATTATGGTTTCTTGCAGGGCTTCCTGTACTCCTTCCACATGACAAAGACATAAGTGTTGTTGAATCTGTACTGGCCCCATTTGTCATTGAGCACTAATGTGGACTGGCACCATCTTTAGTGGTAATTCAAACATTGTGCCTCATATAACTAAAAAAAGGCTACAGTTCCCAAGAACCAGAACTGGATATGAATGTCAGAAAATGGAAGGGTGGTCCATCAACTCTCTAAATTTTAACATACATGAAATTTCCTGATAAACAACAACCATAGTACAAAATAAATAGGTTCATCCTCTGTGTTCAAGAGTACTTTCCAAGATGGTGCTCTTGGTTTCGAGGATACCACTGTAGCTCCCTGTTAATGCAAAGATAAAAACAGTTTCTGTTGATTGTGCAGTAACATCCCACTAAACTATCCATTTATTTTTATGTTCTGCATTCTTCATAATCTGTTAAGCAAACAATACATTATTTTTGTAAATGTTAGTTGTTAGAATGTGGATATTTGTAGAATAAATACAGTAATATGTTTACTTCTAATGACTTGTGCACAATTACATCACTGTTATGCTATTATGTAGTTTTATTTTTAATGTCCATTTTATTAAATAAAAGTACAGTACCATCATTACCGGTTCTGTTTTCTTGGTTTAACCCAATTATCTGGTGCTTAAACATGGTGTCATGTAGTCAAAGAGGTTGTTAGCTATTCTGGTAGTAAATGGCCTTGGACAGCTCACCAGTTTATTATAAGGACCACTCATGCACACATGTATACTCACATTACACATAGGAGCAAATCTGAATTTAACAATTAACACCTAAAACATGTAACTTGAATCATGTGATATGCTGTGTAATTTAAAGCCAGTATCACATTATGCAACTTATATTCAGAGGAGATGTCGGTCTTGGCACCATCACTAAAAAGCATGACTAAAAATGACTGAGCATGTCAGATTATGCAACAGCATGACAACTTTCCAGCACAGTAGCACACTTCCAAAGAATCCTGTGCTGGTCCCTGTTTCTGACAGCCAGTAATGCGCTGCGAGTATGGCGAGTTCAGTCGCAATCTCTGCCCTTTTTTTTCTTTTCTCCATTCAGCTGAGGTATGTAAAACATTAAACATCAGACAAATGAGGTTCTATTCTGCTTTTGAAGTCCAAAACACCCATTGTTACTGGTTCCTCATTGTTGCATTACATATGCATTGAGTGCTCATTGGTTGTTAGCCCAGCCTGTCTAAGGTCATGTAAACGATGTATATGACTAAAGATCGCTGGAAAAGTCATCTAGTGTGACATGTCCTTAAGCTTCTGACTTGCCCAGTAACTTTCCACAGTCTAGAATTATTTACTGCTTCTTTACTCAAATAGTGTTTGAAAATGACTGGTGGAGAAGAGAGACAAGGCAGATAAGACAAAAGCACAGCCGTTGTACAAGCTTTTAAATATTTCAAGCGCCGCACAAGATGCAGATCATGCAGCAGCAAGTCAGCAGCTGATCGAGCAAAGAGGAGTTAAAAAAAAAACTGTATTTGTTTCCCATTGTATCACCGTTTAAGAGGGGTTTTGGAGGAGCAACCACATTTAGTTTCAGTGACGTTGAGTAAGGTATATTTTTCTCATCATATTAAACAAATTACTGACTCCGCAGTATAAAAAAACATAAAGCATTAACACTAGAATTACCAGAGCCTACGAAAAAACTTGTAGATCTGGCCCACCTAAAATCCCATTGCACCTCTCCGTCAGCATCTTTTGTCTTATAAATGTGCCAATAAAGACAAGCAGCAAGCAGCCTACTATTCCATCCCCTCACCACCGCAGAACGTGCACAGAGTTCTCCCAGCTCATGTCTTGATTATCTGGGTTTGAAGTGCTGGAGTTTCAGAGTGGAAATAATAGATCGTTATTTGGAACGCATACATTTCATGTGTGTTCTGTTTCTACAATAATCTGTGTAAACACATTGTTAAAACAGAAACTTTTTCATATTTTAGTAGTAAATAACAAAGTGTTGGCATAAACTATATAATGTGTGAGACCTGAAGTCCAAAAATCAAATAAACACTTTCACAAAAGGTTCAAGGATAAGACAACAGCTTCCATGGCGTAGCGGTAAGATTTGCTGACTTGTAATCAAGAGACCCCGGTTCGATCCCAGCTGCCTCCTATATTTGCCATTTCCAGTAGTGAGCTGCTCTTATTGTTAATATTATACAGTACACACATACATTTGGTTTGCGTCTGTAACAGACGGTGTACATTTATAGGACTTGGAAAAGTTACCGCTTTTTTTTTCACTTGTATTCTCTCAGCCACGGTCATGATACATACTACTGCCCCCCAGGGATATGACGCTGTAAGTTTTTATTTGAAACTGGGAATAACTATAGATGTGAGTGGTGTTTTGAGGCAATGGAACTGGACATTCTCTGATCTGGAGGGATAAAAGCTGACACACGGACACCGGTGAATCTGCCTTTTTCGTATCTCACCGTTACATGATTTTTTTTTTTATTCAGTTTTATTGAGTGTTCCTGCTCACGCAGAATTAGTATGCACCTTATGGTCTATGTCAAAAAAAAACAGAGACATAGTTATATATGATACTAGCAAAATACCCGCGCTTCGCAGCGGAGAAGTAGTGTGTTAAAGAAGTAATGAAAAAGAAAAGGAAACATTTTGAAAATAACGTAACATGATTGTCAATGTAATTGTTTTGTCACTGTTGTGAATGATGAGTGTTGCTGTCATATATATATATATATATATATATATATACACACACATATAAACATATATATATACATATCTATACATATACGCATATACGCATATATATATACACACACACATATATACATATATATATATCTACATATATACACATACATATACATACACACATACATACATACACACACATATATACACACAAATACATATATATATATATACATACACACACACATATATAAACATATATATACATTAACTTTTTTGAACATAAATATGAATAAAAACAGACAGGAATATTATTCCTGAATAAATCAACTCAAACCTTAAATAACTTATAATATTTTGCTCTCCATAAAAATATATCCTGTCTAAATTATACAAGTTAGAAATAAAGTAAACGTTAAAAGAACAAACATTCAAATTTCTTTACTCTTATGTAATTTTATATAAAAAATAAACTTAAATTTTAAATATCCCAAAAGATTTTGCTCTCCATAAAAATATATCCTGTCAAAATTATACAAATTCAAATATGAACATGCTGCATAACAAAACCTGGAAATATAAATAAAATGTGTTCTTTTCAGCAATAACAAATCAAATCATTCAGTTGTCTTTGCTCATATGTCATTTTATCAAAGCTGGACGCCTGGCATCTTTTTTTGGCAACAAGTTTGTTTATGTTTGGTGTGAGGTTCTGTGTTGTGGAGATTCTCAGGATGGACTGCAGGTGCTCATCAGTGAGGCGACTCCTGTGTGCTGTTTTGTTAGTCTTCATCACTGAGAAGAGCTTCTCACACAGATATGTGCTACCAAACATGCACAAGGTTCGAGCCGCATGTAGACGGAGCTGGAGCATTTCTGCGGGAATGGAGTGAATAAACTGTGCGGGCCCTGTAGTATCGTACTTTGCCTTCAGTGTGCCATTACACTGCAGCTCAATCACCTCCATCTGAATCTGCACAGGTGCAGTTTCAACATCGACGGCAAATGGGTTGCGAAACAACTCAAAATTCTTTTTTTGTTCTTCAAAGTCACCAAAGCGCCGTGCGAACTCAGTGCGCAGTGCGCTCAGTTTATCAGCAAAGTGCGTATTTGGGAACACCGTTGTGCCGACTTGGTTCAACATTACTTGGCAACAGGGAAAGTGGGGCAAGTTGCACTGGTGCATTTGTGTCTCCCATAAAAGCAGCTTCACTTGAAATCACTTTGTGATTGTGCATGGGTAAAAACGTCTGCTGAAGTGTCAGATTCTTCTTTAACTCTTCTGCTTTCTGTATCTTCTGCATTGCATTCAGGTCTTTCAGGTTATCCTGATGTTTTGTCTCATAGTGCCATCTTAGATTAAATTCTGTAATTACAGCCACATTAGCTCCACAAATGAGACACACGGGTTTACCGGCAATGTCAGTAAACATATACTCAGCCTCCCATCGGTTTTTAAAGGCTCTATTTTCAGAATCAACTTTTCTCTTCAGCATCGTGTGGGCTAGCTTCGCAATAACTTGCAGCATCATAAGCTAGACTTGATTAACGCGGTAAGTGTTCGGCAAGGCAGCTGAAGCGCTGCATTATGGGATCTGTAGTTTATTGTGTTACCAGCGCTTCATGTACCCGGGCCATTAATAACAATAATACAGTATATAAAATGATCTCGC
>JANRMT010062813.1:62029319-62047957 GCA_026402145.1 Polypterus bichir lapradei
GAAAAAGGGACGTTTCTTTTTTTGCTGAGTATATATATACATATACACATACATACATATTATGGGGTGCCAAACAGGCAAATATAATGATTTTCAGAATATATAAAGTCAGTGTTTTGAATATATAAGACCAAAACCTGATTATATAAAGTCAACGTCGGAATATATAAAGTCATCATCGGCATATATAAAGTCATTCCTGAAAATATAAAGTGAAAACTTGAATATATAAATAAGCGTCAGAATATATAAAATCATTCCCGATTATAACGTCAAAGCCTGATTATATAAAGTCAGCGTCGGAATATATGAAGTCATTTTTGAATATATAAAGTCAGCGTTGGAATATATAAAATCATTCCCGAAATATAAAATTTCCGTGCTTGTCATTTCACTCGTACTAGTGAAAAGTAAACTTCGACAGAAGCCACTCAGAGTCGATGGGGCTTGTGAGGTTCGTCCAAAAATGCGCCCGTACAAAAAGAATAAATAAATACAGTGGAACCTCGGTTCACGAACGTCTCGGTACACGTACAACTCGGTTCACGACCACATACTCGGTATACGAACAAGCCAGTTTCCTTTTCGATTTGTGTGCGCTGATGATTTCCGCACTTGTTGCATTGTTCTCGGTCAGACGTGCGTGCTTACATGTGCATGCTTGCACGTGCGTGCATGCTTTCGCTGTGAACTCTTTGTGCTCTATTTCATTTCCCTTCTGGTTCGTACACGCCGATTACTGTATTTAAGCACGTGTTGAGCCGCTCCCTGTTAATTGTTCTCAGTCAGACGTGTGTGCTTTACCTGTGATCTCTTTGTGCTCTACAGTATTTCGTGTGCTTTTGCAGTTAGCCATGGCTTCTAAGCAAGTGAAGAGTGGTGAGAAGAAACTTTTGCAGAAAATTGAAATTGAAGTAAAGAAAGAAATTATTGAAAAGTATGAGCGTGGCGTTCGTGTTACTGATCTTGCCACTGAGTACAAGAAGTCAAAACCTACGATTTCAACTATTCTAAAGCAGAAAGAATCTATTAAAGCAGCTGATTTTGTAAAAGAAGTTACAGCGTTAACCAGGCAGAGGCTTCGAATGCTGGAAGAGGTGGAAAAACTGTTGACCAGTTTACTCATTTACCAATTTGAGAACCCTCGTGCTTTCAAGCAGCACAATGTAAACAAAACCAGACTGCCAGTAATGTGGAGGGCAAACATGAAGGCTTAGGTCACAAGGACTTTGTTTTTGGAATGGCTGCATAAGGCTTACGCTCCCACCAGCTAAACAGCTAAAAACACCAGAAACCCAAGAAAACACCTGAAGGAAAACATCCCTCCATCGCGGAGCCAGACTCTCCCTCAAAACTGTAACCTCCTCTCCACCCAGTTCCTCCTCACTTCATGCCAGAACTCGACTCATGCAAGGTTAGTTTTCTTGGTGGTTTATGGTTTTTGTATTATGGATTTTTCAAATGTTCATTTTTCGGTTCGTAGCGTGAATTGTTGCAGTGTTACTTTTCACTTTTTTCAAATGTTCATTTTTTTCCCCCTGTGCTTAAAACTCATTAAAAAAAGTGTTTACAGCGAGTGGTTAGTAGCGTGATTTGTTGCAATGTTACTTTTCTTGGTGGTTTATTAAATTACAGATTTTTCAAATGTTCCTTTTTTCCCCTGTGCTTAAAGCTCATTAAAAAAAAAAGTGTTTATACAGCGATTGGTTTAAAGGCTATAGTGTGAACTCCTGTAATGTTACTTTCTTGGTTGCTTGTGGATATAAAAGTTCGGATTTGTTCAAATGTTTCTTTTTTTCCCCCTGTGCTTAAAAATCATTAAAAAAAGTGTTTATACAGCGATCGGCTTGCAAGGCTATAGCGCGAACTGCTGCAATGTTGGAGAGAGAGAGAGCACGGGCTCACGTGCTGGAGAGGGGGGGGGGGGGGCGGGGGCGTGGGGAGAGAGCCTGCATGCTGGAGAGAGAGAGAGAGAGGGCGAGCAAGCCTGCGCGTGCAGCTGAGCAGGAAGCCTGGGTTTTTGTGTCAGTGTTATTCAATGTTTTTACATTAGTTTACTATTACACTGTGCATTCTATGGTGTAATTAACTATATTTGTGCTTTAAAATCTTTAAAAAAAATATATTTACATACAGTTCGTACGGTCTGGAACGGATTAATTGTATTTACATACAATCCTATGGGGAAATTGCTTCGGTTCACGACCAAATCGGTTTACGACCAGAGGTTTGGAACGAATTATGGTCGTGAACCGAGGTTCCACTGTATAGTGTTCAAAATGCCGGGCACATACATCATTTTCAATGAATTAATTGAACAGTGGGGTTTTTTTTAAATATTTTTCTGAAGATGTTTTTGTTAACTTATTTCATTACGTTGTATTAGGAACTCATTGAGTTTACTAAAAATGTGCCTGAGTTGTTTCAATCAATATCAATATAATCTGACTTTAAATTTATATATTCAGGAATGAGGTTATATATTCTGACGTTGACTTTATATATTCGGTAATGACTTTATATATTCTAACTCTGACTTTATATACTCAGGAATGACTTTATATATTCTGACGCTGACTTTATATAATCAGGCTTTGACTTTATATATTCGGGAGTGACTTTATATATTCTGACACTGACTTTATGTATTCAAGTTTTGACTTTATATATTCCGGAATGACTTTATATATTCCAATGCTGACTTTATATATTCTGACGCTGACTTTATATATTCCAACGCTGACTTTATATATTCCAAAAATCATTGTAATTGCCGGTTTGGAACCCCATAAATATATATATATATATATATATATATATATATATATATATATATATTGGTTTGCTATGTACTGTACAAGAAGAGCGCTGCTGTACACTCAGCCGCACTATACAGACTGCGCTGACGATGAGAACAGAGATATCACTTCCTGACGCCTTTTTTCTGATATCTGACCGGCTGGTTCCACTAGTCTTTTTTTTTATTTTATTTTATCAGACCTCCTCTTGCCCGCCCACCTCCACATCCTCTTTGCTTGTGAACTGCCGCTCCACTCCTGCTATTAGTATGTACAGCCCCCTTTCGCCCACCCACCTCTCCATACTCCTTGCTACTGTATTAAGCTGCTACACCCCCGCTATTACCATGTACAGCCGCTCTCGAAACCCCACCTCCCCATACTCTTTGCTTGTGAACTCTGCTCCGCCTCGACATCCACTATTAGCTTTAGTAGTATTTGCCCACCTGCCCGCTCGTCCCTTGCCGCGTGCCCTGTGCCTGCAGATCTGTGGCTGTCATCTCACAATGTCATGCGAGATGACAGCCGGGCGCTCAACTAAATTAGCCGGGCTCAAAGACGCTAGGGAGAATACTGGAGTCTGAGTTATACTAGACTGCAATGTAGATTTTTTTCTGGTAAAACAGATTTTGTCTAATAAAGGGTACAGGTAGTTGGTGGTTAATGTAGTATTGTTTTTCACTATAAGCAGCCAGTAAAAAAATAGAGTTGCAAAATATGATTCATTTTGTTATCTGCAGGGCATGGTGGAGTGGAGGATGTATTTTAAAACCTTGTTTACTTTTAAGAAGTTTACAAGTTTGAGATTGACTGATGTCTGTATAAAAAGATATGTAATTTTTTTCTTTCAGATTGGTAAACTTTCACAAACCTGTCCTAGAATAACAATTGGTAAACTGGAATATTACTTTTGTTGTCCTTGATGGCTAGAGGCAGTGAAATACTTTCACTTACAATATTTTAATTTTGCCTACAGTTTTTGAAGTGAACTGTGGGCTGTGAATTACAGTTATGTGACACACAATTCTGCTTACAGCACTACTGATAAACAAATAAAATTGATCTTGAAAGAGAATTTTGAAAATGTGATTTTGCTAAAAGAAGTGCTGTCAGAAATCCTCTGCAGTGTACAGAATGTTTATTGTGTTTGACAACTTTGCAGTGTGCAAATAAAATTACTTTTGACCAATGTGATTTTAAATATGCTGTTTAAATACTATTATATTCCAAAATTATATTCATTAATTATTTTTTCTCCAAACCACATATTTTTCATTAGAAAACAAGCAAAAAATATTCACTTAGCTCACCTAGCAAAACGGCAAATTAATAACAAGTTTCTTTTGTAATGTATTAGCCACTTGAATACTCTGGACTTACTTTTCAGTCTTCACTTTTCCATCAGCTTGAAGTATGTTATTGGTTTTATAAAACACCTTTGGTTATTTTTTTGATTTTTTCCTTGTTGATTTTTTAACTGTTTAAGGTAATTGGTAGTGGGTTCTCAGAAGAAATAACTGAACAAAATATTAATAGCCTATCAGAACTTTTAATTAACCTTATTGTTATAGTGACTAAAATGATTTTTTATTGCACTATTCTTAATAATAACATGCTTTTATTTAATATGTAATACGTAAATAATCCTTTATTATATATATATATATATATATATATACACTGTATATTGTGGACATTGCCCCGGACACAGACAGGCAGACACGCTCAAGTCATCCAACACGTGTTTATTTTTCATTGTTTTTTCACAGTTCAGTGCTCACAAGCCCCAATACCCCTCAGTCCAGTCCAAAACAATGTCTTCCCTCTCTCTTTGCTTCTTCAGGCCGCCTCCTGCCTCCTCCAGAGACCTTGTCCACTCTTCCACCCAACTCTTGTCCCCTCTGAAGGGAGGCGGCCCCTTTAAATAAGCACCCGGATGTGCTCCAGGTGTGTTTCCGGCAATCTCCCACAGACATGCCCCAGTGTGGCGGAAGTGCTGGCTGTCTCCCCGGAAGCACTCCGGGTGTCCCTGTTCCTCTTCCCCCAGCACTTCCGCCACACCAGGGTCTTTCAGGTATTGGGGTCTCCCTGGCGGTAACCCCGGTTCCCTACAGGGTTGAGCTTCCCAGCTCTTTACCCGCGGCCCCCAGGGCGGTCGCCCCCTCGAGGTCTGGAGGAGGCACAAGCCCTCCTCCTGTCTTCTCGGGTATCCCGGCTGGGTACCACTATATATATATATATATAAAACAGCAGGGTAAGAATGATGGCTAAATCATATGTAGTTAAATACATTTTGTGATATTTTTGCTTCCATACTGGTAAGCATTCTTTGATATCATTTAGTAACACTTAATAGATATTTCTCTATCCATCAATTACTGAGAAATCTAAATTTGATTTACTGAGAAGCATACATTAGACATTACTAGTATTTCTCAGTTGGTACAGAATGAGTGAGTGTGAGTAAACCATTATAATATGGTAATAATATTATATTATTATATACTCAGCAAAAAAAGAAACGTCCCCTGACTTTCAACTGTTTTTACTTTCAGTAGACTTAATGTGTAAATATTTGTATGAACACTAAAAGAGTCAACACCATAAGACATAAACTAAAAATGTTTCACAATGTGTCCCTGAATGAAGGGAGGCTCAAAATCAAAAGTACCAGTCAGTATCTGGTGTGGCCACCAGCTGCTTGAAGTACTGCAGTGCATCTCCTCCTCATGGACTGGACCAGATTTGTCAGTTCTTGCTGTGAGATGTTACCCCACTCTTCTACCAATGCACCTGCAAGTTCCTGGACATTTCTGGGGGGAATGGCCGTAGCCCTCACCCTGCGATCCAACAGGTCCCAGACGTGCTCAATGGGATTGAGATCTGGGCTCTTCGCTGGCCATGGCAGAACACTGACATTGCTGTCATGCAGAAACTCACGCACTTTTTGCCACTCCTGTCTGGTCCAGCGAAGGTGGGTTTGTGCCCATAGGCGGCGTTGTTGCTGGTGATGTCTGGTAAGGACCTGCCTTACAACAGGCCTGCAAGCCCTCAGTCCAGCCTCTCTCAGCCTATTGCGGACAGTCTGAGCACTGATGGAGGGATTGTGTGTTCCTGGTGTGACTCGGGCAGTTGTTGTGGCCATCCTGTACCTGTCACGCAGGTGTGATATTCGGATGTACCGATCCTGTGCAGGTGTTGTTACACGTGGTCTTCCACTGCGAGGATGATCAGCTGTCCTTCCTGTCTCCCTGTAGCACTGTCTTAGGCGTCTCACAGTTTATTGCCCTAGCCACATCAGCAGTCCTCATGCCTCCCTGCAGCATGCCTAATGCACGTTCACGCAGATGAGCAGGGACCCTGGGCATCTTTCTTTGGGTGTTTTTCACAGTCGGTAGACAAGTCTCTTTAGTGTCCTGCGTTTTTAGAACTGTGACCTTAAATGCTTACTTTCTGTAAGCTGTTAAGGTCTTAACGACCATTCCACAGGTGCATGTTAATTAATTGATTATGGTTAATTGAACATGCATGGAAAACATTATTAAACAATTTACAATGAAGATCTGTAAAGTTATTTGGATTTTTAAAACATTATTGTTGAAATACACAGTCCTGAAAAAGGGACGTTTCTTTTTTTGCTGAGTATATATATTATAATGCTAAGGAATTAACCCCCAAGAATTGAAGAGCCATAATAAAATTTTAACAATCTACCTTTTACCTCTTAAACAAATAGTACCTTAAATATGCCATCTGATTTTGCCTCAGTAATTATTTGTATCAATTACTCAAATATTTAGCTAGTCTTTTACAAAAAGGTGCTTGCTTAGTAGGTTTTCCTTTTGAGTACACCCATTGTGCAACAACTGTCTCTAAGTGGAATTGCTAAGCAGGGGCCTCGTGTATGAAACATGCTTAAGCTCAGAAACATATGTAAGTCATTTCTTATGCAAAAGTCATCAGATTTCACAGACTTTTTTGGTGTTGGGATTTTAGCAACTCCAGCCAGTGGGAAATAGATAAATAAATACTTTATTAATCCTAATGGGAAATTTGCATAATCCAGCAGCAGCATACTGATAAAAAACAATATTAAATTAAAGAGTGATAAAAATTCAGGTGAAACAGACAATAACTTTGTATAATGTTAATGTTTACTTCCCCGGGTGGAAGTGAAGAGTCGCATAGTGTGGGGGAGGAACAATCTCCTCAGTCTGTCAGTGGAGCAGGATAGTAGCAGCAGTCTGTCGCTGAAGCTGCTCCTCTGTCTGGAGATGATACTGTTCAGTGGATGCAGTGGATTCTCCATGATTGACAGGAGCCTGCTCAGCGCCCGTCGCTCTGCCACGGATGTCAAACTGTCCAGCTCCGTGCCCACAGTAGAGACTGCCTTCCTCACCAGTTTGTCCAGGCGTGAGGCATCCCTCTTCTTTATGTTGCCTCCCCAGTACAACACCGCATAGAAGAGGGTGCTCGCCACAACCATCTGATAGAACATCTGCAGCATCTTATTGCAGATGTTGAAAGACGCCAGCCTTCTAAGGAAGTATAGTCAGCTCTGTCATCTGTTGCACAGAGCATCAGTATTGGCAGTCCAGTCCAATTTATCATCCAGCTGCACTCCCAGGTATTTATAGGTCTGCACCCTCTGCACACAGTCACCTCTGATGATCATAGGGTCCATGAGGGGCCTGGTCCTCCTAAAATCCATCACCAGCTCCTTGGTTTTGCTGGTGTTCAGTTTTAGGTGGTTTGAGTCGCACCATTTAACAAAGTCCGTGATTAGGTTCCTATACTCCTCCTCCTGCCCACTCCTAATGCAGCCCACTATAGCAGTGTCATCAGCGAACTTTTGCACGTGGCACGAGTTGTATTGTGAGCTGAAGTTATTATGAAGTGAACTGAAAGTCTTGTTTTACTGTACATTTCAATGACAGGTCAGTCACATTTTAAAATTCTTGAACTAATTACATCACAGTTAATTAGTATGTTCTTTCAATAAAGCTGTCTTAAGTCTTGGTTATAATGCCTAATGCATTCACTTAATGCCGGGTGCAGGAATGACAAGTTGAAGCAGCAAGGGAAAAGTTGGGACACCAACCGGGTTGTCCCATTTAATGCTTACTCCAAAACAAAAAAATCATGCCTTTAGGTAATAAAGTAAATAATGGCCCGTCAGGCACAACTACATATAACAAGCTCTTGGATGTCAAAATTAGGGTTGTTCATTGAAGCTCTGTCTGTTGGGTCAATCATAGTGGAAATGACACCTCCGTTTGGGCAGTCGGGCTTCTTATAATGCACAAATGAAGGAGTAGAACTTAGTGCCCTCACTGGGCAGTTTCTTGGTGTTAAGGTGGGAGAAGGATAATAAAATAATATAGACAGCGCCCCCTCTTGTCCTGGCAGATTATCACATACTTTGATTGAGCCTGTGAGGAGATCCTCCAATGCGTATGTGTGACAGTATCCTATTGATTTTGTTAATAAAAAGAGTGGGCTGTGTGTTTATGATTTAACTGTCAGTGGCACTGCTGGCTCTTTTGGAGGATATCGCCAATAGCAAACTACTCAAGGAGCTAGTTTTCATGGATCAGAATGATTTTTTGGATCATGATGATGATGTGCTTATTAGCCAATTTAGACTCCCTAGAGCCATTGTCTTGTAGGTGTATGCTGAATTGGAGGCTGTATTACACAGACCATCACACAGATGTCACACGATCCCTGATCCATTACAAGTTTTAACAACTTAAGGGCATCTGGCGATGGGAAGCCAATCACATGCATGTGCTATCCAGTGTGGGTACCTGCTTTACACCTGATGCTGTTGGGATAGAAGCCCATGATTTTTAAATAATTTAAATTAATTTAGTAATGGATGGATAGATGGAATACAGTGACTTCTATCTGCCCAGGAGGACCACATCATTAACAAACTGATTTCTCTGTTCTGTCTTTGTGAAGCCCTATGACAATCTCTCTAGCCTTTTTTTGAAACCACTGTTTTTCATTGAGAGTCCATACGAACAGACCAGGGGCCTCATGCATAACGCCGTGCGTAGCATTCACACTATAACATGGCATACGGACAAAAGTGTAAATGTGCGTACACACAAAAAATCAAGAGGCATAAATCTGTGCGAACGCCAACTCCCATGTTCTTCCGCTACATTAATCCCAGTCAGCATGAACAGTAACGCATGTGCACGCGCCTGCTACCACTCCCCAACTCCTCCCAGAATTACGCCTCTTTGAATATGCAAATCAATATAAATAGCCCTTAAGCTCAGCGTTCTGTGAGAAGGCAATGGCAAAAGCACGAGAAGAAACATAAGAATTTCAGCGAATACCAAGTAGAGGAAAGGGAAAACATACTATTTGTTGGTTTAAACAGTGGTATGAACAACAAAAGGAAGTTGATTGAGTGACATATAATCACGTAGTTTATTTTGTTATTAAGGCAGAACATCATAAACTTCATCTTTAGATCGTTTCATTTACTAGTTTCTCAAATCCCATCGTAACTAAAGTAGCACGTTAAATCCTTTGTTTTGTATTTGATCTTCTATGTGCTCTATGTGTGTGAATCACTACGTGCTTCCAGGCTTTCTCTTCCTCTGTTAGGACACAGAATCTATTACATTCGTAATATTACAGCTCTCTGAATAATTAAAATACTGAGATGTACACTTGATATCATTTTCATGATGATAGGAGTTAAATCATGTTATTAAACATGGGAACACGGTGGCGCAGTGATTGTTCATGCCTCACGCAAGATGTTTGCTGCGCCGTGCGCGACCTTCGATTAAATAATTTATTGCAGCAGTACTGTCTCTTTCAAACGTGCTAACCCCGAATTCCCGTCCTTACTTCTCTTTCACCAAATACCCAATCGCCACACAATCAGCTCTGTAATAGACGTTAAGCCATCTGTAAACTTAGAATGCCGATTCTTCATAACTTTTAAGGAACATTGAAATATCTTCGTAGTACATGTTTAATTATTCTATCCATCTATCCGTCAAGTGTCGCGCCAGCCCCAGCAAGAATACAGTGCGAGGCAGGAACAATCCGTGAACGGAGCGCCAGCTCCTCGCTAGCTCTGCGGCACAGTGTCCTCACATGTTTAATTATTATCAATATAGATTATTTAAATGAAGTTAAAGTTTTATCTGTATAATGTGATAAACATATTTTGCTGCATTTCATCTTAAAAATGATATCGTCATCGTATGTAAATACATTCTTTATAAAGTGGCTCAGGTTGTGCAATATTATAACTGTATCGCAAGTTTACAATGAGGTAATTGTACTTATAAGCACAAAGTGTTCTACAAGGAGCACTTGATGGACTGATTGAGTGCATTTATAGTTCTTGGGATGAAGCTGTTTCTGAACCGTAAGGAAAGGCTCTGAAGCGTTTGTCGTATGAGAGCAGATCAATAGACAGTATGGCTGAGGCAGTGTGTGCTCGATGCTGTATACTAATAATTCTCTTTCTGATCAGCTGCTGTACAGCTGTGATTCCTCACTCAGATACAGTGATATAAATACTCAGAGTGGTGCAGTGAGAGTAATATGGAAAAAGATGATCCGCTGTGGCAACCCCTAATAGGAGCAGCTGAAAGAAGAAGATGAAGGTGCAGTGAGAGTAACAACGCTAAAGCAGCTATGGTATTTAGAATAGTTTGACCATTCTGTGGACCATTATATTGTTACAGGTTAATTACAATCAGATGAATTAAACTAATAACCAATATGCAGTTAATTTCAGTGTATTTATAAAGCCACGTCAGGGATGTGGATCTAAAAAAGAAAGGGAAACCACACTGGAATAGTAGCACTGCTTTGACGCTGGGTGCTGCCAGTTTGCAAAACCGAGCGGAGAACTTGCATATGCCAGGGTTGGAGCTACCATGAAAATGTGCGTGGCTTTAAGCCAAGTTTAGGTTTTATGCATTGCGATTTGAGCGTGCAAACGTTCGTACGCAAAATTTTTGTGTGTACACACCATTTATACATGATGCCCCAGAGCACAATATAAGAACAAATCCTAAAGGAGATGCCAGCTTCTTACCCATTATAGTCATGCACACACCCACAATTACTCATACAGAATCATATTAGCATCCCAAATTAATCCAGTTTCAAGATCTTCATAATCTAGAAGGAAACCCAACAATGCTATGAGGGGAAGTCAAGCTAAAGTTAGAAAATAGAACGAACTTTAACAAAACTGATAATGTCATTTCTCAACGTAGTCTCCACCCTTCTCAATGCCTCAATGCACTTGCACCACCTGTCTGGAAGTGCCTGGATTCCAGCAGAATAAAAGATTTTGTCTTGTCCTCAAAACCATTCGTGCACCACTTTCTTCACATCGTCATCTGTCTTGAATCGATCACCACATATATGTTTTTTTAGTGGTCCAAAAAGGTGTAAATCACATGGTGCCAAATCTGGCGAATAAGGGGGATTTGGCAATACCTCAAATTTCAGTTTCTCCAGACAAGCCTTGGTGTTCTTAGCAGTGTGTGGACGGGCATTGTCTTACAGCAAAATGACTCCTTGAGACAGCAGTCCCTGCCTCTTGGATCAAATAGCAGGCTTCACATTGGTCTCCAGCAAGTCAAAGTATCTTGCACTAGTGTCTGTAGTACCCCTTGGCATGTAGTGTTCGACAATAACTCAGGTGCACCAGTGGTTGCAATGATAAAGCAAAACCTTTTCTTCTGCTAGAATCCAAGGAACTTCCAGACAGGTGGTGCAAGAAGGGTGAGAAGGGTGGAGACTAAGGTTTGTTCCATTTTCTAATAAATCCAATTTTCTAACTTTAATTTGAATGTTTAAAAAATGTTTAAATTCAATGTTTTTTTTAATATTTTCGTAATGCCAATTTTAATGCCTTTTCAAAAACATATTTTATGATAAATTGCCCAAAGGATTTCAGATCTCTTAATCTCTACTAAAATTTAAGAAATACAAAAACATAAGTAATTTATGAGATTTAAGAGCTTTTTAAATATTTTCTAATAATTCATATATGGGTAACAAAAGTTTATAAATAAATAGTCTACAAACCCTCCTCCAAGAGCATGTGGGTAATGCCACTGGGTGTCTTTTGCACTACAACATATACTATTTTCCTTGCTGGCATGGTAAGTAGAGCAGGCACCTCACAGTTTGTGTCCTTGTTTAGCGTTGTGCATTTTTGTGGCTTTGTGTTTAGATTTGTATCTGTCAAGGACTGTGGTTTGCTCACAAAGTTCCCAGTAATGGTACTTTTACTGCTACTGCATAGCAAACCATTTTTAACTTGCTCTTGCAAGTGTGACAGGTGTCAGGTCACACTTACAGGTAATCTAACTTAGACACCATTTAAATATCCGTCTACGCCACCCAGTTTTATCAAGAGACTGGGAACTCCTGAAATTTACCAATAATAGCACACAGGTTTCTTTAAATTGGGTGGTGAGTAAACACACAATGAAAGACACAACAGTAATTTCAGGAAAAGCAACAGTAACTTCTATTACACCTGACAATAATAAGTACATTAAAAAGATAAATGAACATAAACCAAATCTAACAGTATCATGAAGAAAATTTCTTTTTTTAGAAAGGAAAGCACACAGTCCACACTCTAAAAGTCCATTAAAAACAAGAATTGGATGATACAACCTTTAGTGGTGCAAAGTCCAGTTTGTTCTCAGTGTTACCCCAACACTTAATTGTTCAACTGTCCACGGATGCACTCTTGTTCACCAGACACTCGTTTCCCAAGAGAAGTTTTGTCAAAATCATTGAATCCCTGTCGGCATCTTTTCGTTGTTCCTTTTTTTCCACCCTGGGCTCCTTGTATTGCTGTGACCTAGGCACGCCTTATTTCTTGTCTGCCAGTTTTGCTCGGTCCTTTCATGCGGCTTCCCTCTCTCGCTGGACCCACAACCAGCGTCTCCTTGTAGAGCTGTCTCTTCCTCCCTGGAAGTATTGCCGTCCTTGTGCCTCACGTCGTGCCAGCTATGGACCCTTGTCAGCCTGCAAGTCCCTGTGCTCTGTCCGAGTGTCTTGGCTGTGTCCTCAGTGGACTGTCCCCCCCTCCTTTTGCCTTCTCCTGGCCAGAGATTAAATCTCCTTCAGTCCCTGCAATTATCAGTTCTGGACAACCAGATTAAACAATGGCACATCTAAATTTCCTGGGTTTAACAAATAATGAAAACACAAGTTAACAAAATGTATTGTTACCAACCATTAATGAGTACAGATCTGCTGTTTAGAAACCAATATTATCAAACATGTTAATTGCCAAGTCAGGTAAATACAGAAATCCTCCAAGGAAGGACCAGTTCTGTTTTCACAACTTTGTATTGTTTGTAATCTGATCCAGCCAAAACCTCCAAAGTGGTGACTCCTTTGCAATACAGCAAATACCTACAATCTGCAAACAGCCTTTTAACTTCTCACCCCCAGTGCCAACAATGGGTGCCTGGTGCCTAGTGCCTGTTCATCTGCTGGGTTTTAAATGTAATATTGACATGTTTCTCTTCCTAACAGAGAAATGTATTGACTCAGTGTACAAAAAATGTCCCCCTCTGACACAAGTGCTTGGTTTTTGTTTTACATCATGTTTTTAGGCAGAGACATAAAATTTGAGTAGGGAGGGAGAGACTTTGTTGTATTCAAGTGAGTAAAAATGACTTTAATTATATATGTAAATGCATAAATATATACACATAGCAATTATGTAGCCAAAACATGGAATGTTTATTTATATTAAAGACATACATATCTGTAAATTACATTAGCTGTCATTTCTATCTGTTGTATTTCACTGTCTTCCATTAGTCATTGTCAATAAATGGCGTACTTATTAAATAAAGTGCATAACAGAAACAGTGTTCAACAATGTTGAATTGTTTGACAACTAATAAATACATACCTTAAAAAGGAATTCAGCAGACATCATAGTTGTTAGATTCTAGCAGAAGGAGCAATAAAAACAAAAGCAGAATTGCCAGCGAATATACAGAGAACCCTCCATTGATGAATGTAAGGGAGAAGCTTTCCTGAAAGCTAGCTCACAAGAGAATTCCATTTAAAAAGTCTACTTACATGCAACAAATTGAACATTTCCTTAGGCAGAATGGTGGCGCAAAGGAAATGAATACAGTATTGTGTGGCATTATTCATATGAGTTTTTACTATTTCTGACTGATTATATTTAAAGAAAGCAGATCATTTTGACAGTTTGATGGGCATAAGGGGATTTGGAGGGGTGATTTTTGTATCAGTTCCTCTATATGGCACAACAATTGTATGAAGGTCTAACAAAGGCATATACATAGGCAGCATAGCACTTTTTGTCTACAAATGTGAACTTAAAAGAAATAAACATGCAATAGCTATTTATGTTAATGAATAAAATTTAATTGAAATAATTGACCCATTTACAAATAGCTTAATTAGATATAATGCTGATCAGTAGTTCTCTCAAAATGGCATACTGAGTTAATCTTCATTTTATTGCTGTGCCTCACAGGTTTATTTCATCTGTCTATGTAGTGTGTGATTAACATGATGTGGATTACCGTATTTAATATAAATGGCACAATCAAGAATGATTATTAGATGAAAAATGCAAGGTCAAACATAGCGTCTAGCTTTGTATGTGACAAACTGCTTTTCTCAAAATTTTTTTTAAATCCTATTTTTTATTTAATTTATAACATAGTGATTATGTCTTGAAAGCTATTATGTCATAAAAAAATGTTTTATATTAGCTCTCATATATAACCCAGTAAAAAGTATATGTACTGTATGTATGTATATATATGTATATACTACAAATTGAGAAAATGTCTCTTTTTATAGAATTATTTTATATCCAGTTGTGTACATTTTATTTTACTGACTTTTCATCCAGAAGTAGTAAAACCAAAAATTACATACAGTAGAATTTGCAGAATAAATTGATCAATGGCTTTGTAGAAGATGGAGAAAATCCCACTAGAATAAGGAACGCTATTAATATTACATAATCACCTCACATGTTGTAAAAAGAGTATTGGTTTTATTAGATATACAGTTAGGGCATCATGTGCTTCAGCTATAGTGTAGAGAACCTTACAGTTCAGAGAAGGGCATTCTGAATGCAGTAGTATTATCTCAAGATGTTCTCATTCTGCTGGGCATCTGAATTACCAAAAGTGTCTGTCCAATTGCTGTGACACATCAGCTGCATGCTAGTGCTTCATGTTAATTGGCCATTTTAGTTACTACGCTATGGGTTTAGAGTGGTGTGGAACTCAGAATGTTCTTATAACTTTAATTTGCCATAGAGAGATGTACATAGAAAGACAGAATTATATTTAAGTCATTGTAGGGCAACGTCAAAGATGTGTGAAGGTTTATTTAGCAGTTGCTACAGGTGCATAGAGAGAATTAGCAAGGGAACCTGGCATTGCCCAGGGTGGAATAAAGTGCAGGTGCAGTATCCAGATAAATTCCTCAGGGATGAAAAATTGTCCCTAAAACAAATTTACACTGAATAAACCCACTATGGGGAACATCTTTGCATGCTTGTGTCAAATCATAAAAGTGCCTCCCATGGAACTTCCCTGTTAAAACACAGGTGCAGTCACTAAATAAAGTTCCCTGTGGAAAACCTTTGGAATGAAACACAGAATATTGTCTCCCCTGCATAAATAATAAATATGTGCAAAATTTGGCCAAGGTTGGTTTAATAGTGTGGATTTGCATTCCAGTCAAACATACATTTAGATTTATATACTATATTTGGAAAAAAAAAACAATAATTACAACAGTTTTCTTAAAATTAATCATGTTTATATTAAATTGAACAACCTTAGCTTTTTTACCCAAAAATACTTTAGAAAGAAGCTATTGCAATACCAGCTAGTCTGACATCATAAGATCAGGCTCAGTAGCTTCATAGTCCTAGAATGAACTAGCACTGTACAAGCCTCTGGTGCAGAAAAAGCAGCAGAAGAACAAAACATTATGTGGTTCAGATCCATAGACATCCTTGTGAGGACTTCCAGAGATTTGCAGTCAGGAGCATCACCTTTTGTCCCAAGTTGCCTAGCAATTCTTGCAAGTCTTGGCAACATAGAGCTGGCCACAGTCTACACTTGTGGTAATTGTGTTGCTTTCCAATAAATGATTGAAAACACTTCAGATTGAGCTTCTGTCTGGGATTTGAAGATGCTTTTGTGATTTCAGGATCCAGAGCACATCCAGTTGATGATTTATGAGCTAATAATTCAGTTAGTGGTGATTGGCAGCGTCTAATACTTGCAAACAAGGATACGTCTCATGCAGATGACTCCTGCAAGACTGTTTTCCGCTCAGATAGTTCTAGGGCTGGTTTGCATATGACCAAGGACACCAGCGTTTACTAATATTAATGTGTATTTTTGACATTTAATTCAAGTTGTACAACCCAAATTAAAATACTGCAAGACCGAAACACAAGACAGAAGCCATATACTGTATCTTTTTTTTACCAATAACACACTGTAAATAATGATTAATAGTTTTTTCGTGTAATTTGTTTTAATAGAAAAATATTTTCTATATTTTTTCTTTTAATTATATATATTGAATGTAGCATTTTCTAATTATAATCAAATTATTCATTACCTGTAATACAAGAAACAATCTTTCAATGAATATCGTAAATGATGGCTATAAAAAGACACACATAGCAAAGTCTAAGAGATATTATAAGAAAAACTTTAATTTTCTGTGTATTTACAATTTCAGATAAGAGCCTGGAGCCTGCAAGAACATCATGCACTGGGACATTCATTTTGCATACTGATCGAAAGACCAAATCAACTGAAAGTCAAAATAAGGTTTGTTACATCATAGTTATTTTTATAATAAGGCTTTGGATAGTCATATATGATTAAAGATGTCTCTATTGTATTATAAATCATTCAGTGCAATAGTGGGTGGATTTAGATGCCAGTTTTGATTAATTATATGTTATAAGCTGTTGAATCATCTTTTTGACTAACTTTGTAGAGGGAATTCTGTTAAAAATGTTGTACTTTATATTAATTGCTCAGATGTGTACACTTGACATCTATTTCTTTTGCAGTGACTGACAGATTAATGAAGTTCTGAAGTATTTTATTTGCCAAGATTCCATTATTATTATGATTAAGTAGGAACTGGCACCTAAATGTATATGTACCTCTAAAGCTATCTCTGTGATGGATTGCATTTCTTGCTGCTCTATAGAGGCAGAATCTTTGTAAACCTGTTAGTCAGTAGTTCATAGATTTGTCATCATCTGTGTTTGAATGGTGATGTTTGCAATTCCCTTCAAAACATTTAACAGTGATATTAGGTTCCTTTAAAGTTTTATTTGATAAAGCATTATAGAGAATGAAGTTCAAATGGGTATATGCAGAAGAATTTGTTTACTCTTAAAGGGACATTTGCTTTATATACCTTCATACAGCATGTATTATTAGAGGCATGGGTCCTGATGGTAGGCGGAGAATCTTTATATATAATAATGGATTCAGAAAGTATTCAAACCCATTCACTTTATTGTGTTGTAGATTTAATTTTAAATTTATGTATTTGCAATTTTTTCCTATCAATCTACACTCCAAAAGTCACAATAATTAAAATGAAAATATGTTCATTTTAAGAATTGTTAAATGGCAGAAGTTTGGAACTACTAGGTCTCTTCCTAGAGTAACTTGTTCAGTCAAACTAAGTAGGCGAGCAAGAAGGGCCTTGGTTAACGAGGTGATCCAGAACCCAATGGTCACTCTAACAGAGCTTCAGAAATCCTCTACTGAGATGAGAGAACCTGACCGAACAACTATCTCAGCATCACTCCATCAATTAGGCATTTATGGTATAGTGGCTAGACAGTCTTAAACTTAATAGAAAATCTGCAGTGAGACCTGAAGCTGGCAGTTTACAGACACTACCCAACCAATCTGATGGTGTCTGAGAGGATCTTCCAAGAAGAATGGGATAAACTCCCCAAATGTAAGTTTGCAAAGCCTTTAGAGACTTACCCAAAAAGATTCAAAGCTGTAATTACTGCCAGTGGTCCTTCTGGAAAGTACTGGATTAAGGGTCTGAATTTGTACACAATTTCAGCTTTTGATTTTTAATAACTTTACAGACCATTATAGGTTGATAGTTAAAAAATTTGCAGACCTTTTCTAAATACATGTTAACACTTTGTCATTATAGGTTATTGAGGGTACATTAATAGGCACAAAATGGTACATTTATTCATTTATAGTAAAATTAAATCCCCAACTCCAAAGTGTAACCACTCAGCATACTGTGTATATATATATATATCTATACTAATAAACGGCAAAGCCCTTACTCACTCACTCACTCACTCACTCACTGACTGACTGACTGACTGACTGACTCATCACTAATTCTCCAACTTCCCGTGTAGGTAGAAGGCTGAAATTTGGCAGGCTCATTCCTTACAGCTTCCTTACAAAAGTTGGGCAGGTTTCATTTCGAAATTCTACGCGTAATGGTCATAACTGAAAGTTGTTTTTCTCCATTTACTGTAATGGAGTTCAGCTGTAGGGGCGGAGTTTCGTATGACATCATCACGCCTCTCACGTAATCACGCATTACGTAGAAAGCCAGGAAGAGCTACAAAACGCGCTTTAGAAAACATGCATTATATAATTAAGAAGGCAGCGAAACAATTAGAAGCGAGCGAGTGACATATAAAACCATATTCAGCGGCTCACGTGAACTGACGCAGTGCGCAGACAAAAAGTAACAGTTCCAAAGAGTGCTGAACAAAAA
>JANRMT010062813.1:62061112-62082369 GCA_026402145.1 Polypterus bichir lapradei
CATGGTAATGGGGGTTGGAATGATGAAGGAAATGGGTACCTGAGTAATGTAAAGTAAGTGTAAAATACCTATACAATAACTATAATTGTAATAAACAAACAATAAAACAGCGGAGAAGCCGTGGATTAAATAAAAAGGCTGTAGTTATCAGCAGGGAGACGTGAATCCCGTGGCGAAGCAAGGAAGGGAATGTAGAGACTGGAGCGACGGACGGCCTTATATAGGCAGGCAGCCAACAACGTGGGAGGCGTTGGGATGGGGGACCCAACGCCGCATCACATGGTGACCAAGCTGCAGGCTATGGACGTATATATGTACGTAAGTAGGATTCAGTTAGCGTTGGGAACCCGTGTACCAAATTTGTTGAAGATGGGCCCATAAGTAACAAAGACTGTTGAAAAGTTCAATATGGCGGCCGACAGTGGCATCATACCACTGAAATAAGTACGTACATTGGTTTCGGTTAGTGCAGGGAAGCCGCCTACCAAATTTCGAGAAGATGGGGCCATAAATAAGAAAGTTCAACATGGCGGATGTTGTTGACCGTTATGACCGTTACGCGTAGAATTTCGAAATGAAACCTACTTAACTTTTGTAAGTAAGCTGTAAGGAATGAGCCTGCCAAATTTCAGCTTTCTATCTATACGGGAAGTTGGAAAATTAGTGACGTTGGAAAGTTCAATATGGCAGCTGACAGTGGCGTCATACCACCGAAATAAGTATGTACATTGGTTTCGGTTAGCGCAGGGAAGCTGCCTACCAAATTTCGTGAAGATGGGGTCAGCCTTCTACCTACACGGGAAGTTTGAAAATTGGTGACGTTGGAAAGTTCAATATGGTGGCCGACAGTGGCGTCATACCATCGAAATAAGTACATACATCGGTTTCGGTTAGCGCAGGGAAGCCACCTACCAAATTTCATGAAGATGGGGCCATAAATTAGAAAGTTCAACATGGCGGACGTTGTCGACCGTTATCGACCGTTATGACCGTTACGTGTAGAATTTCGAAATGAAACCTGCTTAACTTTTGTAAGTAAGCTGTAAGGAATGAGCCTGCCAAATTTCAGCTTTCTACCTACATGGGAAGTTGGAGAATTAGTGATGAGTCAGTCAGTCAGTCAGTCAGTCAGTCAGTCAGTGAGGGCTTTGCCTTTTATTATTATAGATAGATTCTGAAAATATCCTTCTAATCTTGTAACTTACTCACTTTTGTTTTTATTTTTGAAAATAATTAGTTGATGCAGATTGTTTATATACATTTTATGTGTCAGCCAGGGTTTGTGTGCATTTCTGTTTTGTTGTTTTGTCATTTTTGATATTTTTATGTAATTTCTGTTAGGTTAGTTTATGCTTTACCATGTATGTACTTTTCATTTTAAATGTTTAACACTAGAATCCCTGAAGCGTATGAAAAAACACATAATCCCAGCCCATCTTTGCACCTCTCCATCAGCATCTTTTGTTTTGTAAATGTGTCGATTAGAACAAGCAGCAAGCAGCCTGTTATACCATCCTCCCCCCTACCGACACAGCTCAAGTCACACAGAAGATTCTCAGAGCTAGTCTCGTTTATCTGGGTGTCAGGAGCCTGGAGTTGTAGAGGGTAAATAATATATTGTTATTTGGAATACATGCATTTCATGTGTGTTCCGTGTCTACAACGGTCTGTGTAAATGTAGGATGAAATACGAGGCAGGAATTGTTGAACACATAACTAAAAAAGAAAAGTTTTTCATATTTTAGTAATAATTGACAAAATGTAGACATGAAGTGTATAATGTGTGAAGACTGAAGTCCAAATATCAAATAAACTCTCACAAAATCTACAAGTATAACAAAACAAGTGCGCTTTTATTCAAGAATATAACCTTAGAAAAAGAAACTGAGTTAGGTTACGACACTAACATGACCGCTTGGGTGGTAAGAACTGCTGACTCGTAATCAAGAGTTCATGGGTTGGATTCCGAGCACGTCCATTTTGAGTAGTGAGGTGCTCTTATCTATACTAATAAAAGGCAAAGCCCTCACTGACTGACTGACTCACTCACTGACTCACTCACACACTCACTGACTCACTCACTCATCACTAATTCTCCAACTTCCCGTGTAGGTAGAAGGCTGAAATTTGGCAGGCTTATTCCTTACAGCTTACTTACAAAAGTTAAGCAGGTTTCATTTCGAAATTCTACACGTAACGGTCATAACGGTCGATAACGGTCGACAACGTCCGCCATGTTGAACTTTCTTATTTATGGCCCCATCTTCACGAAATTTGGTAGGCGGCTTCCCTGCGCTAACTGAAACCGATGTATGTACTTATTTCGATGGTATGACGCCACTGTCGGCCGCCATATTGAATTTTCCAACTTCCCGTGTAGGTAGAAGGCTGACCCCATCTTCACGAAATTTGGTAGGTGGCTTCCCTGCGCTAACCAAAACCGATGTACTTACTTATTTTGGTGGTATGACGCCACTGTCGGCCGCCATATTGAATTTTCCAAACATCACTAATTCTCCAACTTCCCATGTAGGTAGAAGGCTGAAATTTGGTACTTATTTCGGTGATATGATGCCACTGTCGGCCGCCATATTGAACTTTTCAACGGTCTTTGTTACTTATGGGCCCATCTTCAAGAAATTTGGTACGCAGGTTCCCAACACTAACTGAATCCTCCTTACGTACATATATACATCCATAGCCTGCAGCTCGGTCACCATGTGAGGCGGCGTTGTGTCCCCCATCCCAACGCCTCCCACGTTGTTGGCTGCCTACCTATATAAGGCCGTCTGTCGCTCCAGTCTCTACATTCCCTTCCTTGCTTCGCCACGGTATTCACGTCTCCCTGCTGATAACTACAACCTTTTTATTTAAGCCACGGCTTCTCCGCTGTTTTATTGTTCATTTATTACGATTATAGTTATTGTGTACGTATTTTAGACTTACTTTACATTGTTCAGGTACCCATTTCCTTTATAATTCCAACCGTACTGCCATTAACATGTCTATCGAGGTGATCACCATCGATCAAAGAACTGTCACTTACCAAGTGGTTTCCATGCCCGGAGATGGCACCTGCCTTTTCCATTCTCTTTGTTACATATTGCACGGCCATATCAGGCTCACTCTTGATATCCGGAGGAACATTGTGTCTTATGTATTAAATGACTGGGACAGGTTCAAGGTGTGGACTGATGACGATACAGGAGATAATTATACTACAGAGAAGCACTAGAAGAGTGAAATGCTTAAGCCCTTCATCTATGGATCTGCATGTGAGTTGATGGCTGCCGCTGAATTGTTCGGTTGTCGCTTTCAATTGTACCAAAATGGCCAAATATTTTACACCTTTGGACAACCGCCAATGCCTCTTAAACATCTTAGATTCACAGGTGACGATTTAAGTAGTGGACACTTTGATGTTTATGAATGTTTAAACTCTCAAAAGCTGGATGTGAAGTTATCGATGAAACTGGTTGTATACTTACAACGCTTGACAGATGCCGAATGTCACTTCAACACAAGTCCTACAAATACTGTCGTAATTGAAACAAACCATGAAACTCAAACCGATTATGACAGCAGCAATCCAAGCTGTGATATTTGAAACAAGATTACTGTTCACATGGCCAACTGTACGTTGCATGCTCAAGAGTAAGCTTAGAGCACAGCTACAGCTTGGTCATATTACAACTGGAGGGCCGAACTGACAACGTGGCATACAAAGAGATCCTTAACAAATAATTATTGGTATATTTTCCCTCAGTTTAAAAAGGTTTAATTTTCTTCTTAATAAAAATTTTAAGGCAGTACTTCGCCGCTGCGAAGCGCGGGTATTTTGCTAGTTGTTACTATTATAGAATAAAAAGATACATTTGATTTGAATCTGTAACAGCCAGTGTAAATGTATGGTACTTGAACTCAGATGAGGATGAGGGTTCTACATCAGAGAAAGAGAACAGAAGTCCTTCCCACAAGAAATGTCCACTCACACATAAGAACAATGCAGCTGCACCAGGTGTAAAGGCAAAAGATGGCACCGTTTGGATGCAGCAACAGGTTCAGGCGTCGTCCTGCCAGTCAATCTGCCACACACATGTCCTTCAAAGAAAAAGCAGGGCATAACGAGCTCTCCAAGGTATCGAGCAAAGTTCTGTTTGTGATTATGTTTTGTGAAGGTCTTTATTTAAAAAAAACTTTGTTGGTAAGTGGTTAAGCTCTGTTCAGAAAACCTCACATTTTTCACAGATAGGTCATTGTTCAGATTCCTTATTTAGTTTAGATATCTGGTTTGCAATTTTTTACCTGTTTGTATTTTATCTGACACCTTAATATGCTTTAAAAGAAAATTCCACCTAAAAATACTTTTTATAAGTCATTTACCCCATGTACTTTGTAGTGGTTGCCAAGAAAAAATAGTTTTCATGCAGAACGGATGGAGTGGCCAGTGGCGTACAACAGCAAACACTGTGAAAAACATCTGCTGTCCAATCACTAGTTTAACACTAGAATTACCAGAGCCTATGAAAAAACTCATAGATCCGTCCCACCTTAAAACGCTTCACAACTCTCCATCAGCATCTTTTTACCTTTAAATTTGTCGATAAGCAGCAAACAGTAAGCAGCCTGCTATCACATCCCCCACCCCGTACAGTTTTCTCAGCTCAAGTCTGTTTACCTGCATATCAGTTGCTTAGAGTTGTATAGAGTGAGAAGTCAAGCAAATGACACCTTTTATAAATACTATATCGTTATTGGGAACACTTGCATTTCATGTGTGTTCCGTGTCTACAACGATCTATGCACAGTAAACACATTTTCGTTAAAACAGAAACTTTTTCATGTTTTAGTAATAATTGACAAAATGTAAACATGAAGTGTATAATGTGTGAAGCCTGAATTCCAAATATCAAAGAAACACTCTCACAAAAGGTACAAATATAACAGAACAAATGCGCTTCCATTCAAAAATATAAATGCAGAAAAACAACCCGCGTTAGGGTGCGACATTGACACGCAGTTGCTACGACAGCTTCGGTGGTGCAACGGTATCAGCTGTTGACTGGTAACCAAAGCTTCACGGGTTCGAACCCGGAGGAGTCTGTTTTGAGAAGTGAACTGTGTTAAAATGTGCTAAACTTTTTCCTTGTAGACCTGCCTCTCCCCGTCATTCTATATTAAATAGTCTTGTCTTCAATTTTTTTGTTTAATTTTTCACATTGTTCATCATTGAACAGCACTGGTCACTATTAACTTCTGTTATGTCATTTACTTCTTTCTACAAATCAGCATGAAAATGCAAGATTGAAATTTTTTCTTTTGCCAGAACTACAGAGTATATATATAAGATATAAGAGTTTCCCAAAAAGGTGTAACTGAAATCTCCAGAGTGGAATTGGTTGTGATAATAAACATCAGTCTGTAAATATATCTCTTTAGTAAAATAACTATTTATAAGCAAATGACTATTTATAAGTAAGAGCGGAATCCATTACCATTTGCATAGCTGGACATGTTATTATGAGTACTGTGATAAGAGAAGCATGATCAGAGTTTACCATACTGCCAAATTCAGAAGATCTGGGGCCTCATGCATAAACGGTGCGTACGCACAGAAATGTTGCGGAAGAACATTTCCACGTTCAAATTGCGATGTATAAAACTTACACTTGATGTAAAGCCATGCACTTTTCCACAGTATCTCATACCGTGTCATACGCAAATTCTCCGCTCGGTTTTGCAGACTGGCGGCACCCAGCGTCAAAGCAGTGCTACTGTTCCTGTGTGGTTACTCTTTATTTTCGTGACGCGACTTTATAAATACACTGAAACTAACCGCAAATTGTTGATTAGTGTAATGCATCTGATTGTAATTAACTTGTAACAATATAATGGTCCAGGGAATAGACATAGTATTCCAAATACCATAACTGCTTTAGCGTTGTTACTGTCACTGCACCTTTTTCTTCTTTCAGCTGCTCCCTTTAAGGGTTGCCACAGCGGATCATCTTTTTCCATATTACTCTCACTACACCACTTGGAGTATTTATATCACTGTATCTGAGTGGGGAATCACAGCAGCAGCTGATCGGAAAGAGAATTATCGGTATACAGCATCCAGCCCACGCTTCCTCAGCCACAGCAAGACGTTTCAAAGCCTTTCCTGTACAGACCTTGCGGTTCAGAAACAGTTTCATCCCAAGAACTATAAATGCACTCAATCAATTGCTCCGTGTAGAACTGTTTGTACTTATAAGTACAATTACCCCACTGTAAACTTGCACTACAGTTATAATATTGCACAAACTGCGCCACTTTATAAAGCACGTATTTACATATGATGACGGTATCATTTGTAAGATGAAATGCAGCAAAATATGTTGATTATATTATACAGATAAAACTTTAACTTCATTTAAATAATCTGTATTGTTAATAATTAAACATGTGAGGACACAGTGCCACAGCGCTAGCTAGTTCACGTATTGTTCCTGCCTTGCGCTGTATATTTGCTGAGGCTGGCGCGACACTGGAAGGATAGATGAATAGAATAATTAAACACGTACTATGAAGATATTTCAATGTTCCTTAAAAGTTTTGAAGAATCATCGTTGTAGAGAAAAGCCAAGCAAAATGACACCTTTTATTGGCCCAAAAAGATTACAATATGCAAGCTTTCGAGGCAACTCAGGCCCCTTCTTCAGGCAAGTTCAGAAAAAAAACTAATGTAGTCGAATAAGTATTAAAACATATATGTACATTTAAACTAGATTTTAAAAAACAACTTATTCCAAAGTGCTTATTACTTATTAAATTGCCTTTTGTTTTATTTTTCAGTCCTTAAAGTAGATTTTCAGAAAACAAAATCTAATAACTAAATATAACTCAGTCTTGTGAAAACAACAGTACTTACAATATTATGTTACAAAGATATTCCCAGAGATTCAGCTTGGCTTCTTTGAATATAATAGCGAAGGTGTAAGTATTGCTATCCGCAGTTATTTTCAGATGCACTGGATACAAGAGGCCATACTAGATTCATGTGCCCGATAGTTGCAGGTTAATTAATTCCTTTTTCTTTAATATTTCTATATTGTATTTAGAGAAACTAAGCGCTCAATGACCTTCAGGTTGGTGTGATCCTTTCACTAAATTGTATTGGATTATCTGCTCTTTGTCTTTATGTCAAGAAAGCCTCACTGTTAAATGCTCAAGGTTTTCCAGCTGGGTGCATAAGAGTACAATTTTATCTTTAAATAAGACATTTATGTATTTAAGATATTCTAACGCAGCAGTTTTTTTTTTAAGTGTTTAAATAAAGCTTGAAAGTAAATTCAAAGGATGTGTTATTTATATTTTGGCTAAATTGAAATTAATTATCCAGATTACTTTGTTATCATTAAATTAGCTGTAAGGCAATTTTTCAGATAACAACAACATTCTTGTTTGCAATCCAGACTCAATCACTTTAAGTACAGATTTCAAATTAAAGTTGTTATTTAACAGTTGATACTAAAAATAACTATGCAACACCTGACAAATGTAATATATACATTTATAATAATATTTGCTTACCTTATTTTTAAATACTAGTGTGACATTTTAGTTTAAAAGTTAGATAAATTAGATGTTCAGCAATAGTTAATTATATGTTTTTTTGTTTTTTTTAACTTTTGTAAATGCTGAAAAAAACACCGTACAGTCTTGAAACCCGAAAAATCAATCATAAAATCAGACCCCAAATTATACACCGTTTCAAAAATGCTACACTTAATTTATTTTTATTTTTTACATCTTCTTGTTTCTTCCTATCTTGCATCAGTTTCTCAGACGTATCGAATTTTGTTGCAGCAATGCAGTTACCAATTTCTTTCGCCACTTCAACAACGTTTAATTTAAAACCAGCTTCATATTTTCTTCTGATCGAACGATCCATCTTAGATAAGGGATGCTCTTACGATAAAGATGTATGAGGATGTGAGATACAAAAAATACAAATCAGTGCAAACATCACTTTGGAATAGTTCAGGTATTACCGTGTGGTCACGTAGGCACAAAAGAGAGAGAGAGGTTAGGAGCACGCACTGATACAGTGCATTGCTGCACCCACATAGAAAAAAAAGGCTCCGTGGTTACTCTCTCAGGAGGGCGTTAGCATATCATAATCCCTTGTAACAATAGCGTGAGTTTTCCGCATTCGACTTATATAACCGACATTATAAAATACCAGAAATTATACTGTATCCGCAGGAGAACTTATCCGCGAGTATATACCGTAGTTGTAATCACCGAAGTGACTAAATTTTACTAAACTGAGTTTTTCAAATCAAAAAGCAGAGGTTTCTCTGTCTGTCAAGATAGTTCATAAAAATTTCTAGTATTTGATGCATGCAGTGTTATCTTCATTATAGTGCATGTAGTTGCGCACATTAACTACATTGAGCATATTACAGTTTTCCTTGATCCCTTTGATGCAATTCTCACAACAGTAACATTTTTCTCACCACTCCTAATGCAATTCTCAAAACATTTAAGACATTTCCCATAACACAGTGTCATCGGTGTGAAAGACACTAAAACAATCCAAACCGTTTTCACATGTGCAAACATGCAAAGTCAGTCAATCACTTCAGCATTGTGACCCATGAATAAAAACCTTTCACCACTGTTTTAAGACTTATACACCAAATGTTTTTATACTTTTATCAAAACTTTACTGACTTTGAATAGAGTACTGCAAAAAATGTAGGCCTAATGTCAAGTAAAACATTTTCGGACACATTAGTGAAATGTGAAGGATTTGAAACTAAACAATATAATTGCTTAAACCAAGAAAAGCAAAATGATACACTTCAAACTATATGCATCAGGAAACAGATAAAGAAAAAATACACAAACCTATATCACAGCACCCACTATTGTACAGTACAGTAAAGTTACATTACATATATCAATATATGCATAAATAAATCTAAAATTACTAAAACATGCATAATATGAAATGTCTTAAGGGGAATCTTGTCTCTCATCTTTATTAGGCCACATCATTGTGTCTACATCACGTTTGATGTCTTCCCTTCTGAGACACAGAGGGTATCTTTTTGCATGCCTTAGGTGCAATGTCCTCACAGCCAGCATCCATTGCTTCTAGTAGGAAAATCAGATTATGAGGCAGTAGATTATACACCTTCCAGTTCCAAGCAAAGAAGAATTCCTCAATTGGGTTGAGGAATGGTGAATATGGTGGCAGGAATAGCATTATCATTTGTTGGTTTGGTTTCAAACCATTCCCTCACACGGCTGGAGTGGTGAAAACTTACATTGTCCCAAATTACCACATGATGCGCTATGTTGACTCTCATATTCACCCTTCATTTTCAGGAAATGAAGGCATTGTTGAGCCTATCTAGGAACTGAAGAAGACAACAACAACATTTATTTATATTGCACATTTTCATACAAAAAGTAGTTCAAAGAGCTTTACATAATGAAGAAAAGAAAAATAAAGACAAAATAAGAAATTCAAATAAGACAGCATTAGTTAACATAGAAAAGAAGTAAGGTCCGATGGCCAGGGTGGACAGAAAAAACAGAAAAAAACTCCAGACGGCTGGAGAAAAAAAATAAAATTTGCAGGGGTTCCAGGCCACGGGACCGCCCAGTCCCCTCTGGGCATTCTACCTAACATAAATGAAATAGTCCTCTTTGTAGTTAGGGTTCTCACGAGTCACTTGATGTTGATGGTCATACAGACTTCTGGCTTTTAATCCATCCATCACTGTTGGAACATCACGGTGCTTTGAGTAGATGGTTGTGGCGCAAGCCACCACCAAAAGGATACCGGAAAAGGAAACAGAAGAGAGAGTAGAGGTTATTACAGATTTTAGTGCCACCATGAATAGTTATTATTATGAGTTGGATATACAGAGTATCAGGATTTTTATTACAGTGAAGTTATGAGAAGGCCATGTTAAAATAATGTGTTGTCAGCAGTTTTTTAAAGTGCTCCACTGTATCAGCCCGGCGAATTCCCATTGGCAGGCTATTCCAGATTTTAGGTGCATAACAGCAGAAGGCCACCTCACCACTTTTAAGTTTTGTTCTTGGAATTCTAAGGAGATACTCATTTGAGGATCTGAGGTTACGATTTGGAATATAAGGTGTCAGACATTCCGATGTATAAGATGGGGCGAGATTATTTAAGGCTTTATAAACCAAAAGCAGAATTTTAAAGTCAATCCTGAATGACACAGGTAACCAGTCTAGTGACATCAAAACTGGAGAAATGTGCTTGGATTTTCTTTTCCTAGTTAGGATTCTAGCAGCTGCATTCTGCACTAGTTGCAAACGATTTATGTCTTTTTTGGGTAGTCATGAGAGGAGTGCGTTACAGTAATCTAGTCGACTGAAAACAAACGCGTGAACTAATTTCTCAGCATCTTTCAGTGATATAAGAGGTCTAACTTTAGCTATGTTTCTTAAGTGAAAAAATGCTGTCCTAGTGATCTGATTAAAATGCGATTTAAAATTCAGATTACAGTCAACAATTACCCCTAAGCTTTTTACCTCTGTCTTGACTTTTAATCCTAATGTATCCAGTTTATTTCTAATAGCCTCATTGTATCCATTATTGCCAATCACTAAGATTTCAGTTTTCTCTTTATTTAACTTGAGAAAGTTACTATTCATCCATTCTGAGATACAAGTCATACATTGTGTTAGTGAATCAAGAGAATTGGGGTCATCAGGTGCTATTGATAAATACAGCTGTGTGTCATCAGCACAGCTGTGGTAGCTCACGTTGTGCCCTGAGATAATCTGACCTAACGGAAGCATGTAGATTGAGAATAACAGTGGACCCAGGATAGAGCCTTGTGGAACACCATATCGGATATCATGTGTCTTTGAGTTGTAATTACCACAACTAACAAATAATTTTCTCCCTTCCAGGTAGGATTCAAACCAATTTAAGACACTGCCAGAGAGGCCCACCCACTGACTAAGGCGATTTCTACGAATATTATGATCAATGGTGTCAAATGCGGCACTCAGATCTAAGAGGATGAGAACAGATAAATGGCCTCTGTCTGCATTCACCCGCAAATCATTTACTACTTTAATGAGTGCAGTTTCTGTGCTGTGATTTGTTCTAAAACCTGACTGAAATTTATCAAGAATAGCATGTTTATTTAGGTGGTCATTTAACTGCATAATGACTGCCTTCTCCAGAATTTTTCTTAAGAAAGACAGGTTAGAGATGGGTCTAAAATTTTCAAGAGCCGAGGGGTCGAGATTATGTTTCTTAAGTAGGGGTTTAACTACAGCAGTCTTAAGACAGTCTGGGAAGACCCCCGTATCTAATGACGTGTTTACTATGTCAAGAACATTATCAATTAGCACGCCCGATACTTCTTTGAAAAAATTTGTTGGTATTGGGTCAAGGACGCAGGTAGAGGGTTTCAGTTCAGAAATTATTTTTTGTAAATCAGGTAAATCTATCCTAGTGAAAGAGTTTAATTTGTTTATAACGGAATGCTGGGGTTTAGGAGGATCCTTAGTGTTGGGGAGATATACTATGTTATTTCTAATATCATTCATTTTTTGGTTGAAAAATACAGCAATAGCCTCACAGGTTTTACTGGAAGTACTTAGGAGGCATTCCTTTGAGTTACCTAGGTTTAGCAGACGATCAATTGTCGAGAATAAGACTCTGGAATTACTAGCATTGTTATTTATAATCTTAGAGAAATAGCAGCGCCTCTCAAGACGGACTGTGTTATTGTATTCTGTTATTTTAACTTTTAATATTTCATAGTGGATCGTTAGTTTAGTCTTCCTCCATTTACGCTCAGCTCTACGGCATGTTCTCTTTAAATCAGACACTCTTTGGGTCTTCCGTGGTATAACAATGCTAGAAGATTTTTTAACTGTCTTTTCAGGTGCAACTATGTCAACAGCAGCTCTCACCTTAGTATTAAATCTTTCCACCTTACTATTTACATTATCCTCGCTATTATAGTTGGCCCTATAAACGGACTGATTGTTTAGAATATTTGTAAGTTTTAAAGCTGCTGCTGAGTCAAAGAAGCGTTTTTTAACAATATGCTTCTCATGGGTGTTTTCTATCATTATTTCTATTTTAAAAAGTAGTAGAAAATGGTCTGATAGACCCGTATCAATGACCTGCTTTATATCAACTTTTAGTCCTTTAGTAATCACTAAGTCTAACGTATGACCTGCTTTATGTGTAGGCTGATTAACGAGCTGTCTCAAATCAAAAGAGCCCAGGAGGTTCATAAATTCTTTTACTTTTAGGTCATACTGATTATCTATATGAAAATTTAAGTCGCCAACTATTAGGAGTGTGTCATAGTTCGTAATTAAAATTGACATTAAGTCAGAGAATTCCTCAAAAAAAGACGTGTTGAATTTTGGAGGTCTATACACGGATAATACTACAACTTGAGAATCTCCATGGATAACAATGGTGAGATACTCAAAGGACTTGAACTTACCAAAACTGACATCTTTACATTTTAACCGGCTGGAGTAAATGTTTGCCAAGCCCCCGCCTCTTTTTCCTTGGCGATCTGCACGAGTAAAACTGTAATCCAGAGGTGCAGATTCGATTAAAACAGCCGCCCCTTCTGAGCTAAGCCACGTTTCATTTAGTGCAATAAAATCTATTTTTTTATCACTAATAAGATCATTGATAAAAAACGTCTTATTAGTTAGAGCTCTAACATTTAATAGTGCCACAGACGGTCTGTGATGCAGGGCCCACTGGCTGTGTCTTGGTAAATTACCCCATGTTCAACAATAGCAGCATAATTTTTTATGTTACCCCCATGCTGGCCTGGCACATCCACTGTGGCCCTCTGACCTATGATGTTCCTACCATGTCGCCTTAATTTATTCAGGTCAAATCCTGCTGCGTCATCCACATACACAAAATTATGATTTGTCTTATTGGCCTTTACCTCAAGTATTCTGTGTGAAATCCAAAAAGAGTGTTCACATTAGAAACATTTGAAATAGTTTAGCTTAGAAAAAAGAGAAAATATTTTTATATCCTTACCTGTACATACAGGTGTGTAAGCTCTTTCACTATTGCTCTCAAATAGAACCTTGTACGGCTGTTTTGTAGAGAGAGCATGTCTTTTTAGGATCCTGTCTAAGGTGGAGAGACTCACAGAGTCGATGTTTCCATTGTCCTCCACAACAGCTTGCTGGATCTCTATTAGCCTAATGGCATTTTTTCTCTCACCATGTCCACAACTGTCATTTGCTTCTCATATGTCAAAAGTGGCCCTCTCCCACCAGAACGAGGCAGTAGTGCTATTCTGACCATACAAATAATTACCAGAATAGTACCAATTGTTATGCAGAGGTCACATATTCTATTATTTATAGTAAACTACAGAAATGTGATATTGCATATGATACATAAATTCTGTAAATATGGGATCAGATACCTGTTCTCATTCCTGAATGTCAGTATTATAGAAGCCACTGTAGACCATGTCTCCTGAGGAAGCACCTGTCAACCAGCTTCAGGTTACTTAGGCCATGGTTGATAACATGGTCCACAACTGTTGCCCTTATTTCATTAGACACTCTATGGAACCTTACTCACTCCTCTCCTTCTACCCCTGCCCCTGACTCTTACTTGTTTTCTATGTGTGTCTCTCCCCCTTGCCATACCATGCATTCAGACACCATGTCTTCTCACAAAGCCTGGTTCTTATAGTATACCTGCATGACATCTTCTTCCTGCTCCATTTTCACCACTGTTCATTGGGTGAAACATGAGCATCATATATGCTTGTGGGACATTACTGCAGTGCCATGACATGCACCTATAATAGAAGGTTGAGAAAATGGGTTTTTATTTGTTTCAGCTAAACCTCTTCTGAGAACATGTGTTTCTATTTGCTTTCAGTTGAAGGGCAGTTCACTACTAACACAAGACAGTATGTTATTGGCCTTACTCTTTCATACATACTTGAAAAAATCGGGAGTGGTCTCCCCTAAACTTTCTCATATACTCCCTTTTTATTATAAAAGTAAAGTTGAATAAATCGGACTCTGCAGCTGCATGAATAAAAAAAAATAAACTTCCAGTTAGCAGAAATAGCTCAAAAGTTGCTAGAAGTCTTCATTTTGTACGTAATACTTGTATGCAAAATTTGGTTGACCTAACTGAAAATATACTCAGGTTATTGTGTTTACATATAAACACACACACACACAATTCCAAAAATGGTATTTTCGGGACGTCTAAAACATCATCAAAGTCTTGAAATCAAATTTTTGGATAATTACAATACTTTCCCTATAAGAAAGTAAATCAGACACAGGGAAGTCTAAAATGTTGAGATTCATCAAAATCTCAAGGTTGAATTTTTGGACGATTACAATATTTTCCCTATACTTCGTATATGAGAAAGTCAAAAGTTAAAAATGATTTGATTGAAAACACTAATGTAATGCTGGACAGTATTGAGGTAAGTGAGAGATCTTTAGTCCCACTGACAAAAGTGCAAACTGTTTTAATTAGTTGTCAGAGTAAGATGAGAAATGCATCAACACAATGACAAAAAGTCTTTAGAAGTAAAGTATGTATAGAAACAATAGCAGTGTATACAATAACAATGGGAAATGCTAATGTAGGTGGGGAAATGCATTAATGATTTGAGAACTGCATTAAGAGTAAAGAGAATGATGTTCATGATGTGAGAATTGCATTAAAACAATTGAGAAAAACTGTACTATTGCTGTAGTTTTTTTTTTCCTTTTTACCAATATGAGTTATCAGCTTTATGTTTTTTTTCATTTACACGTGAAAATTTACTGGTTTTTGAAAGCAGAAAAAAAAATTTCTATCAAACAAAAACAGTGACCTTGTACAATTCAAAGATACAGAAAGGTATATGAAGTTCTGTTACCTTGCAGACATACTTCACCATTCAAACAAGTCTAACTTCTCACTTGAGATAACACATAAAACATTGATGAAATAGGCACAAAGAAGAAAATTAAGCTATGGATTCAAAGAATTGCAAACCACATCTCTGATAACGTAAAACCTTAATTGACCAATAGTAACCAACTAAAATCTTTTGTCATAAATTATTGTTTTATCTTGGTAGAGTAATATATATATATATATATATTGCTCTACTTTCCTCTATTGTATTATTAATATGTAGCCTTAGAATGCCTAATCCCACAGACTTACCATTGTTTATAAGGTATTATTCTATATAACTTATCCCCACCGTCCCTTCTATATTTATAACCTCATGCAATTAGATGTAGTAAAAAGACAAGCACGAGTTAAGTTACACATAAAATAATGTATTACTGATAATATTCATAAATAATAACAATATGCAAAGTACATTTGAATATTGGCAACCATACAACCTGATAAAATGGTGATGTGTAGCTCAGGTGGCATACAGACTTGTAGTTACGTAAAATGTCTCTAGTTAAGGCATCATTGGTGCTCAGCTTTCAGCCACATGTCTGTTCAATATCACTGACACTGTGCTCTTCATTGTGTTGTCTTCATCAGTTCATGGTGTGATGGCCTTCATCAGTTGTTAACAAGCGAAACATACTTCTACATCATCACAGTTTAGCAAGAGAGAGAGAATGTGGTTGAGCAAGCAAATTTATAGGTTTTCTGTCCAACCCCTATAGCCAATAGGACATCATGGTACTTAAAGGTCTCTGAGACAAGCCAATTCCAAACAGCCATATCTCAGAACAATCGGGGGAAATAGTACATCTTAACACCTGCAACCCCCCCAAGACCATATGTTAAGCTAACCTGGCTTCCTTGTGGGTGTTGAAAGACTTTAGCAGAGAAATACTCATCAAACTGGTTTAAGACACATCCCCCAAATCCTGTCGTAAAATTAGTCATAAACGGGGTAGCAAACACAAATGCCTCTCACCAAAGTAACACTAAATTACATTGCTTTGCCTAAATTGCAAATAAAGACATACAAAACATTTATCAAGTTATATGCAAAATCTTACATCACAACAATTATTTACAAACTGTCATTGGAAATCATTAGAATACACTTCTCCTGAAAGTCTTGATCCAATAGGTTTTTTTGGGAGGGAGGTGGGTTCTGGATCCATTAAATCTCAAAAAAAAAAAAGAGAAGAACAATCTGTTTACAGTTATAAAATAAACTGGACTGAATCTGCTCTACTCCACACTCACCAAGGTGTTTTTCCCTTCTTCATCCCTCTGGTTTGTTCCTTTACATATCCTGGAATTGATATCTATCCCCAGTTACTGAGCACCTTGACATTAGATTATCATCAAATCCTTAAGGGTTTTAGGGAGTCTGTTTTATCCTTGTCATCTCTCCCTTTATTGTTTCATTCCAGATTAGCAATCATTAAAATGAATGTGGATCCAGGCTTTAATTATATAAGTGCAATGTTACCCCTTTCCCCTCCAAACAGATACTGGACTGATGTTAGATCTTTAATATCTAGTCTTTAATTTCTAACAGATCTGAGGAGGGTTTACCATACTTGGAGTTAAATCACAGGGCACTTGCAGTTTGCCTGATTTGAACTTGGCAAAATCTTCCAGACAATCTTCTGCTTTTGCTTCATTTTGAATCTAACGTAGTTGCTCCTTGTTCTCTCTCTTTTAATCCTTTCTCTACTATTAAATTAAAGTAAGCTTTAAAATTTGGCCCCATTATTTTATACACTTTGAGGTCAGAAATCTCTAAGCCCATGCCTAATTTGGCACTCACAGACCCATATGTTCCACATTTCAGCTGTGCATATTGGTGGTACTCCTACTTTTTCCTACCTTGAATATGTCAAGATATTCTGATAGTTATATTTCTAATGTCACTGGGCTCAGCTCTTCCAGTCACTGCAGAGGTCTATTTATAACATTCCCTCTTCTTTTCTTTTCCTCTATTTTCGATTCAGATTAGTTCTTACTGTAACTGGTGTACCACTATCCTCCCCATTCTCTTACTACACTCCTTATAAATCCCTTTGATTTTTCCCCCACTATGAAGCCTCTGGCTGCCCTGTATACAATTCTTTCGAAGGTATCCTCCAGGCTCTTACCTATAATTTCAATCTTGCAGTACAATCTTTTCTTTGGTCCCCTCTATTTCATGGAAATTGATTTTTAAAAATGTTACATTTTCTACAAAGTACCCAATATCCAGTTAATGGATGCAAATTATTTACATCTTACTCCCTCTAAATGTGTCCTTTTTGTGATGAAGTTTCCTCGTAAATTTTTGCATATGTTCTATAAATGCCCACTGGTTCAAGCTTTCTGGTCTTCTGTTTCCAGCTTTCTGTCCTCAATTCTTTTTGTTAATATACCTCTAGTGCCTCAAATATTTGTACTGTTTGATATCTTGTCTCTTCCTCTTACTGTTTTCCAGCAGACAACAACAACATTAATTTATTTAGCACTTTTTCATACAAACAACTAGCTGTTCCCTATGGCTCCACCCGCGTAGTAATGAAACAGGACAAACTTTAAAAAGCATCAAAAATATAAAAAAATGTAATAATTTGTATTGAAAATAATTTATATTGATAGCTTTCGTATCCGAGGGCCTCTTGATATACAATATTTTTGGTTTTGCTGTCAGGGGAGAGAATGTAGCTGTGATCTCTTTGCCAAAAATGTAAAAAGTTGGCAAGGTATCTCTGGCCAAGCAGAAGGTAGGTACACTCCAACGTCAAACATCGCCACTGCATCTGATCGTGTTCAGCTCTGATCGGGGAGCATCCCCTACATGGGGAGAAGGGCATATGGCTGTGATATCTCTGCCAATGATCAGGTACCCTCTAAAACACACGTAGCTGTGATCTCTCAAAAACGTCAAATGTTACTCTTTAACAATCTCTAGATGATAATGTCTGCTGAACAAACAGTTATCACTAGCTAAGTGGAGGCACGGTACCCTTCAACACGTGGTGAGAGGTACAGCGACTCAAACAGAGGCTGGCGTGTGAGTGAGGGTTTAATTAATGCTCGCTCAGCAGTAAGCAAGACATTTCTGTTGAATGACTTTTTCTCCTCGCAAAATCTGGATTTTATGTTCATTACTGAGTCATGGATTAAATGTGGTGATCTTACCCCCTTCGCTGAGTTGGTTCCGGTAGACTGTACATTTTTTAATTCCCCCCGCCAAAACGGACGTGGGGGTGGGCTAGCGACTGTTTTGAAAAACTCTCACCGTGCACAGTGTTCCTCAATCTCTCCGGATATTTATACCAGCTTTGAAGCTCAACTTATTCACCTCGACTGGAACGGTCCTATCTGCCTAGGGCTGATTTACCGTCCTCCTCACTCAGATATGGACTTTCTTCAGCAATTCACTGAATTTATTGGTAATATTGTTACTAAATTTGATCGCTTTTTATTGATGGGCGATTTTAACGTTCATGTTTGTTGTCAGTCAAACCCTCTCTCGAGGGAATTTCTTAATATAATCGAGGCTTTTAATCTGACACAGTGGGTTAAAAGTCCCACTCACATTCATGGACATACTCTTGACCTCATCCTCTCTTATGGAGTTGATATTACTGATGTTATTGTCTCTGACTATATGCTCTCTGATCACAAGCCTGTTTTATTTTCCATGTGTCTTCCTAGCCTTCCTTATGTTTCTTCTAAAGTGACATCTCTGACTAGGGTTTACTCACCTCAGTTTAGTCTCAATTTTAGTCAGTGTTTTACAAAGCTTTGCTCTCATCTACTGTTGGATTCTCCATTATCAGACTTGGATGCAGACGAACATCTCAGTCTGTTACAAAATGCCTGGCTTGATGTAATGAATGAAACTGCTCCTTTTAAACCTCTTAAGCTCAAACCTAAATCTGAAGTGTGGCATTCTGCAGAGACTCGGCTACTAAGGCAGATTTGTAGAAAGGCTGAGCGTAAGTGGAAAAAAGACAGGTTACACATTTCTCTACAGCTGTTCAAAGATAGTCTATCGGCTTATCAGAGAGCTGCCAAATCAGCTAAGGCAACCTATTTTTCTAATTTAATTTTGCATAATCAGTCTAGACCTAAGGTCATGTTTTCTGTTATTAATTCTGTTGTCAATCCCCCGGTACACACTGTGTCAGTTGCTTCTGTTGCCCTTTGTGAAAGCTTCTCGAGATTTTTTAAAGACAAAGTAAGTAAACCTGGTTTGGGAGCCCATATCTTCTCTACCAAGCAGCCTGCTCCTCTGCTGTTGTCTATGTCTTGGGATACTTTTGAACCAGTCTCTATACAGTCACTCAAAGATACTATTGCTAAACTGAAGCCATCCTCCTCTCCATATGACGCTATCCGTCCTAGATTTTTAATACAAATCATTGATTCGATCGGACCAGGCCTCACGTCCTTTTTTAATAAGTGCCTCTCAACAGGCGTGGTTCCTTCTAATTTGAAAGTGGCTACTGTTACTCCCCTCCTCAAGAAGCCTTCACTCGATTTGTCAGTTTTAAAAAACTATCGCCCTATCTCGGTCCTACCATTTCTTTCTAAGGTTTTGGAAAAGATTGTGTTTTTCCAACTTCAATCTTTTCTTGCTTTAAACAATTTGTTTGAGCATTTTCAGTCTGGTTTCAAGGCGGCCCACAGTACCGAATCAGCCCTCTTGAGAGTGTTAAATGACATCTTTTTAGCCACTGATACGGGGGATTCTGTGGTCCTTGTTCTATTAGATTTATCAGCTGCTTTCGACACTATTAATCATTCGATATTACTAAATAGACTAGAGTCCTGGATGGGTCTTTCTGGCACAGTTTTAAAATGGTTTCAGTCATTTTTATCTGATAGGAAATACGTGGTTAGGCTAGGAGACTTCTCCTCCTCGACGTCCTCTCTCTCCTGTGGTCTTCCTCAAGGCTCTGTGTTGTCTCCCACTTTATTTTCTCTGTATATGCTACCTCTAGGCTCTATTTTTAGAAAACATGGGGTATCATTTCACCTTTATGCTGATGACACACAAATTTATTTACCTTTTAAGAAAAATGATCCCCTGGCTATGAATGCCTTGTTATCCTGTTTAGATGAAGTAAAATCTTGGCTATCCCAAAACTCTTATCTTTAAATGAAAAGAAGGCTGAGGTGATAGTCTTCGGCCCTTCTGAACATATGAAGGCCCCGGAATTTGACCTGGGACCTTTATCAGCTTTCAGGTCTTCACAGGTTTGGAATCTGGGTGTCCTGTTAGATGACTCATTAAAACTTGACAAACAAGTCTCTGCCATGATCGGATCTAGCTTTTATCAGCTTCGCACGCTTGCAAAAATTAAACCTTATCTCACTGACAAGACCCTGGAGATGGCCATACATGCTTTTATTACATCTCGCCTCGACTATTGCAACTCTCTTTATTATGGCATCTCCATATCCCAAATTGCCCGTCTTCAATTGGTCCAGAACGCAGCTGCTAAATTTCTTTTAAAAAAGAAAAAAATGGATCATGTGACTCCGCTTCTGAAGTCCCTTCATTGGTTGCCTGTTCAATTTAGAATACATTTTAAAATCTTATTATTTGTTTTTAAAACATTACACCAACAAGCACCCATCTATTTATCTGAATTGCTTCACAAATATATCCCCCTGAGAAGTTTGAGATCCTGTGATCAGAACCTTCTTTTAATTCCACACTCCAGACTCAAGCGTAGAGGTGACCGTGCTTTCTCGGTAATTGGGCCTCGTCTTTGGAATGATCTGCCTATTGAAATCCGAATGGCTCCTAGTCTGACTATTTTTAAATCTATTTTAAAAACACATCTGTTTTCTCTGGCTTACTAGGCTTTATTTTGCCTACCTAGATGTGTGTATGTGTAGATATATGTATATGTATAGATATATTTATACAAATTATTTTTATGTGTTTCTGTTGTGCTTCTTTTGGCTAAATCGTATATTTCTATTTTATGTTGATGTTTTTAAAATGTACAGCACTTTGGTCAGTCGTGTGGCTGTTGTAAATGTGCTATATAAATAAACTAAACCTAAACCTAAACCTAAATCGGTGCCGTAACCGAACTATGATACTTAACGCGATGAGAGAAGTCGTAAAATCAACCAGAATGTTCAAGCAAATTATAGAAAAAAACTTGATCTATATCCGTTAAGTAGTTCTGGAATGAAAAGTGGACAGATATATATTCAGACAGATGTTAGATTTTATGTATGTGTATATATATACTGTATATATATATATATATATATA
>JANRMT010062813.1:62082469-62134510 GCA_026402145.1 Polypterus bichir lapradei
GGAAACATTTTAATAATAACGTAACATGATTGACAATATAATTGTTTGGTCATTGTCATGAGTGTTGCTGGCATATATATATACACTCACACACACACACATATATAAACATATATATACACATCATATATATATATATACATATATATATATACATATACATATAAATATATATACATATATACACATATATATACACACACACACACATATATATACATATATACACATATATATACACACAAACACATATATACATATATACACATATACATATCTACATATATACTGTATATACACATATATATATATATATATACAAATCTACATATATATCTACATATATATATTAGGGGTGGGACTCGATTAAAAAAATTAATCCAATTAATTAGAGGCTGTGTAATAATTAATCTTGATTAATCGTATGTAATCGCACACGTAAATTTGCCCCAAATCGCAAATGTGTTTTTTTAATTTAAAAGGGTTTTAGTGGGCGACAGAATCAAATAATAGACATGGACATGAATATTGTAAACTCAAGCTCTTTTAATTTCTGAAAAAAAAAAATGCTTTTAAACTGCATTTGAATTCAAAACAGAAACAAAAATATCATCCCTGGTTAAAATTGGGCAGACTTAAAAATAAAGTGGTAGTTTAAGTACTTTAAGTACATTTTCAGAATGGTATTGTCTTTAAATAATAATAACCAAAATTTCAGCATAAAGTGCAGTTTTTCTTCTTAAAAAAATAAGTCAGAAACATAAAAGGTCATTTGACCAACTTTAAACTCTGAGTAACCTTAGCCAAAATTATTTTGTACATTAGGCTAAAACAGTGTGATCATTGAACATTTTGTAATTAGATGTAATTAGAATTACTAACGGTCACGGAAGTCCAATGATCCCCAGTAAGAGCCACAAAGTCCGCTTTCTGTAATGCATCTAATTTTGCTTGCTTTTCAGTGTGCACAAAACCATGCTTTTATCAAGGCTTCGCTCGGGTAGTTTTTTGAAATGAAATTTTCCTCCGATCAGTCGTAGGAACGCGCTTCATTCCGAGTGTAACATTTTTGTAGCTGTGATGTGTGCATCAGTGTAATCGATGTACCAGGAAATCATGCATTGACAAAAGTTCCCCTTTGCTTGGAATTGAAAGTGTGATTAAATGCGTTATTTTTGTTATGGAGTACATGCATCGAAGCTTCTCAGCTGTGCTTGTGCTAAGAATAGGAAAGATTTTAAAAATAACGTAACATGATTCTGCGTTAACCGCATATTTTTTCATACGTCTCAAACCAAGGAGATGCGAGGTTAAAATGAACCGAGAAGCACACGTACATACTCAGTACATCCCCTCTCGGGAATCGAACCTCGGATGTAGGCGTTAGAGGCGAAGCCTCTACAATTGCGCCACGGTGTGTGGTTTATCTATTTGAGCGTAGCAGTGTAATTCGGTTTTTGTTCAGCACTCTTTGGAACTGTTACTTTTTGTCTGCGCACTGCGTCAGTTCACGTGAGCCGCTGAATATGGTTTTATATGTCACTCGCTTGCTTCTAATTATTTCGCTGCCTTCTTAATTATATAATGCATGTTTTCTAAAGCGCGTTTTGTAGCTCTTTCTGGCTTTCTACGTAATGCGTGATTACGTGAGAGGCGTGATGATGTCATACGAAACTCCGCCCCTCCAGCTGAACTCCATTACAGTAAATGGAGAAAAATAGCTTCTAGTTATGACCATTATGCGTAGAATTTCGAAATGAAACCTGCCCAACTTTTGTAAGTACGCTGTAAGGAATGAGCCTGCCAAATTTCAGCCTTCTACCCACATGGGAAGTTGGAGAATTAGTGATGAGTCAGTGAGTGAGTGAGTGAGTGAGTGAGGGCTTTGCCTTTTATTAGTATAGGTATATACATATATATATGTATATATATATAAAGATGTAGCTCAAAGTGTTTTACAAGATAACAAGATGTCAGACGTTATTCACTTTAGGTTCAATTGCTGCAAAAACAATGTTAACCTTTCACTGGAAATCTCTCAACTTTCTCTGCTTTACTGATTGGAAATCTTCCTTCAATAATTTACTTTTACTGAAATTCTCTGCAACATGATCAGTAGGTCATCTAGCCCCAATACTGGAAGGTGGAAATAGGTAAAGAAGCTGGTCACCATCTGGTGTCAGGCAACCAGTTTTGCTGACCTTGATCTTAATTTCTTATTTTTCCCTTTTCAGTTTATTCTTCACTTTCTCCAATATTGAAAATGTTCATGGGTGATATTTTTCTCTCTAAGTAGCTTGGACAGCCTTAAGCTAATTGATTTATTTCTTTACAGAGCTGGGTTGATTATTGAGGTTGTACACCAGTGGGGGAGGTGGGGCATGTTCAAATTTTTGTCTATTTTAATTCTTCATAAAAATTGAGCTGCTTCATCTACTTTTGTAGTATTCATTTTAAATTTCAATAAAAATTGGACTACAAAAAAAGAATAATCTTATTTATGAATGAAGAAGATGTATTGACTGATCTCTCCTCAGATATCACGTTCAAAAATTTGAAGATCAATTTACCTCTTGATAAACTGTTGATAAAAAAAAGAAAGTCAATATGTACTATTAAGTATTGAAGTATTTAGGATTCAAGCCCACTTTTCTTCTACATGCTTATGTGAATGTAGATTTTAGACTGTCACTACAACCAAAATGGCTAAATATCATGCCTGCATTAAGGATGCATTTAACAAACCTAAAACCAGATATTGATGCATGCAAGTGCCTGCTTCTCATTAAGACTTTACATTTACCATGGATGAAACTTGAGACAGTTATTATTTCATATTTTTGTGTTATGTATACATATTTTATTGATTAAGATATTTTTCACATACACCTTAATTTTTTAATTGCATTTTAATCTTTTTGTTTTAGTTTTTTTTTTAATTTTCATATGGATTCTGCAAATCAAAATATTTTTGTGTAGGTTTCTGCATTCCCAAACAGTTTAAAAAACACTTCTCCAGATATTCATAATATTTAAAAAGTCAGTTATTTTTATTGTAATGGCAAGATCCAAAGATCTATCATATATCAGATTATTTATTATTTAATTTTTATATAACTTACTTTTTCCTCACTATTATATATATGGAAAGTAACACTTAAAAAAACCTGAATGCTACTTGTTAATATTTGTGTGCATTATGTTCTGCTAACAAAATTATTATGAACACAAATAAATGAGTTACCAACAGTGCTTTACACTTTCACTTTATGATGGATGTAAGCCACACTATATTGTGCGTGGAAACCTCCTGAAACTCTGTATGATCCTTAATCTGTGCGTTTCCTCTGGGTTTACCTTAACCTCATAGAGGTTCTTTTGAGTTCTGCCTTTAAACTCACCTCCTATATGGTTCCCTGAATGATCAGCTACTTTTGATAGAAGAAAACTGATCAGTGAAACACACACCCACAGTGACCATCACATGATTTTCTTGTCTATGTTTTACAGCTTTCTTGTATGATATACTGTATCTATGAAATGTTCGTTTACTATTAACCTCAAGCTATGCTATTAACAATCCCTCAACTGATCTCTCCAGGAATACTAAAGAAAAAGAAGATATTAGTCCTCCTTTGCATATAGTGTGAGCTAAAGGCAAGCATTCAAAGCAAGGAATGTTCGTGGGGCATTGCAAGCAGCAATTTTCACTTTGCACAGCTACTTTTGTCTATATTGTAATTATGAATTGATGAATAAACTATTTACATATAAAAGGAATATTTCTTTTCAACTACTATCTGTGCTGTTCTTTGCCAATACTGCCAAACAGACACATTTGTTCAGTGTTCTTGAGAGTAATTAATATTTCCAGCAACAGCAGGATTAGGTTTTCATAGAATTGATAAACAAGTGTTCTGTTTTTCAAGCAGCCTTTTCAGATACTTTTCTGTTTTGTTGGACTGATTTCTGAAACACATTCACATTGAAACTGAAAATCCTCAGCTGTAATATGGCAGTCTCCTACAAAATCAATGAGTACCACATTGTACTGAGATAAATTTACTTTATCATTGTTTCTATCACTTGTTGAGAAATTCCCAGGATGAATGGAGGTTAACAGTGTAGAAGGTGGTCATAGAGTAGAAGGAGAAAGAGAGAGAAAAGAAAAACCCGCATGGCATTTAGCATCTTTGCATACAAAGACCAACGGCAGTATCTCCTAGGCTGTATATACTGTCATCTCTCCAGATATATGTTAACTGAGAACATTGATAAAAGAGGGAGAGAGGGGCCATGGAAGATTAGCAAGGAGGTCAAGATATGTCCTTTTGATTGAGATGTAAACAAACTGCTTCCAAATGGTAAGTCTAATGGTTTAAGAGAGCAAGCAACTTAAAAATTTCCTTGGGTATCTTTTAAGATATGTTAAGAACCCAGGGATGCCATGATATCAAGGGCTGGCACAGTGCTCTTTGTTGTGGTGATTTTACTAATGTTGTGCACCAGCAAATGAAAGTGTGTATTACCTGTAAAAGAATACAAAAGAAAACTGAACAAATTTGGGGCTCCAGGGGATAATGCATTTAATACTCAGAAGGAAATCTAAGTCACAATCGGAAAGTTGCCAGCACTGCCTATTGCATAGTCTTTATAATGAGCATTGACATTATTTGTAGCCATATGTAACAGTATTGTCATCTAGCCCAGAATCCTTTAAAGGGTCCTGTGGCAGGAACTCCAGTAGGCAAGAAGGTATTCAGTAAAAGGCAGGGGTCGTGGATCTCTTTCCAGGTCAGTAAGGTGATAAGATGAGGGGACGCTGGTGCACGCAAGTTGCTGCCGCTCCTCCCTGTTAACAACACTTTTCGCAAAATTCGCTTTAATTCTACACTTTCTCACGCTTGTTTTATTTCTTTCATTGTACGTATAGTTCGTGGATTCTGCCGACTTGAATTGCATGGATTTGGCTTAATATTTGCAGATTTTATGGACTCTACTTTGACTGGGAACAGCTGAGTCTGTGGATCGCGGGATGAGACCTACGATCATTTCTTTGTACCATGCGATCTATGACCTTGGGATGATCTGTCTCCATGATTATATTCGCTATGCTGATCTGCTCCCGATTCATTTTACAGTACTCTACGACTGGGATCTGATCTAATGCTCATACTAACCTGGCTTATGGCTCCGGGGCAATCACGCATGAAATTACCAAGCGTTACTGTTTGTGGCTGTGTATTGGAACCTCCAAATCCTGCTACCTCCTCCTGCTATAATTTCTGCTGCTTCGCTATCGCCGTTCATCTCATCCACGCTACCACACCCGCCTGTCCTAATGGTTCCTCTATGCTGTGCTGCTTCTCCACTGCTTTTCAGATAAGTATTGCCAAGTATCATGCTAAAATACTCTCATGACAAACTCCTTCTTATTAAACAGTTTGTCCAGAGCAAATGGTCTGATTGGAACATCCTTAAAGACGCCGGTATTTTGCAACGCCTGAAATATATTCATCGCGGGTCAGGTCGTCGCCACCGCCGGGCTGCGAATGAAAAGACAACTGGCAGCATTTGCTCAGGAATAAGCCTTCCTTCTCATGGCCCTGAAAATACAAGTGTCAGTGGGCCAAATTTACATTGTGTAGAAATAAACCCTGATCACGGCTCTGTGCAAAAAGATGCCTCATTAACTAATATTGCACTGTTTAACTCGAGATCCCTTAATGGCAAAGCATTGGTGCTGTCAGAACTCATCACTGACACCAAACTTGATATACTGTGTTTAACGGAGACTTGGCAAAAACCAAATGAATTGGCGTCTCTCACGGAGGCGACTCCACCTGGTTTCACTTTCCACACAGAATCTCGCAGCTCCAGACAAGGAGGTGGGCTAGCGGTAATTATCAGAGCAGACTTAAATATGAAACGAATCCCAATTGACTGTCCACTGTCTTTTGAGTGCCTGGCTCTTAAACTAATAACGGAAACAGGTCCTGTCTCACTCATTGTTCTTTATCGTCCCCCAAAATACAGTGCATCCTTCTTATCTGATCTGATTGAACTTTTAACCCACCTAAGCTCTTACTCTCAGAGAATTATCCTTCTTGGTGATTTCAACATCCGTATTGACAATACTACATCTAAACTGAGAAATGAATTCCTTTCCTTACTGGACTGTTTTGACTTGACACAACATGTTGATTTTCCCACCCACTCTGGTGGTCATATATTGGATCTGATCTGCATTTCTGGACTATTTGTTGCCAATATTTACAGCACTGATTTGGGACTCTCTGACCATAAAGCAGTATTTTTCACTGTCTCACTGCCTTTACCTCCTCTTACCTGTAAACGACAAATTACTTACAGAAACCTTAAAAATATCTGTCCCACTATCCTTTCTGGATCCATTTCTGATCTTTTACTGTCTGCACCTATTCCGTCAACACTAGATAGTCTTGTTGATCACTATAACTCAGCCCTTCATTCAGCATTAGATAAAACAGCTCCTTTAAAACATAAGGAGGTTTCCTTTAAACGTTCAGCTCCTTGGTATAACTCAGAATTGCAATCTATGAAAGCAGCTGGCCGACGCTTTGAGAGAATGTCATGTAAGACTGGCCTCACCGTGCACATCCAGGCTTTCTCTGACCACCAAAGAGCTTACAGAGGAGCACTAACTGCTGCTAAGAACACCCACTATGGCAGAATAATAGAAAGTGGCCACAATAACCCAAGGGTTTTGTTTTCTGTAGTTAATAAACTACTCAAACCTGCATCTGGCCCAACTACCTCTTCTACTGAAGTCTGTGAGGATTTCCTCCACTTTTTCCGTAACAAAATTAAAGATCTAAATAATTCAACTAACATAAATACACCATTTGTTTATATCTCTCCCTGTTTTCCCACTCCATCCAGCTCCTTCTCTAATTTCTCACCAGTCACATCTGCTTTTGTTAATAACCTGCTTTGTAAGATGAGACCGACTACTTGTGTACTGGACCCCATCCCCAGCACACTACTTAAATCCTGCCTTCATGCCATAATCCCAACTGCTACAACAATAATAAACTCATCCCTTGACACTGGCTCTGTGCCGCTCACTTTTAAAATCGCTTCTGTAACCCCAATGTTAAAAAAGTCTGGTCTTGATGCTGACAATCTTAACAATTTCCAGCTTACCTGTCCTGTCAAAAGCTCTTGAGCGTGTTGTAGCTTCCCAGCTCACCAATTATTTAACGTCTAATAATTTGATGGAACCCTTTCAGTCTGGTTTCAGGGTGCAGCACAGCTGTGAAACTGCTCTGCTACAGGTAACCAATGACTTGCTTATGGCAGCAGACTCTGGACAAACCAGCATATTAATTCTGTTAGACCTCAGTGCAGCATTTGACACTCAGGTCAGACAGGACATTCTACTGTACAGAATGGAGAACATGCTGGGTATCTCTGGCACTGCCCTCCAGTGGTTCAAGTCCTATCTGACTGATAGGCAAGAGTTTGTTAGTCTTGGCAACAGCAGATCCAGCTTGGTGCCAGACACACAAGGAGTTCCTCAGGGCTCTGTCCTCGGCCCTCTTCTCTTCTGTATTTATATGCTTCCCCTTGGCCATATTATTCGTAGCTATGGACTAGGCTATCATTTTTATGCAGATGATACTCGACTCTACTTCAATGTTAAAAGTGGAACTTCATCAGAGCTTTCTCAGCTCACAACCTGCCTTAGTGAAATTAAAACCTGGATGGAGCAGAACTCTTTAAAATTAAACTGCAACAAAGCTGAACTCCTGCAAATTGGGACTAAAATGCAACTTAATAAAATGAGCTCCTTCCCAGTCCATCTTGGTGGTGATCTCATCAGACCTGCCTCTACTGCAAAGAATTTTGGTGTCATTTTTGATTCCTCCCTTTCTTACTCTGCCCACATAAATCACATTAAGAAACTTTCTTACTTTCACCTCCGTAACATATCCCGTGTTCCTTCCTCTCCTTTCCTAATGCTGAGAAACTTGTCCATGCTTTTATCACATCCCGCATAGATTATTGTAACTCGCTGTTGGCAGGTGCCCCTTCTAATCTTATATCACAGCTCCAGCTTATTCAAAACTCAGCTGCAAGAGTCCTTACTCGAACCAGCATTCAGCGAGCACATCACACCCATCCTGCTCCGTCTTCACTGGCTCCCTGTGTCTTACAGAATCGAATATAAAATCCTACTAACAACCTACAAAGCCTTAAATAACCTCGCACCAAACTACATCAGTGACCTTCTCCATCACTATGTGCCTGCCCGCTCACTAAGGTCCTCTGATTCTGGTAATCTTGTTGTGCCCCACACTAATCTACACTCCATGGATGACAGGGCCTTCAGCAGCATAGCGCCCAGACTACCGAAATTAATCAGGTCAGCTGACTACATGAATTCTTTTAAGAAACAACTCGAAACTCATCTGTTCAGGAAGGCTTTTAACTCTACTTGACTTTATTATCCTTCTCTCAGTTTACATCTATGTCAAGATGCTCATGTAACCTGTATGTGTGTGTGCTAGACCACCAATTATGTTGTCTGTTAGGCTTTCTCTGAATTTACTGTCTTAATCTTCCTTATTTATTTATTTGCTTTGTATTATGCTATATACTGTATACCTTGCCGTTCTTTCTTATATTCTGTAAGTGCCTTGAGCATGGGAAAGGCGCTATATAAATAAAATTTATTATTATTATTATTACTAACTTCAAAGCTGCAAAGGAAGCAAAAAGTTGTAAGAGTCCTCTGGCTTCTTCAGAAATACTTTCCCATGATTCCATTAAATTAGTCCAGCCTTTGCTATACTTAATTTAACAAACATTGTGGAAAAAACAAAACACAATTCTAGACAGATTGCTCCAGATTCTGCCCTTTTAAGGACAAACTTTTAATGCCAAAATTTATAGTTAATTATGCGCATTGGTAGTACTGTTGCCTCACAGTTAGGAAGAGGTTCGCTTCCCGAGTCCTCCCTGCGTGGAGTTTGCATGTTCTCCCCGTGTCTGCGTGGGTTTCCTCCAGGTACTCTGGTTTCCTCCCACAGTCCAAACACATGCAGGTTGGGTGCATTGGCGATCCTAAATTGTCCCTAGTATGTGCACTGGGTGTGTGCACTGTGTGTGTGTGCTCTGCAGTGGGCTGGCACCCTGCCCGGGGTTTGTTTCCTGCCTTGCGCCCTGTGTTGGTAGCAGACCCCTGTGACCCTGTAGTTAGGATATAGCGGGTTGGATAATGGATGGATGGATTAATGGCATTGATTTGAAAAAACTGAACTGAATTAAACTAAACTGAGCTGAACTAAAAGGTGTTTTTTTAGAATTTTATGTTTTTAAAATTCAAGAAAATGTGTATCAGTAGTTTAACTGTCATGCAGTGGTTAATGAAATTAAACAAATTTTCCTCTATCTGTTAATTCATATATTTTGTCACTTATATAAATACTGTTATAAAAGAAAATAGGTTAAAAGGTAAAACATAAAAAATGTAAGGTAGCAAAAGGTAAGTACTTTTAATTTTTTGCTAATTTGCAATATCTAAGTATGTTGGGTTAATAATGTTTCACATCTTTTTAACATCTTATCTTACAGCACAACTTGTGTTTTTTTTTTCTTCAAGGATGACACCATAAAAGTGACTATTGAGGAAAAGAGTAATCCAAAAGACAACAGACCTGTGGCCTCAACCCCTGTGCCAGGATCCCCATGGTACATTTCTCTTAGTTTGTTTACCGTGGAAGCATTTTCTCACTGATTTTATATTAATGACAACTGCAAAGATAATTTCTTATGTTTATACCATTGAAAAACATGATCTTCTTAATTAATTCAATTAAATAATGTTAATCTTGTTTAATTCTTTGAGACATTTCTGCTTAATAAATTCACCATATTTATATTGGCAAAATTAAAGCAGTTCAGCTTCCAGTCTGCTCAAAATTAAAACTTGAGAGCTACAATCCAACACTGGTTTTTATATTTTATATTTTACCACTTGCCTTGAAGGAATATGTATTGCTTTTTTAACATCAGTAGTATTTTTCCACACTCTTTATGTTATTAGTTATTAATTACTTATTTATTACTTATTAATACCTGAAATATGCTTATCATTATAAGGCCAAAGCTAATTATTCTTATAAACATTAAACCTCCTAAAATGTGCTTTACAGGTGTAAAGAGGGGTACTTCATTGACTTTGTCTATTTAACTGAGCTTAAATACAGATACTCAGGTTTTGAAAAAAGTACAGTAAAAATGAACAAAGAGAAATGTAAAATAAACTTTATAATAAAGGTGTAAAAGTTATAACTAAATTAATTTTAACCTAATTGGAAAGTGCAGATGAAAATTTGAGAATGTTTTTAGCACACAGCAATGCAAGTTTTTAATTTTTTTCTTAAGCACAGTAAGCAGTCACTCCTTTCTAATAAACATCAACTGATTTGTACTATGCATTTGAATTACCACAGATAAAGCAAATTAACACTTTTGTTTACAGTCTTTGTTTTCGTTATCTGGTAGTCCAAATAATATTTGCTGCCTGAGTGCACAGGAAAAAATAATATTTGTATTATAGTTGATGTAAATGAAAAAGCAAAGAAAATGTGTCAAGTTAAATTATTACACTACAATTAAAAAAAAACAATGGTTATTGTTTATTTATTCAGACATACAGTATTATGTATTTCTTTTTAATTTTTAGTCAGAAGCAAACCACTTGTAATTGTGTATGATTAGCACAGAGATTCCTTGAATGTATTACTATTGTATTTCATGTTTGGTTATGGTCTTATTTATTTCAAAAGTTAATATAACTAGAAAAATTTACTTTTTAAATTTTAATGAAGTCTGTGTGATAGCTAGGAGAAATGCCATCATAATCTTGAGTCATTTTAAAGTAGTGAGAGTTTCACAGAAATAATACAGTGAACACATTAATTTAAGGATATTTTGTGGTAATGCTAAAGTTTTTTAAATGGTATCTGCAGATTACTGCCATATTGGTGATGTAACACATCATTACAATTTATATTCCTCTGGAAATGCTTTTCATAGATCATTTTAGATCATTTTATCATCTTTATTGATGATATTTGTTAATTTTATATAGGGGGTGGTAAGCTCATAAAAAATGAAGTTTACAAAAAAGACTATGAATGTAATATAATATTAAATTAAAACATTTTCATATTTGGAATTAGATTGTTTTTATAATGATAATTCTTTCATGTAATGATTGACAGGCAGTCTTGGATAAATATTTTAATAGCTAAACAAACCAAAAACTGTTCTCACATATTTCATATTTTTACTTGATTAATAGACAAATGCTTTGTCTCGATAACTGGAATAGCTTAATTTTTCTGTTAGTTATATGGATGTATATTTTCAGATATGTCATCATTCCTAACAAAAGTCTTTAAAAGATATTGTAGCTTTCTAATGATTAATCTGTAGTGTGCTCAGCAATGCCAAATTCTTTTAGTCATATAAATGTATATCTTTGGCTATACTCAGCTGAACATATCATATCATTACCAACAACTTTGAATAGTATTATAATGGTCTGTCTTCAGTGATTCAGCTTTAGTAATCTTTGAATATGGTAAATTAACAGTGAGTTTCCACTGCATTGGTCACAAAATACTTTGGTAGTTTCAGACATATCACTGCAACAGACATACAGACGGTGTTGAGTTGTAAATAGTAATCTACTCTTTTGTTTGTCCACTGCAGGCAATGCTTGCTAATGCAATTACAGAAACAGAAATAAAGTAAAAATAAAATTTAAAAGGTTAACTTGCATATCAGCTGGACCAACAGGTGTTTTTAATATAGCCTGAACCAAAAGCTGGCTTTTTAAATGTCTATCTGACAAACAGTGACACAAACTAAATTATATTATTGGAAAAATAAACGTACAGTAAATGTCAAACTTGTTTATCTGTAAGAAAAATTTAACACAGTGAATATGTGGTGACCTTCTGCAGTAAATGGTCTGGAAAATATACACCACAGAATAAAAAGAAAATTTCATTTATTGAAAATGTGCCCACTGCCGGACCTCAGCAAGGCTTTCCCTTTCTCACCTTCCTATTGTGTCTCTCTCCTTCTCTCTCTTTCTTTCTCTCACTAGATCCTGGCCTCTATGCTTCCCAACATTTGAGCATTTGTCTCACACTAGTGCCAGCTACACACTGAATTAGCTGCTGGCTTTGAGGTGGCTTTTAAACCTGTCCTAAATACACTTGTGGTCAAGGCCCAGAATTACTCCTGGGGTGAAAACAGCCCTTAGTTTGCTACAGCACACCAGACTAGAGCTTCCTTTAGTGATTCCTAGTATCTGTGCGTCCCAGAGCCTTCTGTTAACCAATAGAAGGTCCTGGGTCATAAACGACAACACAATATCAAACATAGTCTTCTGGGACCGTGACCCTCTAATGGCTAGGAGATTGTCACCTCTGACATTCTCTCCTTAAGTCTTTACTATTTCTTGTTTGACAAGGTCATTTTGAGTCTTAGAAATAGGCTACTAGCGTCCACCACATCTACTTCTTTCTCCTCCTTCTGTGCATTTAACTCTACATATTATTTCATTGGAGTGTTTATTGGATATACAGTTTATACAGTACCTACCTCCTGCGATACTGTATTTTCTGCACAAGTGTGACATTTGTTGAATGCGTCTGCACATTTTTTAATTCTTTCCTCTCACTGTTTTGTCTGGAAAAAGTTATACAAATATTGTAGAAATGTTTAAATGATAGTTTGTGTTTTGTAATTGTATTTATATGCTGTATCTTCATCTTTGAATGTGTTATTCTGTATAGCACTTAAGATAAATTCTGATCAGCAAGTGAAGTAAGTGAAATACTATATGCTAATATAAAATATAGATGTACATCACCATTACAGCTTAAGGTAATAACTGAATAATATATCATGTATGTGATATAAATTCTAATTCTAATTTCCTTTTTAAATCTTGATAATTAATTAAAACATTTTAAATTGCAAATTGTGAACATCTGCAAATTAAAGAAATTTACATGTGTTATTCTTAAGATACAAAAAATCATATAGATATTCCTATTTGATCCAGAATATAATACAATACATACTTAATTCAAACATTTTTTAAACATGTGACATACTGTATGAGTGATATCTCAGGAATTGTTGTGAAGAAAGCAAAAATGCAGATTCCAGACGTAAAATATGCAAGAATATCCAGTTGTCTAAATTCATACATATGGAGTACATATATAATACCAGCAAAGACTCTGAGCTAGCAGAACAACTGTAATTCTCCCTCACTGGTCTTTTACATTTCTATTCAGCTCTACTCTATCACTTAATTCCTTCAAACTGCTGTGCTTCACTTGATATTTGCAAGTAAATTGCAAAGTGCATTGCTCATCTGCTAAACTGGGTCCTTAAGTGTAGGATGCTACACCTTACTTAAAATGTATTGTTTTAAAGCTACAAAACTCTGATGCATAGGGAAAAAAATGAAATGGTTTATATCATGTAGTATGTGATTAGAAAAACTTTAAACAGGCCAGCATTTATAAAGAGTGCTGGGGATGGTGCTAAAACAATCAGATGATCTGATTTCCATTATTTCGGTTTAGATTGACTTCTGTTTACAGTGGAGCCAAATCAGAACAACATTGCTAACATGACAAATAATCACATACTGTACATATCAACAGCATTTGGAAAAAATGAGCCAAAAGCCGGACATTTAAATGATCAAATTTGGAAACTATTACTTTTCAACTGACACATTCATCCTCTTTGTTTGTGCTGGTGCACGAACTGTCAGAATAACTAAACAATCAATTGAATTCCAAGCAATCAGCGAAAAGTACTTTGCTAATGACTGCATAAAAGCCACTAAGGAAGTGATTTCTAATCTGTCAGTGGTAAGCCTTTTCACAAATCACAAATGCAGCTGGTAATTATGGGTTGTAAGTTGATAAGCTAAAATGTTATTTTCAAGGAGTGGAATTTGTAGAAGGGATGCTCATACACTCTGGTGATTTTGGAAAGCCACCAGTAAAAAATTGCACTTGAAAGTACTGCACAGTATTTCTGTTTCATAAGAATTCTTTGTAATTTTTTCATATAAATTACCTCTTCATTGAGGTTTCAGATGCAATAAGAAGATTTTTATAATACCAATTTGATTAGTGCTCTCAAAAAGGTACATAAGAAAAACATAACTATTTAAGTACCACTGTTTTTGTAATACAGCCAGAAACAAAAAGCTGGATTAAGTATTTTCTTTTGATTGCCACCCAATACCCTTTCTTCAACATTTTCAACTTAAGATCAGTTTTAGAATTTCCTGAGATTTTTTGAACATTTTTTAAAAGTCATATCTATGCATTTAAATTAGTCTGTTTATGGAAATATTGAAAATTAAGTAGTGTTTACAATGTGAGTTTTGCAAATTAAATTACTTTAATTCCAAAATTTTGATGAAATGGCAAGATTACTTTGATTTTTTTTAGGTAAAATGAAATTTGCATCCATTCATTTTCTCAGCATGCTTAGTACAATTTTTGGCTCATGGGAATCAGTGACTGTCCCATCAGAATTGACAGAAAACATATCTGGACAGAACGCCAGTCCATCACAAATGAGCCACGTTATCACAGACAGCCACGCTCACTCATACAGGTGGAGTGTAATGTTACCAGTTAACCTAAAATGCATGTGTTTGGGATACAGGAGAAAAAGCTGGCTAGTTTAAAGTAAACAAAGATATGGCAAGGTTGTACAGGCACCAGCTGGGCTAGGATTTCAACAGGGCAAATCACTGCACAGCTATGTCATTTCATTTGCTGGTATCACTAGAAAAAGGGTGGATGAGCAACATTCTGGAGTGAGCAGTATTCATATGTGGATACAATTTAGATAGGAATAAAGATAGCTATGAAACTAAAAGGTCTTGGAAGTCATGGTGCACTCATATCATCTTCAACCAAATATTATATAGAAGATATTAAAAAGGCCAAGATAGCATGTTTACTACAAAAATGAGAAAGAAGCCATAGTTGCCGCTCAAATCAGGATTGTGGCACAGCATGTTTAATAATAATAATAACAGCATGTATATGTTTAACCTGTGAGGCCACATCTGGAATACAGTTGTGGCCTCAACAACATATTGTTGTAATTCATATTACAGCATAACATAACGTAACATAGCAAGAAGAACACAGTGTGAATACTAAAGTATGAACTGTGTTGAGCCTATGTTCTTATATTGCAATTGTAAGTTTTGTTAATATCCAGTAAAGCTCTAGAATATCAGAAAAAAAATGTATTTTGTTACACCCAGCTAATCCACAAACAAAGAAGCTTGCAATTACCATTGGGTTAATTTGTTCATTGAGAATGACAGCTGCAATAAAAAACAGTGATGAAAAAATACAAAACTCAAGTTACCAATAACCTTCAATAAAACTACATTAAAATACATTTTTTACAAGGGCTGATCATACTGTACATTTGTAAAAATAAAACTCTGCTGAGAGCATGTGGATTTAATTGCAAAGCCAAATGCATTTCTTTATAGAAGGTAGGAAAACTGTGTTCTTGTTTAGTTTTTTCTGTGTGCGTTTTGTCAGCATTTGGGGACTTCTAAAGATAATATTCTGCTGAGTGTTAATTTCAGGAAAGCTAAGCCGTTATCTATAAATCTTATCATCATTTTTGAATGCGTATGGAGACAATGCATATAGAAATGTTGACAGTATTGTAATTTTCTTAGAATGAAAGTGAAAATATTCAGTGCACTTAAGCGTATTCTTATTTAGTGCCCTTTTCACATACACAGAGTCAGCACAAAGCCAAAGAAGGCGGCTGCCTTGTGGACAACCCTGCCCTTCACCCCAGTCCACAATCTAGATTCACATACGTTAGAATGTCATTACATGCACATTTAAATATTTTAAACAGAAATGCACAAAACTCTTATTTTTTACTTAAGATGGACTAAAATTAGCGGTGGAGCAGATGCATTTTTCACAACTGGTGGCATGCCTTTCTTGCACTAATTATGACACAGGTCATCAGTTGTAAGCTAAACATTTTTGGAGAATGTGATGTAACTGAACTACGGTAGCTTGGAAAAAAACTTCGCTAGTGAAAAAAATGGTGAGCACAAGCTGAGATATGGACAAATTATTACAGCAGGTACAAGAAAATAAAAAGTAAACAGAAAGAGGGAGGACACAAATGTGACGCTTGAAAGATCTTTTGAAATGTTTGTTGTAAAAACCAGAAGCGAAGAAGAAAAGGACACGAGTGAGGATTTCATTGAAAAGGATGTCCATGAGACACCTGATGGTAACAATAGCATTAGCAACCACTGCTCAGGCAGTCAGGTGGCTATTTTATCACCTCGACACTTCTCTCTTCTGCCATCACTCCATTGAAGAATCCTGCAACACACACTCCATGATAAATCCTTCCCAATGACACCAATCCTACCCTAGGACCTGCTTACCCACATAAGCATGGCGTATTTAGAAACTAAACATACGGTGTCTTAATATTCAGCGGCCAAATTTTTCCATATTAAAGATGGCCATAACCTAGGATTTTGATCATTTTACTGTGAATTTTTATTTCTAAAATAAACACTATTTTTCACACTGGTGCCTAAAAAACAAGTAAAACACAATTAAAAATTTAATTTCTAAATCTTAACGCTAACAATTTTTAAGCATTCGGTGCTTGGCTGAGCCACCTCATGCAGCTATAATAGTAAGTAGTCTTTTTAGGAATAAGTCTCTGTTAATTTTGCACTATGTAATGGAGCAAAATATGAATATTGTTTCTTGCAAAATTTGTTTTAGCTGTGCCAAATTAGTTGGGGGGAGCATAGGTGGGAAGCAATTTTTAGGTTATGCCACAGATGGTCAGTGAAGGTAAGGTCGAGATGATGTCTGGGCATTTAAGGATATTTTTCATTTTAAGCCAATACAGTGTTGCACTGGCATGTGCTTTGGGTCACTGAAACACAAGTTTAGGTCCCCAGTTTAGGTCTTCTGGAAGATGGCAGCAGGTTTTCCCCAGGACCAGTGTATTGTGTAGGATTTATGTTCCCATCGATCCTTACCACACCAGCAGTGCTACTACTACCACATTTTACAGGGAGGTGTATGTTACCTGGCTGATGTACAGTGCCTGATTTACACCACACAAATCTCTTAGCATTCAAACCAAACCATATATCATTAGATAAAGCTGAGAATGTCAATTCTGCCTCAAAGTCTGGCTTTGATTCACTACAATGATGGCTTTTTCCATTCCTATCTGTGGCAAATGTAAGACTAAAAATATTTTGGCAGAAGTGGCAAGCAAATTTATCATTGACAGATGTCTTTAAAGTATTTACAGGTATCTTTAAATAATTTGTGGTTATCTTTACATATTGTATCAACATACTTAAGGATATCTAAAAAACATGTTATTATATGTGTAAATAACAATTTATTTGTTTTTATTCCAGTTTGTTATTGGAAGGTATGTTGCCATTCTTAGACATCTTAAAATATCTTGAGTGATTTAAAGATATCTTTAAATGAGTTAGAGGTATCTTTAAATTCAATACTCTTTACTTCAACTATTTATATCAACAACTCTTACAGTAGTATGAAAAAGTGTTCAGATCTTCAAAAAACTGCCACATTATGTATCTTCATACCGAAGCAGCAGCACAATTGTAGAAGACCTCGTACTGTGCAATCACAGATTCCAGTAACACTGTGTTTTTTAGAACAGCAAGATAAGCAGCATCCTTTGTGGGTTTCTATTTAGTGATGTACTTGTGATGTGTTAAATTAGTGACTCAATACTGGCCTGGTATGAACAGATATGAGTGTGTACATGTGTATTCCCAGCAAGAGTGTGTTTTATAAGTAAAAGCATTTTGTGTTTTAATGTGAGCAACATTATGTTCAACTGTTATATGAAAACCATTGATTAAAATATTATATTTGACACATAAAATACTACTTACTGTTTGAATATGATTTACATTTTTTTATTGTTTTGCCTCAGTTGGGAAAAGAGCAAGTCTAATACTTCTTTCCAAAAAGCTATCATGAATCATCCATAGAAAACTTTCCATGACAGTCCCAGATTTTACTGGTTATTAGCTTCTGACTCGATATACTGAGTATGTTCTAATGAAATTTTACCTTTTATAGTCATTTTATAAACATGTCTGAGTTGGCAAGGAAATTAATTAAATGTCATGCTGTGCAGCATAAAACACAATCATCTGGTGCAGTTAGACAAGGTTATCACAAACCAGTGTAAATGCATTTCATTCTTAAAACTTTAGCAAAGTAATTACATTTTTCTAGAGTAGTTGTTCTGCAGATGATACAGTACTTATGTTTCATGTCTCAATACTTTGCTTTTGTCTGTAAGATAGATAGATAGATAGATAGATTATGTGGCTAAAAGTTTTAGGACACCTAGCCATCAAAGCTATATGAGCTTGTTGAAAATTCCAAAACAAAACCATGGAAATTGACATGGAGTTGGCCTCCATTTTATAGCTATAACAGCCTCCACTCTTCTGGGAAAAAAATTCCACAAGGGTGTCTGTTGAATTTGTGCTCATTCAGCAAAAAGTGCATTAGTGACCCTTCACTGGAACCAAGGTGCCTAGCGCAAACCATGAAAAACAGCCCCAGACCATTATCCTTCCTCCACCATATTTTAGGTAAAATGCAGTCTAGAAGGTAGCATTCTTTGATTCATCAATCCAGATAACATGTTTCCACTAATCTAGAGTACAATGGCAATGTGCTTTACCCCACTCCAGCCAACACTTGGCACTGAGCATACTGTAGTGATCTTAGGCTTGTATGCAGCTGCTTGGCCATGAACCACCCGACTAGTGATTGCAGTGCTACAAGTTGACTACAGGAATATTTAATATACCCTACTTTACATTCTTCTGAGATTATTACATTTTCAGTGTTTTAGATGTAAGGTAGCCTTCAAATCTTCTTCGCTCACCCTATGACTTTTCGCAGCTTGCCCAAAAGGCAGTTGAAAAGAGACAAGTTTCTGATGACTGCAGTATTTCTTCAATTTAAAATCCATTTATAAATTTCTAATGACAAGCTAGTTGCCAGTTCACAACTAATCTTAATATTAAAAATTGTCTAAAAAGTTCATAAAAAAATTAGTAACTACAAAAAAAAACCAGAGGACACAAGCATCTGTAAAAGGTTTCCACTTGCGTGGTGGCCAGAAGCTATAAATATAGTAACTACATTATTATTCAGCTACCCTACCTATATTATGCCTATGTGAATAATGTAATATTTCTTTTCTGTGAACCTGTTTGTGTGCATGCCCTTAGAGGCACTAAGTTTTCATTGTAGGTAGGAGAAGAATAAACAGTGAAAGGTGGGGATGATTTTCAGAGAAGAATAACATCAAGGTGGATGTACAGCATTGGGTCATACATCGGTTTTCACTGTTGATTTATAGAAAGCTCCTCTTCAAACTAGATTTACATCAAATGTTGAATTGTGGTGTGAAAAATGCAAGGTGTTTATTTATTTTGGTAACAATTCTTCACCTTTCTTTTAAAAATTCTTTTTTTTTCCCAAACAGAAGTTGTTCCCAACAGCTTGTGTCTTTTAAGGGTATTTTATCACATGTGCAGAGAAAATTATGAACCCTATGATACTGAACATGTGTTAAATGCAGATATGAAAAGGGCAAGGAAATATTGCCTGTTATATGGGTACTGAATTTTATTTGAAAATACTTTTGTAATTTAGATTTATGAAACCAAAGTTAAGATATTTGTACCGAATGATACATTTCACTTACTTAATTTGCAGAGAATTAATGTAGTGTTTTCATTTAAGAAATAAACATGCATCTTATAAAATTATCACTTTTATATAGACACCGTCACAAAATGGTTTTAGGGGTAAAACAATTTATTCATACATTTTACTGAGAGATATAGAAATTATTTCTGTATTATCTCAGGGAAAATTGTTTTGAAGGAAATACTACTGGAAAATACGAAAAGACTTTTAAAGTAAACCATTTCTCATCAGTTTACTTTGACAATACATGTTTCAAAGATAAATTGAAAAGCTGTTGTGCAGAGCAAGCAAAGACACATCTGGCAAAGACAGTGGCAGAGACCTTCTGCAGCTCTCCATTTCAATACATCAAAGCATCTCTTGTTCTTTTTCCCTTTATTGATTCAAATGGAAATATTAATGAACTTCAATGATATACATGAATAGCCTACAGTGAGTCTTACATCATGTAGCATGTCATATTATTAAACGGTAAGAATAGATATTTGCTTTTAAGTCAGAGTAGACACAAATGGAATATGTCATATTTAATGAGGTACTTTCTAAGTGGAACATAAAAAATATCTGCTTATTGACAGGGTTGAGTATTCAAGTTACCTTTTTTTTACAATTTCCTGCCAAGAAATCCCTTCAGTAAATGTTCTTGTCTGTTTGTGTACATTTGTTGGGTTTATTATACATAACCTAAGGAGTTAGAAAATACAACTCTGAAAACTTTACTCACTTTTTAAATTGAAAGTTAAAAGAACTTCATTCATACAGAGTTGTGCAGTTAAAACCTAACAAAAAAGAAGTGAATCTTCAAAAACAGGCATATGTTGCTGCCACCTTTATATGCTTGTCTGTCAATGTATACATTCATTTATAAATGCAGTTAACCCTAATAATTTGTTATTTTGTAACTTTGTCAGAATATCCATATTAACTTCATGTGTATGTTGTAATGCCTTGGGCACAAGAAAAAAAAAACAACACAGACAAATTGCAATATTAATTTCAATATGAAGATCTCCAGGCAACACCAATCTACCTCCAGACAACAATGTTAAAATGTATACTGAAAAACAAAGTAGAGAATAAACACTTCACTAAAACAGATTGAAAAGAGGAGTCAGCCAGTTGAAAGGTTAACAAATGTCAAATGTGAAAAAGGAACAGGCAATAAAGAAACAGATCCTCAAGAACTATCCTTATATACTGTATAATTTGATACTATCCGTATGTATGGTGTTCGTGTCAGTACCTCGACTCAATACAAGTTAGAACCATTCAATTTGTCATCCGTCCTTCTGACATCTGTTGCAAACTGAGTAATGACGGCTGGGTATTAGCAACGGTCATTGTTTAAATTTTAGCCGATCTCACATCTACAATGAGTGATGATCACAACACAACCAGAAGAGCAGCGGTCACGGAAAGGATGCGTAGGAAACGAAGTTACATGACTGACAAGGAACATAGACTTGCTAATGCGACCAGACATACACAACGTGCATAACAAACGGATGAACACCATGCAGCTACAAATGCTACTAACGCTGAAAGAAATCGTGCAAATCAGACACAAAGGACAGATGAAGAACGTGTGCTACAGAATGCTACTAACGGTGAAAGAAATCGTGCCAGCCGTGCACAAGCGACTGAAGAAGCTCGACCAGCCGCAAATGCAGCACGGGTTGAAAGAAATCGAGCAGCCCATTACTTGCGGCGTGAAAATGCTCAGCGGCACGGCATTGCCATGTGCAATCACACAGATATTATTGAGGACAAAGTTCCGGAGCACCACTCTGGCGCATTTGGCAACCTGTGCAAACATTCCAACTCATTGAACTTCACCTGTAAGAACAAGGTCAAAATCTTAAAAAAACAAATGATTCTTTGCAGAGAAAGTATTGATTTCACAAACGTAGAATTTGTAGCCCGATCCGATCGGGCTCCCAGTCACTAGTCACAAATAACACAGATATCTTCCCTAAACCCTTCTTTTATAATTTCTACTGAACAGTATCAGTAGGGTGTTAGATGATTATACACTGTGAAGTCATTTGCTGATTTCTTCGAAACATCCATGAATGATGCTTTATAAATGCATGCAGAAGGTTATTTGAGGTGGATTAAACTGTGAAATGTGAATAGTCATGAATAGGGATTGTATTCTTTCCGAGGTAATCCAACAAAATGTTTGCTGCTTCTGATAGCAAAGTTTATGACAGGATACGTCTAGCATAAATGTTATTGGAATTGAATTTTTTACTTTGATTATAAGTGTAATTGCTGGAGTGTTGATTCAAAGGGTTAGATAAGAGTTACAGTAAAAGCAGGAATATTGAAGAGTTTGAAAAAGGTAAGACTGTAATAGGAGCTTCCAACAAGGTAATCTCTTGGTCTAATAGAAAGAACTTTTTTTTTTTTTTACTTTTGCAGGAAAACTTTTATAGAGCCAAAAAATCTCAAGACTATTCTGAAAATAAACTAGAATAAAAATCTCTACATTCCTAATCTATTAATTTGTAACATTTACTTACTGTCCTAATACCATTTAAAAACTGGAATTGTAGAAAACAATTGGTAGCATCAAAATGATGAATAGCCATCAAACCAGCCTTGTATGTATAGAGGACAATACTAGTGATTTTGTAGGCCAGAAGTAGCATGGAGTCTGAATTAGGGTAGTCATGATGTATAATCTGTTCAGGAACGAAAAAATCTTCTCAAAGGAGAATATTTAAATAGATCGTGTATGCCTGGATGATGTCTGTTTTTTGCCTTTTTGTCGTCTTCAAAGTTTTTTGTATCAGTAGTATAAGTAAATCCTTACCTGCATGTTTCTGACAAACTAGTGACAGTAGTATAGTACCAACAAAAGATAAAAGCAAAAACATATGTAAATAAAGTACATCGAATACAGCCTTTTACATTTAATACAGCTTATATGTGCAGCATATACTTTATGTGTATATGTGTGTGCATGCTCAGTGTAAATATAACATTGTAAGGATTACCTGTCTGTCACACAAAAACTCACGCACCCCTGGCATTCAGACCTTAATTTTGATGTCAACCGACAGCTTAAGCCATAACACATACAACACTACCCATGGTTTTGGTGATTGTGAGACAGCAGAATTAAATTTAGTATTCAAGTACCTCTCTCTGCTGGCACAAATGTGGTAGCATGCCTAATATTACACAATATGTATGGGTACATGCGCCAATGTGTTCCTCATGAGAAGTACAGCAGATTAGTCACACCATTTGTATAATACACCTTGGGTTTCAAGTCCTTTGCAGAGAGTCATGGATGCCAGCCGGCCAGGCGCCCCGGTGTAATACCTCAAATATTCCAGATACAATAAGCCTGGCCAACTGAGCACACTGGTGCTCTGACATAGACACAGTCCTTCAATAACAAAGCGGCCGCGGTATTACTTGACAACACTTGCTCGCTCCCACACAGCACTGGCAGGCAAGGCCAAAAGTGTGCAAAATCCTACATCTCTGGTGCATTCAGTGAAGCCGAGCAAGTGGCACCACATGTTGGACACAACACCAACTTTGCCAACTGCAGACCCTCACAATAATCTTGACAGAGTGACCAGGACTGCTTCCTTTTTGCCAGAGGTACAAGCATCACCTGTTCTCATGAACCTTCACACTACTTTCCAGAAGGTATGGGAAAGGTACTACATAAATAAAATAAACTGCATATAACAATAATAATTTTTATTATTAAAGTATATGAAATACAATAACATGTGCTGACGGGAACCTGTGTTACACAGACAGGCTGAATCTCTTTTTTGCTAACGTGATTCACACATCTGTTTACATGCCCCAAGTACTTGCTGCCTTCCACAGTCAACCATGGTGGTGGCACACTCCTCAGTGTGACCTTAGTTCATGGGTGTCTTGATGGAAACAATCATACACTCTCCCTGTGAAATTCACTACTCAGAGTAAATACACCAACAAACAGAAACAATGACAGACAATAAGACAAAAGGATTCTGCCACACAATGCAAAGAAAGATGTAAGACTGAATGTAGAGCCATAGAGAAATATGTTGACACTGTTGCTCAACGACAGCCCAGATTGAGCCCACAATATAGACTAAGACCCCAACAAACACACTCACATGTCTCTCTGGATACAAACTGATCTTCCACTACTTGCCACTTAGGCCCAATTACAAACACTGCATTTAACGCTCTGTATCTATATTTGTTAGATAAACACGACTTGGACCACTTTAACAAGCTATGTCCTCGCTGTGAGGCCTATTTTTTCACAGGGAAAACAAAACTTACCAAAAATACCACAGATGCTTAAAAACACTATCACTTCCACAGGAAGTACAACATAGAACAGAGTGGACCCCAGTTTTTACAACTAATGTGGGTGCTCTTTTTTAAAATATTATAGAAACAGACCAACAGAGATGGTACTTTTATTGATTAAAAGTAATTAAAAACTCCTTTTTTGGTTGTTAAACTCGGTGCTAATTTTTGGCTTTCATGCCATCTTTTTGGCCAGTTTTCTTCTTTCAATGATTCAACTTTAAATCAACTATGCAACATTATTAAATACTACTATTGGTGAGATCCTGTTCTACCCACTTTGCACAACAGCAGTGCTGTTATAACACATAGTACCTCAAGCACATTCTTGATTTGCCTTATCTGTATGTTTTCCTTGCTCTTTTTTCAATGAAACACTTATTTATTTTACGCCTTGCACATTAATGCCTCTCCAGAGGCCTATTATTTGAGGACTCACACATATACACAGTATTCAACAACTCCTTATATTTGCCATCCATTACAGCCACTATTGATGCTCTTCCGTGACTTGAAGCCTACATCATCTAAATTCATATTCAAGTTTATCATTGTAATGGTGGACTGTATCTCTTTCAGTTGTTATTTATTTGAGAACAGGAAGTTCATGTATGCCACTAATGTATAGTGCATGTGTAGGTCTATGAAATATATATATATATCCATCTTAATAAAAGGAAAAGTGTCTGTGTTTGTGTCTGTGTATCTGTGTATTCGTCTGGTTGGTATGTCTCTGTTATATGCAGTTTGGTACGGGATTCGTAAAAGAATTGCTAGTGTTTGCAATATGCCATCTGTTGGAATGAAAAATGGCATGCATTTTATTAGTACATGCATTACAAAATACAGGCCAATGGATTGGTTACTGCAAACATTAATGCTGAAACTGCTGAGTTTTACCATGGATACTGAAGCATGGAGAAAATTGGGGTAGGTTCTGATGGATGCTATTCACAATACACTTTTGATACCCATTACCATCGACGCATAATTTTGTGTATTGAAAATCAACTAAGCTCATAACAACACATCCCATCCTGGATCCCGGGGGGGCTAGGTGAGCCTAGTCAGGACCAGCCTAGTCAGGACCAGCAGAGAAGAGAGGGTCAGGTGAATGCGCCAGTAGGTTCACCTATGGAAACCTTGGTATGACCTTTGTTTCCTGTTGGTAGTCAAATTTGATCATCTTTTTGGCACCCCACCAGAGACCATGAGTAACTTGATCTGAGGATTTCATTAAACCATCCACTTGGTAGTTGCGATGGGCGGTGTGTGCAAAGGACAAGGATTTGCTCAATGTGAGTTTATGATACCCACACACTGGAAATTTCACATCATGGGGAAAAATTGAAAGCCCCGGTCCCAGACTACAGAATAACTTTGTGACTTGTGGATAAAAAAAAAAATCCTCTAAACCAGAACAAAGGAGAGAGAGAGGGTGCTCAAAGGTGGGAAAGAGGCAGAACTGAGCAGCCCTCTTCATACATGCTGCTAAATATCTCAGGAATACTGGCTGTAAAGCCTATCAATAAATGATCATATTTATACAGTGATGCAGTTCTCTTTTAACCTTTCTAGTGAATTTCCTTTAGAAAAAATTAGCTTTGGATTTTTTTTTATTCTTGTAAGGAGTACTTCCACATAAAAGCTGTGCCTGTTATGCATCATTACAATTACAGTACAACTAAAACAAACCACAAAATTAACTGTAAAAAAACATAATACTCATGTGTTCAACAACAGAGTGATGAGAACCATGAATGGACCTGGTTCACTGCTGGGAAATGAACTTACTGTCAGAGCCACAAAGGAAATAAAAATATCCAAACCGACAATAACCAATCCTGACACAAATAATATGTTACACTTAGCTTGTATTAAATAATCATTCAGCGTGTCATCCACATCAGGCTTTGTATAGAAAACCCAACTGGAATTCGGCAGCAGTGGTTGGGACATTGGCTGTTTCTCTTTTTCTTAGCTGAAGTCCTCTCTGCTCCAGGCATTATCCTCTCCAGGGTCCTCATTTATAAAACTTTGTGTGGATTTGAGTGAGAAATAACAGAAAAATATGTATGCCAAAAAAAATCTGATTTATTAAATCTCGGGTATGCACATCACTATGCAATTACCATTTGTAAATCACAATCAGCTAGTAAATACTGAATGCTGTCCTGAAATATCCAAATATGGAGCCTGCTAATTCATCTTCATTCATATGCAATCATGATGCTGCAGAGCTTCATTTCCTGGTACAGTTGCCTCCCTCCTGACACGTCAAGTCCTCACCACCTGGATTGAAGAGTATCTGGTTGTGCTCTGCAACTGAGAGCACAAGGTCATGTGTAGTATTATAGTGCCTCTTTTCTGCACTCTAGAGGTTCAGGGAGGGACTTAGGCACCATGATCTGAGCGGGTATAGCCACTATCACTTGGCAAATGTAATGATGTGGTTGCTGTTAGTGTTTCAGCCAGTTATGTTACCAACAAGCCAGCCACCACATACAGTACCATTAAATTAATCAAAGCTACTTTACCTCAAAGTAAATAAATCACAGGTTTATTTACAATATATACAAGTTATTAAAGTGCACACAAACCCCACACAGTCCTGGCCACACAATGCCTTCTTCTTCGGGCTGCCTCCACACTTTCTTCTTCTGCTTCGTCCTGCTTCCACCCGACTCCAGCTTCGAATGAAGGGAGGCGGCCCCTTTTATCCACACCCGGATGTGCTCCAGGTGCTCCCCGGCAATCACCCACCGACACGCCCCATTGTGGTGGAAGTGCTGGCTGTACTCCCGGAAGCACTCCGGGTGTCCCTGCTTCTCTTCCCCCCAGCACTTCCTGGTGTGGCGGAAGTGCTGAGGTCCAGGGCTCCCAAGGCATTGGGGCGCCCCCTGGCGGTGACCACGGGCCCCTACAGGGTTGGGCTTCTAAGCCCTCAACCCGTGGCCCCCAAAGCAGTCAGGGTGGCGGCCCCCACATGATCCCAGGTGGGCGCACGCCCTGTTCCGGTCCTTCATGGCATCCCGGCCGGGTCGTCGCCCCTTGCATCCCTGACAGTGCCCCACAGCCAGCGAAGACCACTCGGGAGGAGCGGCACGTCCTGCGAGGGCAGCTTACCCCCGAAGCGGGTCCTACTCCTGAGCCACCAGGGTCCAACTCGGCACCCCGGGGCCTGCTCCTTCGGCACCCTCTCCGAGGACGCTGTTCCCCTTTGGTTGGAGCCACTCGCACCCTCCTAGCCTCCGCCAGCCGTGGCAACACACCCTCACCAGCGGAGAGTCCTTCTGGCAGACGGCCTGTCTCCTGAGGGCAGGTTCCCAACGAAGCGGGTCCTACTGCTTGTCCAGGGTCCGGTCCTGAAATGAATAGAAACAATGGGGCAGAGCCGCTGCCTGGACACCCTTCCCTGGTGTCCCTCTGCGTTGCCCAGTGGCAGCGCTCCCCCCGCCGACCGGTACCCCGGCACTTGCCTGTACGGCACCCCCTCCGCGGGTTACATGTCCCTCCTGTCAGTGAACCCGACGGAACAAGACAAGACAATACAAGACAAGACAGTGAACAAGACGGTCTCTTGGTCAGGAATCCCTGCAGATTTTATTTTTTTTCTCCAGCCGTCTGGAGTTTTTTTTTTTGTTTTTTCTGTCCATCCTGGCCATCGGACCTTACTTATTCTATGTTAATTAATGTTGACTTATTTTTATTTTTTATTGTGTCTTCTATTTTTCTATTCTTCATTTTGTAAAGCACTTTGAGCTACATTTTTTTTTGTATGAAAATGAGCTATATAAATAAATGTTGTTGTTGTTGACGGGAACCACCTGCAGTCCTTTCCTCTCCGCTGACCTCATGGGTTCCGGCCAGCACTCGGACGTGTGCACCCAGCACCACGTCCCTTCCTATCGGAGGAACCGGCATTCACCCTTCAATTCCTCCTGTCGCTCTGGGACGCCCTGATGGTCTGAGTCTCCTTATTGCATAAAAAGAGACTCTTTCCTGTCTGCGTCCCTGTAGAGCGGCGCGAGACTGCCGCCGACTCGGGGCGGAGGGCGCTAGGACCTGGGGCACTCAACAGCCCGTGTCCTGCCAACCCTGTCGCTGTCTCTCCCCTCATCTCGCGCACAGCCCCCTGCGCCGCATCCACTGTCGGAGATCTGCTTACTCGATGCTGATCGTTGGTATCACAGCCAATTTCAGCAAACCCTCCTTTATGCTGTACGGGGACGGCTGTACTCGCCTTTCCCGCCGTACACCTCCGGCTGAAGAATCCAGCGTCGCGCCGTCTAATCGCCATCAACAGCTCTTCGATTGACGCGACTGCCTTCATCTCCAGTACCCGCAATTCCGCCCAGAGGGCACTTAGCACCTGCGACAAATGCTGCTCCGCGGGCTGAAGGCACGCCTCCAGCTCCGACAGAGCAGCCGGCAAAGACAGGAAGTTAACCGACGCGGAGCTCACCTGTCCGTCAGCCCCAGACGCCGGCAACTTCCTTTGGGCCTCTTCCTCTGGCCCAATCAGGTCTCCCCCGGCACGTGATGGACATTCCTTCGTCCCGCCTCTCTCCAGTCATCGGCGGGCACGCAAGACACACCATCCAATCGCATGCCTGTCATGGGGAGGGACTTCTGGTCCGCGGCCATTTTAGCTCCCCTCCTGCAGCGGCGACATGCTCGCCGGCAGCCTTGCTGTCTCTCGTGCTGCAGCGGCTCCGTTTCATCAGCTCCCGCAGGCGTCACCGCGCTGTCGAAGCCCCGCCGACCAGCATGTGTCCGCCACTGACGCAGATCCGGGCTGTCCCTGCCTGCAAGATAGAACACATGTTGACACTAAGCAAAGAACTCACCTCCCGGGTCTCATCCAACCGAGGAAACGTCCTCGGTGTGGCCTCCCTAGACGCGATGCTGTCCTGGGCGCCTCCAGCAACGGCACGCCCGAAGGAGCCTGCTGCAGTCCTGCTCCGCATGCCGTCGATCCGCCACAGGGGAAAATGGCTTTCCTGCGGACCCATGGCGGTCCGTGGGGTACTTTTACCCCATGGGGCTGTGTGCACGCCGCTTACGCGGCACGTGGGTGGGGTCCCCTGCTGCGCCGGGCCATCCACAACAAAATTTTTATGTACAGGTCTCCTCCTTGGAACAGGCGGAGCATCCTGCCGACTATACCAGATGTGAACGTTACCCGGGCACAGACAGGCAGACATGTTGTTTTTCCACAACCACACGTTTATTTACAATATATACAAGTTATTAAAGTGCACATAAATACCACAAAGTCCTGGCCACACAATGCCTTCTTCTTCGGACCGCCTCCACACTTTCTTCTTCTGCTTCGTCCTGCTTCCACCCGACTCCAGCTTCGAATGAAGGGAGGCGGCCCCTTTTATCCACACCCGGATGTGCTCCAGGTGCTCCCCGGCAATCACCCGTCGACACGCCCCAGTGTGGTGGAAGTGCCGGCTGTACTCCGGAAGCACTCCGGATGTCCCTGCTTCTCTTCCCCCCAGCACTTCCTGGTGTGGCGGAAGTGTTGAAGTCCAGGGCTCCCAAGGCATTGGGGCGCCCCCTGGTGGTGTCCACGGGCCCCTACAGGGTTGGGCTTCCAAGCCCTCAACCCGTGGCCCCCAAAGCAACCAGGGTGGCAGCCCCCACATGATCCCAGGTGGGCGCACGCCCTCTTCCGGTCCTTCATGGCATCCCGGCCGGGTCGTCGCCCCTGGCATCCCTGACAAGATGTAATATATTTGTCTCATCAACACACATAACGTCTTGGTGCAATGAATTATAATGCATATGATTTGTCATTTAGCCAGTTTGACTCCATTTCCCTGCTTGACCAAGGGTGTCATCATTTCCCAGGTTCTCTGAAATGTTACATACACATGGGTCACAGTTGCTGTAAAATATACACAAGCTTTCATATTTAGTTTTCTTTTATAAATCCCAACGTTTGTGTGGCAAGTTATGTATGCACAAAAAGAGCATTATAAATGAAGCCACAGGTATGCAATCAGAGGTAGAATGTTACAGAGGATTACAATTAAAAAGTCTCAGTACTGAGTGGGTCTATATTTGTGATGTCCCATTTTGTCTGAGGTTTGTGTGTGTGGGGTTTTCAAGTGCCAAGTTGTGGTAATACTTTTTTGTAATTTCACCATTATATTGTTTTGGTAAAAGAAGTCAGACATGTTTGATTAAGAGCACCACCCCAATTTTCTAGAAATCTCTTGAAACAAAGAACTTTCTTGGTGTTTATCTTGGCAGAGCCCCAGAAATACTTTTTTCACAGGCTTCTAAAGAATGTATAATATAAAAGGAATTCATAATAGGTAGAAGTGAAATAAAATGTACAGTGTATATGAAAGAGTAATATTTCATAAGCAAGTTATGTATAATGGGAGCAAAGTTTTTTTGAATACACAGACTAGAGTGACATAATGATTACAAAATCACCATGAAATATGCTCAGGTTTTGTTTGTTTGTTTATATTTTGTTCTGAAAGTTATTTGTTTATGTTCTTGGAGCATGTAAATAACAGAAAAGAGAATAGCATGTTGGATTTACTCCAAGCAATATTTTTAGCAGTTTGTTATGACCAGCATTACAGGGAACATCTATTTAATTGCTTATAATCAGCAGAAGCACTAGCATAACAAGCTATACAATAAAATCATGGAACACCTTAATTTGGTTTATGTCTTTCTCTCTCTCTATATATATATATATCTATATATCTATATCTATATATATGATACATTCAGTAGTCCTGTCCTTTTTCTTTTTCTGTTAGTGAAGGCTGATAGAAAGTATGGGGCTACCAAAAATATCTTGAAGTACTGCTGATATTACAGAACATGAAAAAAACTATTCTCAATTTTAGGTTAACATCGGTGTTTTTTTTTAGTTTTTTTTTTTTGCTTTTTATCACAGCCAATTTTCATGCAAGCAGTGCCTTGCTGTGACAAAACAAAAGTGGCTTGAATATGAAATTGAACATTGTATGTGACTAAAATAATCAATCTATAACAGAAAGTGAGTTTTCAGCCTCCACCTACCACAAAGAAAATGTGCTGAAAAAAATCATAAATAGCACATGATTTCACACTTTGTGAAAAGACAACCATGCTGCCCGCATGTGGTGTTTGCTCACAGATCTACTTGACATGAGAGCTCAGTTTATATACAGATAGAACCCCAATCACCTAGTGAATATGTAAACTATTTATTAAGGTATTATTTACAAAACATGTTTATTTACATTCAGTTATGGCCTTGTGCCCTGTAAAATATATGTTGTTACAGTATTTACTGCTTGTATTGAAACTAATGTAATCACAAAATGATACTTTTGTCCTTCTTGTATGACTTCTCTGGCACAGCCAGAAGCATGTTTGGAACAAGTGAAACTACTGTACTTACAGTTAAATTGCTTATGGCATATGAAAACAAAATACAAATGCCTAGAGAGGAGGCCTCTGGTGTTTGATGACAAGGACAATTCTATCATTGTGTGGGGCTCTGCACAAATTGGTGATGAACAAGCTGCTCTAAGGCAGATCTAGGAGCGTGACCATTTAAATAGTTGGTGTAAAAATCCAGTGCATAATGAAGGTAAGGCTCACAGTATTAACTTTATTATAATATAATTATTATTCTAATTATTATAAATATATCTTATATATAAACGTCTACGCGTGGAAGTGTGTGTGTCTGTCCAGCCTGGAAATGAGTGGTGGAGTTGGGGTAAGGGCTCTACCTCCGAGGAAACAGAAAACTTGCTTAGCTGCTAATAATACAAGCAGGGCCAGCACGTCAGCAAAACGAAACCTCAAAAGAAAGACAAAGTCGCTTAGCCGCTAACATTGGCAAAACAGTATCCCTTTTACTTTTCCTCCCACCGCTAATGCACAAGCGATGAGAGGACTTCAGCAAAACTAATCCTTCTAGGAGAGAGATGCCCAGAGTTGTTCCTTTCAATTACCTGTCTCCTCTACATTTCAAATTTTTTTCCGAAGATTTAAATAGTTCCTAGGACCCCGAGCTTTTTACAGCATGGGCTTACACAGCTAGTATATATATATATATATATATTGTGGGAGATGGCCGGTCGTTCATCCCGCCCAATACCCCCAGGCCGCTAGATGGAGCTCTCCCTGTAGCGTGGAAGTGCCCCGAAGACCAGTGGGGAAACCTGGACCGTGGAGTTTTTATTCCCAACCCTGATGGACACCATGGGGCCCACCAGAGGACGCTGCAGGGAGGCTGAATGACTTACATGTGACTTATAACCCTGAAGTGCGTCTTAATTACCACAACAGAGGAAATGACGTACTTCCCGGGATGAAGGAGAGTTTTCATCCGACCCGGAAGTGCTAAGGAGTCACATGGACAAGGGTTCAGGAGCACTTCCAGGTCACAGACTATAAAAGATGATGGGAAACCGAGATGAGTGAGGTGAGCTGGGAGGAAGGGTGGCTAAGTGTCTGGGAGAGGAGGATTGTGGATTAATTAAGTATTGTATGAGTAGTGTGGAGTGGTGGGTGCTTGGTGCATGTAATTATTATAATAAAAATAATAATTATTGGACTTTTACCTGGTGTTTGGCGTGGTACCTGAGGGTTCAAAGGAGCGGTAGCGCCCCCTACTGCTACTATATATATATATATATATATATACAGGTGGCGTCCTCAGTTGATCTGTTTGACCAATAGGCAGTCTGGTGTTGGTCTAGATCAGCTGGGATGGAAGCTTTGATGTGGGTGACTACCAGTCGTTCAAAGTACTTTGCGATGACAGGGGTGAGAGCAACTGGTCGATAGTCATTAAGACAGGTTATCCTCGGTTTTTTTGGGAACAGTTACAATGGTTGTGGATTTCAGGCACAAGGGGACTATACCTGAGGAGAGAGAGAGGTTGAATATGTGTGAAAATACCTCCGCTAATTGGTCAGCGCAGGCCTGGAGCACACATCCTTGCACATTATCAGGACCTGCTGCCTTCCTTGTATTGATGTTTCCGAGTGCCCGGCGCACATCATGTATGTGTACGACCAAAGGCTGTGAGTCTCCGGTCAAGTCGAAGCTGACTGGAGGCTAGTTATTGACCTTGTCAAACCGTGCAAAGAAACTGTGAAGTTCCTCTGCTAGATTGGCATTGTTATTGGCCAGTGTGTATTGTATGTCATTTTTCTTTTTGCAATCTGTGATTAATCGGATGCCTTGCCACATCCGCTGTGAGTTTGAGTTACTGTCAAAGTCCTTCTCAATCCGTTGTTTACAAATGAACATCTTAATTGAGTGAATTTAGTCATTTTCTTAATAAAGACATCTATTGTCAAACTTTCCTAATCCAAATCAGTTGTGCAGGTTGACAAGTGCCATCCTGGCAGCATCAAATTCAAGGCATTAATCAATTCTGGATGTGGTGCCACTCCATCACAGAGGACATTCACATAAAGTATGCAGCCAATTTATAGGCACCAGCTAAGCCAACCAAACCATACCAGCATGTCTTTGGGGTATAAGAGGAGAAATGGAAGACCAGACGGATGTTGGGAGAACATGTGAACTCCAAACTTTCAGTACCTGGGCCATAACTCTATTTGCAAGGCAGAAGTGCTAACCATTGAGTTACTATGGCACCCTAAAGGAATCACTTGTAAGATGTTTTCTGTACATTTGAATTACTTGTGCACACCAAGGTAGCTTAGTGCTGTCTGAACAATATCTGAAAATGTTTTGTTTGCTGTTCTCTTCAAAGACTACAAGATCTTTTAACATCTGTTCAGACAGGTCTCATTTAATTTTTTATTGAATTGTATAACTTTATAATTTATTATTAGGAATAGCAATTTGAATATTCAATCTATGAATAAGTTATTTTGCTTCCTTTAAAAATTCAGAAATTGTGTGTATGGCATTCATTACAATGGACCTCATTGCTTTTCCTGCTTGAGTATAATAATTGCTTTTTCTGGAACAAATTTTATAGAGTTTCAGGATATTAACAGCATAAAAACATTATTCCATTAAATCACCTGGAGAGTATAAGAATGCTAACACATGTTCAAACAATTATTGTGAGATTTTCAGGGCCTAAAAGTAGAAGTTATTTTGTTTAAAATGTTAACCATTGCATCTTTCTTGAAAAACGCTTCAGGGACTGTAAACGTTTTAAAATATAATGTAAGTCAATTACATTTAGAGGAATATATTTCACTAAGCAATTTAAATCAGCAAGATATTTAATTCATAATCTTTTACAGTAGTGGATCTATTTCTGAAATAAATTAATTAGCAGTGATTTAGTGTTGAAAACATTTTATATTTTAATAAATGATAACTGAAGCGATCTGTTCTTTAAACCTCTGCCTGAATGTGGTTACCTTTTTCCAGATACCATACAAAATATCTTGCTTTCTGTTGCATTATTAACTGGTTTAGCAATTGTTAGTTAATGTATGTAATGTAAGGTGACATTGTCTATTATTATATGAGTAGATTATGTTCAATGTTGTGACACTTGGGAAATATTCACATATTCTCAGACTTTTTTTTGCTATATATTCTTAGGTAGGCATTGTGTCACTACTTTTCAGTATATTGAAGAGCTGGCAGTGCTCTGAAGTACCACATATAGGAATGCTCTATTTTGGAGACCCTGTGTTCTGACTTTTTATAAGAGTATTCAGTGTAACTTATGTCTTATCTAGTGCTGTAGTCCAAGACAAGTGCAAGGCCACAGCTAGTTGAGACAGAGTCAACACTGAGTCTAAGGAGTGTTGAAAATATGTCAAGACAAAGTCCAAATAATATTGTGTCTGCGTAAATGCCAAGACAGGAAAAATATTACGTTCTCTTCAAGACAAAGTCTAATTTCATTTCAGCAGGATCAGGCCAAATTTGTTAATTCTCTGATAAGACTCAGTTATACTGCAGATTCACTTTGGACAGTGGATTTAAGCATATAAAAGGATATTACCAGTCGCTGATTAGATGGTGGGGGCATACATAATAGGGCAATACAAAGTACTGGAGAACATGTAGTTCTACTCCTATTCATCTGAATTTTTTAATATTTTTAAATATACACTTCCAAAAGGGAAGTAAAGTGTTCCCAAACTATTAAAGAACAATGTTCCTCTCTTTAAACAACTCAAAAAACCTTTAAAACTCCAAAACATCCTTTTTAGGTTGTTTCGTGGTTGCAAAATCACATATGAACCAAGGTTTACCATCAGTTTCACAAAACTGTATGCACAATCAAGCAGCTCTTTTGCTCAGCAGTACATATTATTTTGTGATGTTATAAACTGGTTGAGAAAATCAATTAATGGAAGAATGGATGAATGGGTGGACATAACCAACAGACTGAAACTTGGACCATATCATTGCACTGTGTACATATCAGCTAAAATGAACTGATTACATTTTTTAACAAAGCAAAATATTACATTTTTGAAAAAGTCAATGCAATTGTACACCAGCATATCATTACTAAGTGCTATATAGATAAGCTACGATATGATTTTTTAGCGCATGCTGAGACACTGTTCAGAATATGAAAGAGCGAGAATAACTGAGTATGGCATTATTAACTTTTACTGTTTCTTCACGGTGGACAATTATTCCATTTTTTGATAAAATAGTTATAATTTTAAGCTATAATGTCATATCTAGCATTTTTAAATCAACATAGAATTAATCAGCTTTGTGTCATCTTTATAAAAAATACTTTCACCGGTGTTCAGGAAATGCCTGTGAATCGCAATCCCCATTGCTAACCTAGTGCAGATGCTTTCAACGGTTCATAGATTCAATTATTCAACAAGCCATCCAGTTTATTAATGTGGGATTAAAAATATATTCATAAAACCACACTAAACCAGGAAATCTAAAGAAATGGTTAATGGTTCCAACCCAATAAGGAGTTATACCAATTATGGAACGTTATCATACACCAAAAACTCATGAGAGCAGGAAAATTCATGATTATTTTTTTTATTATTGTTTTTTCAGAGTGATAGTGTAGTGTGATGGATGGCACACTAGCATCACAGCCAATAATGACAAAATAGTAAAAATTTAACAAACACATAAATAATTCCTTTTTTACTTTAACCTGTTATGTAGATATTAAATTAGTTTACAATAGACTATTTAAGATTAATGTTAATTTTATTAACCCCAAGGGGAATTTTACAAATAAATAATATAATCACAATCAATCAACAGATTAGATAGATAGATAGATAGATAGATAGATAGATTTAGTTTCCTTACTATTATGAGGCAATGCTGTGTATTTTAACAAGTAATTACTGATATCCTCACTTGTGGGTGGTCTCGTAGCCTCGGAACCCCTGCAGATTTTTTTTTCTCCAGCACTCTAGAGCTTTTTGTTTTTTCTGTCCGCCTGGCCATCGGACCTCACTTTATTCTTTGTTACTTAGTATTGCCTAATCTTATTTTTCTATTTTTCTTTTTTCTTTCTTCATCTTGTAATGAAGATTCATTGAGCTACATCATTTTGTGTGAAAACGTGCTATATACAGTCATATGAAAAAGTTTGGGAACCCCTCTTAATTCTTTGGATTTTTGTTTATCATTGGCTGAGCTTTCAAAGTAGCAACTTCCTTTTAATATATAACTTGCCTTATGGAAACAGTAGTATTTCTGCAGTGACATTAAGTTTATTGGATTAACAGAAAATATGCAATATGCATCATAACAAAATTGGACAGGTGCATAAATTTGTGCACCCCAACAGAGATATTACATCAATACTTAGTTGAGCCTTCTTTTGCAAATATAACAGCCTCCAGATGCCTCCTATTGCCTTTGATGAGTGTCTGGATTCTGGATGGAGGTATTTTCGACCATTCTTCCATACAAAATCTCTCCAGTTCAGTTAAATTTGATGGTTGCCGAGCATGGACAGCCTGTTTCAAATCATCCCATAGATTTTCGATGATATTTAAGTCAGAGGACTGTGACGGCCATTCCAGAACATTGTACTTCTCCCTCTGCATGAATGTCTTTGTAGATTTCCAACTGTGTTTTGGGTCATTGTCTTGTTGGAATATTCAACCACTGCGTATCTTCAACTTTGTGACTGATGCTTGAACATTATCCTGAAGAATTTGTTGATATTGGGTTGGATTCGTCCGATGCTCATCTTTAACAAGGGCCCCAGTCCCTGAACTAGCCACACAGCCCCAGAGCATAATGGAACCTCCACCAAATTTGACAGTAGGTAGCAGGTGTTTTTCTTGGAATGCGTGTTCTTCTTCTGCCATGCAAAGCACTTTTTGTTATGGCCAAATAACTACATTTTTGTTTCATCAGTCCAAAGCACTTTATTGCAAAATGAATCTGGCTTGCCTAAATGAACATTTGCATACAACAAGCGACTCTGTTTGTGGCATGAGTGCAGAAAGGGCTTCTTTCTCATCACCCTGCTATATAGATGTTCTTTGTGCAAATTGCGCTGAATTATAGAACGATGTACAGATACACAATCTGCAGCAAGATGTTTTTGCAGGTCTTTGGAGATGATCTGTGGGTTGTCTGTAACCATTCTCACAATCCTGCGCTTATGCCGCTCCTGTATTTTTCTTGGCTTGCCAGACCTGGGTTTAACAGCAACTGTGCCTGTGGCCTTCCATTTTCTGATTACATTCCTTACAGTTGAAACTGACAGTTTAAACCTCTGAGATAGCATTTTGTAGCCTTCCCCTAAACCATGATACTGAATAATCTTTGTTTTCAGATCTTTTAAGAGTTGCTTTGAGGATCCCGTGCTGTCACTCTTCAGAGGAGAGTCAAAGGGAAGCACAACTTGCAATTGACCACCTTAAATACCTTTTCTCATGATTGGACACACCTTTCTATGAAGTTCAAGGCTTAACGAGCTAATCCAACCAATTTGGTGTGGCAAGTATTCAGTATTGAGCAGTTACATGCATTCAAATCAGCAAAATTACAAGGGGACCCAAATTTTTGCACAGCCAGTTTTTCACATTTGATTTAATTTAATACAACTAAATACTGCTTTATTAAAAAATCTTTGTTCGGAAAACACCCCAGTACTCAGATGTTCCTAGGAAATGAAAGACATACCATTGTTATCTTTTTTGTTGAAAGTAGAGTAAATTATTATGCAGGCTGAGAGGGGTTCCCAAACTGTTTCGTATGACTGTAAATAAATGTCATTGTTGTTGTTGTTTTGGGCAGCTGCTGCTCCCATACCTGCTGTGAGCAAAGCACTCTCTTCCTAGGAACCCAGATCTCTCTTTTTCGAGATATTTATTGTCATTGTGAACTTATTGATTTCAGCTTTGAATTGCTCCAGTGCATGCTGAAGATTACAGTTTTAAAAGCAAGGTATGAATTATGCCAAGAAATTAAGGATGGCACACACTAAATCTTTTTAAAAACAGGTGATGGTAGGGTGATGAGGTAGCAAAAAGTAGGCTGTCAACATGTAAATGCAGATGCGAAGCAAACCAATGTTATTCGAGGTCCTTTGTTGGGGGAAACTCCTTTTGCTCTGTAGTTTTACTGGCATTTTATGTGATTTACTGTTGAAGCCCTAATATTTTTTTTTTCTGTAATATTTGGTGATTCGCTTCATCGTTGGTTAAATGCACACACTTTTCAGAGAGTACAAGGCATTTTATGACAGTTCCTGATGGACAGCTATGGATTACTCTACTTCCATATTCTCCTCTCTGCTGGCTCATAATAAAGAGCCAAGAGATCAGGTTACAGTAGTAGTGGCCTGACACAGTCTGTAAATATATTCTGATGGGCAGGTTTCCCAGTCAGGTCAAAGAGCTCATAGAGACCTAGAGAGCTATTTGATAGATATAAAGGAAATACTGTATACTAATGAATGCTACAAATAAGGTTGTGATTTTCTTTTGTGTTTGGCTCTGGTATGAAATTTTCAAAAGATTTTGGAATACTGCTTTTTCAGTATGACAGATTAATAGTAATCCTTTTGGATCCTAGTCTTGGCCAATAATACCTTTGTGAGCCAACAGAAAATTGCCCCTGATAATTGTCATGCTTAAACCTTTCCTGAGCTATAAGAGGCAGTGTGTTTATAATAGCCATGCAGTTAACATTAATATACTGTACTTACAGTATGTGTTTGGGGAGGCATGGCCGCAGGGTCTGAAGGTCAGACCCCTAGTTTGAGTCTTGTGAACAATTTCTTTTACTATTTTTCCCAACTGGTCAATGATTTTTTTTCTTACTTCCAAATGAGCATTATGAGTTTGCATTGAAAGGCAATAGAGGAAATAGAGAGATTAATAAAGTAAAGAGGTTAATTAATTAAAATATGTAGACTAAACAAATATTTTGCCTATTACTACCAACACAATGTTCTATGATTGACGTTTTAAGTATTTTTAACTGATTTAGCTGATCAGTATTACTACTGTAAATCTAAATCATCAACAGCATCCATGCATTAATAAATAAAAAGAACAATTACACTCACATCATTGATACACATGGCCTAAAAATGCAGTCCAATCAAAACAAATGTGTTACATTCAGCTTTTTCAGTTTCTGACTGATATTTTAAAGTTATTACTGGCATAATCTGAAGGAGGGTGTACTTTGTAGACTCTGTTAAAGACAACAGTTTCCTTAACGGTTAGAACGCCTCATTTCACTGAAATATTACTCAATTGCTGGGTGTTTATGTTCGCACTTCCTGGCATATGATGGCCACACCCCTTTTCCAAGGCAGTCCTGACATGCCCATCTTGATCTGTGTTAAAGTATGTTGCAGTCTCTTTTATTTCAAAGATTTAACAGTCAGTACACTATAAACATTTTCCACTTATTGCTAGGGTAAATCATTTGCTGTGTTCATTTGATATGGGAAGTAAAAGACATGAAAGTTTCCGAGGGGAAATTTCATGTTAATGTTCACACCCACATTCATATGTCCAATATAGGGTTAGTTAATATAAACTTGACATTTTGGGTTTGTAGACTCTAAACCATACTGAGTGCCCTAGTTTAAAGTAAAGTTGTATTTAAGCAAATATGATGTAGGTTTAATTCACCAGCCTCTGAAAGAAAATGCAGGATAACTACATAGACTACAGTTCTTAATCAAGGGAGGCATAATGTGCCAACTACCTTCAACCAGAGTAATGCCAAGGAGACTAAATATATGAAAAACTATATTAATTTATGTAAGTAAAAAATATAAAGTGAAATAAGGGATAAAATATTACAATAATTTACAAATGTAGCACACTTAAAGCCTCTCTGATGCATAATATCTTGCACAATTCCCTTGCTGAACATGTTTCCCTGTTTTTATACCCACCTGCCGAGTATTGCCAAGTTCCAGTTTTTCACGTGACACATATTTACAAGTCTTCATGCTATAGTGAGCTTTTACTCCTCCAAACCCATGAGAAACCTCTGGGGTCAGGCACTGCCCTACTTTTTTTAAAGACTAGAACTCTTTCTGTTGGTCCCTGGCGTCCCTTCCCCTGTGAACCTTCAGTTGCCCTTACAGGCCCAGGGCTGCAAAACAGACTTTCAGCTTATCATTCACTTCAAAGAGCAGTGCACTCCCTCTCTACAGGGAACGTGTGTTGCTCACGATTATTTTTTTTCTCCAGCCGTTTGGAGTTTTTTTCTGTTTTTTCTGTCCACCCTGGCCATCGGACCTTACTCCTTTTCTATGTTAACTAATGTTGTCTTATTTTAATTTCTTATTTTGTCTTTTATTTTTCTTTTCTTCGTTATGTAAAGCACTTTGAGCTAATTTTTGTATGAAAATGTGCTATATAAATAAATGTTGTTGTGTTGTTGCTTGTGCCTGGGCTACTGTCAGTTGTCCCTGACCTCTGAAGGACAGCCTGGTTGCAGCTTCAACAAACAATGGTATTGTGCCAGCTTGGAGGTCTTGGGGTCTTCTGAACAGAGGGTCATATATTACTGCCTACTATCCCATGAGACCATTTCATCTTTCCACACAAGTCATGACTCTCAATCTCTCTATCTCTATCTCTCTCATTCTGTCACTCTGGTTACTGTGCATTTCAGAACAGGCATGTATGAGATCTTGTATGGTCTAGTTTACTGTTACATTTCTTGGTTAAAATTGAGAGAATTAGCAGTAGCTGTCTTATTTGTGAAGAAAATTGCAGTACTTGACGAAAATTGATAAATCATATATGTTTCTGTTATAAGCCAGATTTAAGGCAGCCAGCAATTTGGTCTCTCCCTCCTTTTTCAGTTAATGTCATTTAAAAAGGTAATTTCACAGGAACAGGAATAGCATTTTAAACATGTTCACTCTATACTTTTTATACTGCTTGCATTCTCTTTGTTTTATTAAATATTTACTACTGCACAAGCCTCCTTCTAACGTGTTTTCATATAACATATCCTTAGAGAATGTGCATTGCCTGTCACTATTTAACTGCCATTCAAGCATTCATTACTTTGAAGCATGTTTTGCTTCCCCAGGTGCATGGCTGAATATCACTGTGTGCTACCATTCGTTGTTTTTTATTATAGTTTATCACTCTTTGTTGAAATTGTCCTAATGCTATGAAGTTCATGTTTTTATTTAACACACTGATTAGAAGCTGATTTATTTAGTCTGTTTCCTTGCAAGTAAAAATATTCTGAAACATTCAAGGTTTTAAGAGTTGCAGGGGTTTAAGATGCCATTTCATCATAGGGCTGTTATCACACATATCCACAGGGAACATTTTAGAATTAACAATTAATTTAATACAGATATTTTGTAAGATTTGTGAAAAAATCTTTGCAGACACACAGAGAATCTGCAAAGTCTACATAGACAGTATATAGGTGTGGATTTCAAACCCAGGGTATTGGAGACAGCTGCACTAATAACTACACCCTTCATTCTAGTTAAAAGCATAATTTCTCATTTTTGTGTTTTTAGGTGTGTAGTGTGGACTGGGGATGACCGAGTGTTCTTCTTCAATCCTACAATTCAGCTCTCTGTATGGGAGAAGCCAGTTGACTTAAAAGGCAGAGGCGATCTTAACAAGATCATTGAGGATCCTCCACACAAACGCAAAAAGGAAGCATCATCAAGTAAGTGTTATTTCAAATTTTAAATGAAGATGTGCTTTGTTTTAACTCTGACTTCCAGAAATTAAGTCATGGTTTCAATGGCTAAAGGGTTAAACATAATGTTACAATGATTTGCACATCACTGTTACTCAGTTAATTCCTTTTTTGTTTTTCTCTTGAAGGAGAACATTAACCTGTCTTACAGATGTATTACTTTGTATTAAATGAGCTCAAGGAAACTAGTTTAATTAAATCATTGTCATGTTGTTCATCTTAATAAACCCGTGCAACTTCAGAAGTATATGGTGATTTCATAAATTTTGGGTTTTTGTATTGATGTTGATGTTTTGTTGTGAGTCAGTTATATACAGTAGAAGCTTATAGTAAACACTGAACAAACACCAAAGAAAGATAAAGTAAATTATTGTACATGATAATAATAAGATTTTTATCTGAATGGAGGGTTGTTCATTTTCTTTTTGGCAGTAGCGTAAACACTCTACATATCCTCTATCCCTTTCTGAATTTGTTTTAACCAAACTGACCCCGTTGGAGATGGCCTCAGTTTATTTGAACAGATGCTGTTGATGGTTAGTTTGGTTGTAGTATGAAAACTCAGTGAGAATTTTTAAAAGCTAAGGATAAATGTTGAAAGATTCACATGCTAGCATTGCCTATTAAAGTCAAATGTTAAGAACAGGTCATACTTCTACTGTGCCATTTAATTCAACATTCTGTTAAGAACCAAATGCAGTTTATTAGCTTAATATAAGCAGTAGAAACTCTATGTTCTCAATAGATTGAGACTGAATTTCCATAATTCTTAAATTCAGAAACAGAATGCCACATATTCTGTCATGCTCTCCAGTCAATGTGATTGCAGTTCTGGAAATTCAACTGTTAATGTAAAGTCTGTATTCTTAAGACTCAATGTATTAATACTTAAATACCTTATTTAAGGTATTACAACTACCTGTAACACTGCTATCAATACTTTACATATGTGTTTAGCAGATACACACTATGATTTTCCATCTGAATGACTGCCACAATTGCAGAAATTATAGTGATTTTCATTTTAAATGAATGAGAATTGTTTTATTTCACAATTTCTTTCATTTCCCAGACTCATCCAAAATGTAAAATTCCTTTAATTTGGCTCACTATGATTATTTAAATTTTTTTTTTTTCCTATTGAACAAGATTTCTTAACCTTTTTTCTCATGACCCAGTCTTGCCCCTCTTAATGTCTTCAAGACCCATGACGATCGACAGAGCTGGGTGAGGGGGTTCCACCTTGGAGAATCCCTGACAACCGTCAGAGTGGATCAATATGCATTCCTTGAACAACGCCCACTGAACCACTGCTAGACATTGAGGAAGCTATATGATACCCATTCCCAACTTAAAACTGGTGACTCTCGGCCTTACATGACCCTAAGGTGCCACCCTGCAACCCATTTTGGATCACGGCCCATAGTTTAAGAAACTCTGCTGTAGAACATGATGACTTTGTACAGTGATTTTACTGTTCAATCATTTCCAGTTGTGTTTTTCTACACTGCTGTCCCTAACTCCCAATAAGGAACATTATTCCTGGTACTGTTATTGATTTGCATTCCTAAGGTGACTCCCTTATATTCTTTTGACCCTTTCATAATGTTACAGAGAACATTCTCATAGCGATTTTTAGTTGAAAATATGTGAGATGATGTAAATTATCAGTATCAGTACGGGAACATTCTTTCTAAATAAGAGGATGAGCCATGAGTGAGTGAAGGAATGGAGCAAAATAATCACTCTCACTATGTTTCCCACTGACTAACTTGATTATGAGGATTATAGGTGAGACATAAATAATATTTGGGCTACTCTGGGTAGATTATCATTTCCCATGCAGCCTGAATGTCCCAGACAGAGAAGAATCTTAACTCACCTTTGCCTTCATAATTTAAAATAAAAAAATTAATTTGGTTATGTTAAAATTCACTAGCTTAGATTTCCCAGATTTACTTCCTTTTTTAGGTAATAAAATAATAATGATTTAATTGGCAAGAAATGTTTTCCTTTGTAGACTTTGGAAAACCATTAAGTATGGAGAACTTAAATATGCTGACAAATAAACAACCTGGCTGTTTGAGCTGTTTCTCAGACAAATCATAGAAGAAGAGAAGTAAAGAATTTGTTATCCTATAAGCCTTGATGTAGAAAGGAGACATGCCCAATCCACCATTTAGGGGTACATCAGTAAGCAATCACCAGCAATGGTATTATTTACCATTGAAACATCAGGGAAATCCTATTTGTGCTCTTCCTGTTTTACCAATAATGAGAGTCAAAAAACTCTTTTTGGTATTTATCAAACCAGACATAAATTAACAATCAGTCTCCGTAAAGAAATTTACATAAATCCTTGTCCATCTTTCCATAAACATTTCCAAGCACTAAAAACGCACACGTTTCCCATCTTCAAAGTGGCATGAGTGACTAACATTGTACTTTCATTGAAAATACTAGAAGGTGGATCCGTCCAGAGCATCCAAGCTTTGGAAATAACTACTTATGCCACACAAATTAAAACTCAAAGCTACATTGCTGCCCACAAGAATGCACTCACATCTTACTTCTAATATAAAGCCACAACATAGAATTTAAGTATTAGGTAATGTATTTTTCATTATAAAAACACATCAAAAACTCAAGTTCTTTAGATAAAAACATAATTCATATTTTCATTGTTATTGTTTACTTGATTTGTGTTATCATAGAATGTAATAGTGGAGCTTTGCAAGTGAAAATTGTAAGTATTCATTTCAATTTTACACTAACTTTCTTTTTACTAAGCTTTTGTTTAATTTAGATAATCCCAAAGAAGAATTACATACTTCACAATTGTTGCAACTGTCAATAATCCGCGAAATAAAAATAAATAAAATTTTATTTAATTCATATGGTAGAATCTCCTCATCTATCCATTAACAGTGTTGCCTAATTTAGTTTAAGACCAAGGGGGCTTGTTTTGAAACATTGGTCACAGAGCAAGAACTAGTCCTGTACAAGGCACTCAATAAAATTGGGTATTTCATGACAATCTCTTCACCTTTAAACATACTGTTCATTTATCTTAAAAATGCAAGCACCCAATCCCTGTCAGAAGCACTGAATTTTTACTATTCATATAAAATAAATTTTCTAAGTTGGATAAATTTCAATCTTAATTATATAATACATTCTTATTTTGTACAGATTATTTATAATTTTATGTGAAAGACATTTTTAAACTTTACTTAAATAAGGAACTTCTCACAATAAGACAGCAAGTGATGCATCTGTATTATATGTATAATATATATGTAATATTATATATGTATTCACAAAAAAATATTGAGGTGATATTTTGGCACACTGGACAGGACTGCCATTTATTTTTTTGATGCCTTGTGTTTTCATTGTGTAATTTCAGTTTTAATCCTGGCTTAGAGGTGTGCCTTACTGTACATTCCTTTGATAGCAATTTTGCCTCAGTACTTTACCATTCATCCATTCATTCATTGAATTCGTATGTAAATTTTGCGTGCAAGATTGCAACCAAAGCAAACAGGCCATGAGGTCATTGCAGGGCATAGTCACTAATTCCCACACCCATATCCACTTGTATACTGCTGATTTACAGTAGTTGATTAAAAGCAATGAAACCATATTATGCAGGCAAAACTCACACAGATGGAATGAGGAAACTCCTGCTATCCATTAAGCAACTAATGAGACCCAGTTACCCTGAAGATCCTCTAAAAACATTAAAAAACACTTATTTATAAATAAAATTCAACATTTCTTTTTGCACAAATCATATTTCTCAATAAATTCAGTGGTGTATTGTAATTTACCATGTATTTAAAAACTATAAGGAAAGAAATTTAAATTCATATGGAAGGATAAAGAAATGGCGTATGATGAGTTGTATGAGAGGTTGGACACTAAGGAGGGAGAAAAGGACCTGTACCGATTGGCTAGACAGAGGGACCGAGATGGGAAAGATGTGCAGCAGGTTAGGGTAATAAAGGATAAAGATGGAAACGTACTCACAAGCGAGAAGAGTGTGTTGAGCAGGTGGAAAGAGTACTTGAGAGGCTGATGAATGAAGAGAATGAGAGAGAGAAGAGGTTGGATGATGTGGAGATAGTGAATCATGAAGTGCAACAGATTAGCAAGGAGGAAGTAAGGACAGCTATGAAGAGGATGAAAAATGGAAAGGCCAATGGTCCAGATGACATACCTATGGAAGCATGGAGGTGTTTAGGAGAGATGGCAGTGGAGTTTTTAACAAATTGTTTAATGGAATTTTAAAAAGTGAGAGGATGCCTGAGGAGTGGAGAAGAAGTGTACTGGTGCCGATATTTAAGAATGAGGGGGATGTGCAGGACTGCAGTAACTACAGGGGAATAAAATTGATGAGCAACAGCATGAAGTTATGGGAAAGAGTAGTGGAAGCTACATTTAGAAGTGAGGTGATGATTAGTGAGCAGCAGTATAGTTTCATGCTAAGAAAGAGCACCAAAGATGCAATGTTTGCTCTAAGAATGTTGATGGAAAAGTTTAGAGAAGGCCAGAAGGAGTTGCATTGCGTCTTTGTTGACCTGGAGAAAGCATATGACAGGGTGCCTCGAGAGGAGCTGTTGTACTTTATGAAGAAGTCGGGAGTGGCAGAGAAGTACATAAGAGTTGTACAGCATATATATGAGGGAAGTGTGACAGTGGTGAGGTCTACGGTAGGAGTGATGGATAAATTCAACGTGGAGGTGGGATTACATCAGGGATCAGCTCTGAGCCATTTCTTATTTGCAATGGTGATGGACAGGTTGACAGACAAGATTAGACAGGAGTCCCCATGGACTATGAAGTTTGCTGATGACATTGTGATTTGTAGTGATAGTAGGGAGCAAGTTGAGGAGACCTTGGAGAGGTGGAGATATGCTCTAGAGAGGAGAGGAATGAAGGTCAGTAGGAACAAGACAGAATACATGTGTGTAAATGAGAGGGAGGTCAGTGGAATGGTGAGGATGCAGGGAGTAGAGTTGGTGAAGGTGGATGAGTTTAAATACTTGGGATCAACAGTACAGAGTAATGGGGATTGTGGAAGAGAGGTGAAGAAGAAAGTTCAGGCAGGATGGAATGGGTGGAGAAGAGTGTCAGGAGTAATTTGTGACAGACGGGTATCAGCAAGAGTGAAAGGGAAGGTCTACAGGACGGTAGTGAGACCAGGTACAGTATGTTATATGGGTTGGAGACGGTGGCACTGACCAGAAAGCAGGCGACAGAGCTGAAGGTAGCAGAGTTAAAGATGCTTAAAGAAGATTTGCACTGGGTGTGACGAGGATGGATTGGATTAGAAATGAGTACATTAGAGGGTCAGCTCAAGTTGGACAGTTGGGAGACAAAGGCAGAGAGGCGAGATTGCGTTGGTTTGGCCATGTGCAGAGGAGAGATGCTGGGTATATTGGGAGAAGGATGCTAAGGATAGAGCTGCCAGGGAAGAGGAAAAGAGGAAGGCCTCAGCGAAGGTTTATGGATGTGGATCCGCTGTGGCAACCCCTTACGGGAGCAGCTGAAAGAAGAAGTTGGAAGGAAATTCATATTTGCCAGACTAACACTTAAGCAAAATATTGCTCACATAGCGGAGGTGTGGAGTGTTCATGTACCAGGGTTGCACATAACATCTCCAGCAACAGAAGGAGATCAACCACACTACATGTAATGCATCAACATCTTACCTGAAGAGTTTGTTATTACTCCCTGGCCTGTGCAAACCGCTATCAAAAACATCAGAACACAAATTATTAAAAGTATACTTAATATATAGAGTTTACTATGTCTGATACTTAAGCTTTACTATTTCATTTACTTAATTACCTGATAAATAATGGCATTAGGTACATAAAACACCTTCATTTTTGTGTTGTTCTTCAGTAAATATACAGTAGTAGTCATTTTACAATAATCATATTGTATAAACTCCAGTATGACAGATACTGTGGATAAATTAATATAGATAATATATTTTTGGTATGAATATATCTAAGTGTTTTGAAATTGTACCCAGTGCTACTGGAATAATTAAGTGGCTTTGAGATTGTTATGCTAGGTTTAATTCTCATGTAGTCTCATTACTACTTAAAATATGTGAAATTTTTACATTTAAAATTTCTTTAGCCAACCAAGCATCCTCCAGTTGTCACACATGGTGATCTAGTCAAAGGGTAATCTAAATGTGTCTATCCAGGCAGGTGCAGGTAAAAAGCACCTTCAGTTAACCATTCAACTGCATACTGCATTATAGTCATTGTTTAGAGGTCTTCTTCAGACAATGGTTTCTTACAGCTGTAATTCAGATCCTTTGCATAATGATGTAACCATTAAATTGTTCTTAAGTATTTGAACACCTGATGAATGAGGAAAGGAGCAAATTCTCCCATTAGTCTGCTAGATGCCTTATTTAAGCTAATTAATGCTGAGCAAAAGAAGCTAGAGTAAGATATATGTAATTTTGCCATGTTCATTAAGATGTGTCATTGGTTCACAAATCAGAAGCCTTTCTTTTTTCTGCTTGATTTGTTCAAAGATAAATTAATGTCATTAGTCTCAAAGATTGAGCTCAAAAAATGATCATTTTCTGCCCTTTTCCATGCAAAATTAGTTGCACTGTAACAGCGTGATGTACAAAATGATACAACACATCTAAAATAAATAAATCATAAAATATGTGAGAAATGTACCACAAAGTGTTTAAAATAGAGAGATTAAATATTATAACTGCATTCAGTTTTCCGTATTTTGAAGCATTAGGTTAAGAAATTAATTTAGGAGATAGAGTAATACACACAATAACTGCATGAATTTAAAAAAGTGTACTTATACGTAATCTTTAAATTGCATCTATGTTAATATTAATTCATTTATATCTACTTAAGGAACTTCATATTGTTGAACTTATACAAAAACAACAAGTGTGTTGTTATTAGAGTGATAAGAAAAAAATATGATGTTATATTTTAAATTAATGTGTAAGGCTTCGCATCTCAGTAAAATCATAAATCTACTAAATAGCAGTTATTTAACTCTGCCAGAAGCATTGTGCTAATTATACATTGCATCTTCTTTGCCACTTACCTTGTATTATACATCAAAATGAAGGGAATACATTTTCATTATACAGTTAATGTATAGTAAAACAAAATACACAAATAAAGATGCTTATCCAGCCTGAATCGGTTTATTGCTTGTTTTAGAGTTTGTGTCATTGAATACACATGAACATTTTTATGATAGATTCCCCATTAACGTCTTAACTAGTCACTCATTTACTTGCATTATTGTAGTTTTGTTTTTGAGGCTCAGTCTTCAGTGTGATATTCAAGCCATTGGTGAATCATTCATAAGGTTACCGAATTTCAGGCAGTAAAATAAGTATTTTACATTCAGATATTTGTGTTTATGAAGAAGAATGAGTAAAACAAAGTTCTTAAATTTCCATTTGCAAAAGCATTAACTTTAGGATTTTTATCTTGAATGAGTCTAAAATATTGGCACTGTCTATTCAACAAGAAGAGAAAGGTGGATTTTTGCAGTCACAGCCCTATCATATTTGCATTGCAGAAATAAGTGATTTATATCTAATTCATCAGAATGTTAGCTTGCTTCCCAAGCATATGAATGCTCAAATAGCACATACTGTATTTACAGAGCTATAGTCAGACCCCTTCACTTTTTACACATTTTGATATGTTGCAGCCTTATGATTTATCTTTTAAGATTTTTTTTCTTATTGAGCAATGCTCAGTACCCCAGACTGACAAAGCAAAAACAGAATTTTACCAAATTTTAACCCAGTAGCACAAGTATTTGTACCCTTTACTCAATACTTTGCTGATAGTGATTACAGCCTGAGTCATCTTGTGTATGACATGATAAGCTTCGTACACATGGATTTGGGGAATTTTCGCCATTTCCTGCTTAAATGGTTTTAGCATAATGTATCAACATAACAGAATGTGTAAAAAGTGAAGGGGTCTGAATACTTTGTGAAGACACTCGCCTTTGATTTTGACTAAGACGTTCTAGTTATGTTAAGTTAGTTTAAGGTTTGGTGTTTTGGATGAGACAATTTTTGACCCTGTAAGTTTAAGCCTATGCTTTTTCTCATCCTTCTTTCATTATATGTCCTTACAGCCTGTCATTCAAAATCATTCTGGCAGAATACAAGGAGTAGAAGGCTAAATGTCAAAAAAAAAGTTGTCTGTCAAGTATTGTTTGGTTTTATCTGTTAGATGGCAGCAAAGACTACAAGTTAAACAGAGCCTTTTGTTTCAAGAATTAATTTTCCATATGGCAGTAAAAAAAAAAAAAACTACAGATGATTTGCGTGTTGTTGCTGACTCTGATTCTACAGTACACTGTTAGATGAGGATTTGGAGCTTTCAGAAAATAATGAAAATTTGAGCTCTGCTGAGATATACCCCAAGCAATAGTGAGTAAGATCCTGCAATTGCTGTTTGTAAGCGCAATTTGTGAACACTGGAACGAGTCCTGAATGTTTTTTTGGTTGCAATTTGATTATTTCAAATGAGCCAGTGGATTATTTAATATTTTTAGAGTGCTTATGAACTGGTAAGTGTGAAGACAAACATGCAGAAACTTTTTTTTTTATTTTCCCCATGAATTATCAACAAATTTCATTGTCTTATGAGCACAAGATGCACTGCGTCATGTTTAGCAAAAAGAAGAAAGAACAGCAACAGTAGTGTAACATATATTGCAAAAAGTTTAACTTACCAATGCATGCAAATGGTTGCTTTGAACTGAGTATATGCTTCAAAATGATCTTCTGCAGTGCGGAGGCAGCCTTAGGGGTGTGCGGGGCCTAGGGCTGACCAACCCCACGTAGAGTCGGTCACATCAAACGCTGTTACCGGTATGTGTGGACTGTATAAACTTATGCACCGGATTTTCTCATTACAGTATTCAGCTAAATTTTTGCAAGATAACATGTAGATTTTATCAAAATATAACAATATAATCTATTTAAAAAATGCAATTCATAATTCATGACAATACTACAACAGTGTGAAATGCGATACGGTGTCATGCGGAAATTAGCAGGGCCTCTTCTAGAAAAGTACCCAAATTGCATTGAGTCTCAATATGCAGGATGTCATAGTCATAACTCACGTTGATGTCATGGCAGCCGGTTATCATTAGTGATACATGTTTTTGTGCATTAATTTTCGGACATGTTTATGGCCTACAAATAAAATGTGAGTTTCAGTGTTTCGACAGGAAGTGTGAAATTAACATAGAGGTATCATCATGAAATCTCTTATCGGTTTCCAAGTTCAGAGACGAAAATCCACTTTTCTTACCTTCCAATTTGAAAAGTCGTTGATGACATCTTCGTAGTCTAATCTGGATGCAGTGTCCTTTTCTATAGATAGGAGAAGCCAACCCAGCGACTAATGGGCTATACCTATTTTAGGAAGGGATTATACTGGCAACCCTTTTTGGCCGATGAAGGTGGACTATGGAATGTTTTCATAGACAAACATGTACGGAATTTGACCTTGAAAAGAGATTTTAAAAGGGTTCCCTTAAGAAGCATCTCAAATATATATATATATATATATATATATATATATAT
>JANRMT010062813.1:62134610-62171809 GCA_026402145.1 Polypterus bichir lapradei
ATATATACTGGAGAATATAACTTGACAAATCTGTTCAAATGGGACACGCGACCCTCAAAAGTGGGGCCCCCTTAGGCACAGGGGCTGGGGTGGTCGCCCCACTTGCCACCCCCAAACACCAGTCTTGGTGCAGAGTGTTCATACATTTGGTAGTTGTATTTTTTCACTATTGGAGAGATAAAAAAGATTACAGTGATCCCTCGCTATATCGCGCTTCGACTTTCGCGGCTTCATTCCATCACGGATTTTAAATTAAGCATACCTAAATATATATCACGGATATATAATTTATGGTACATGCTTCCTCAGTTGGTTTGCCCAGTTGATTTCATACAAGGGACGCTATTGGCAGATGGCTGAGAAGCTATCCAATCAGAGCACGTATTACGTATTAAATAAAACTCCTCAATGATATAAGATATTGTTCCCGCGCAGTGCTTTGAAAACTTCAAAGCTCTAACAGCCCGTATTGATTTTTGATTGTTTGCTTTTCTCTGCCTCTCTCTCTCTCTGACATTCTCTGCTCCTTAAGGAGGGGGTGTGAGCAGAGGGGCTGTTTGCACAGAGGCTGTTTGCTTAGAAGATACGGACGCGGACGCGCCTCTAAAAAATTCTGAAAGACTACCTTCACATTGATCCCTTCATTGCGGCTGCTTTATCGCGATGCTTCCCATACTTAAAAGCCCAACAGCCCTATTGATTTTTACTTGTTTAATTTTCTCGCGCTCTCTCTCTCTCTCTGACATCCTCTGCTCCTGACGTGCACACTCCTTTGAAGAGGAAGATATGTTTGCATTCTTTTAATTGTGAAAAAGAACTGTCATCTCTGTCTTGTCATGGAGCACAGTTTGAACTTTCGACATAAGGGTGTTATTTCATGTCTAGAGGGCTCTAATAATGTAAAAAAATTTATTTAGAAGGTCGTAAACAGGTTTTCTATGCTCTAACTGCAAAAATATTAGATTTATAAATAAAGAATCCTACTTCGTGGAAATTCATTTATCTGTCTGGAGCGGATTAACCGCAATAAACGAGGGTTTACTGTATAACTGTGCGGAGAATATTTATAAACAGTGTGGGAGAGTTTCTAAGGGCTTAAAATATATAAAAATAACCATACAAACGTATGGTTTCTACTTCATAGATTTTCACCTATCGCGGGGGGTTCTGGAACGCAACCCCCGCGATCGAGGAGGGATTACTGTATTGGTATCTATTTTCCAAAAAAAAGGATAACAAAAGAGTAAACGAAGGATCAGGTGTATATAAGGTATCAAGCTAATGATTCCAATAATTTAGTCAGCAAATTTCAGTCTTGTGTATTTGTATTACAGTTAGCAAAGGGTTTTTTCTTACTACTACTGCTACTGATTCACCTCAATCTGAATTTCCTGAAAGGTCAATTGTGCTTTTTTTTGTGTAAGCTGACTGTTTTTGATCCAACTCAGACTATCAGAGATCCACAATCCAAAGAATCAGACGTAGCTAATTGTTTCTACTCTAGCTTCAACACTACTGACTAGGATTTATTAATCTTTGTGCAACAACAGTACTAACCTCCTCATCCTCCTCCTTTCCCATTGTTTTGGTTTGCACTTTGCCAGTATTGTTAATCAGCCGACCTATTGGGAATCATTAGCACATGTGGTGGCATCATTGTTACTCTATGTAACTGTACATCAACAGGTGATAAATGAGTACAGCCTGAAGTCAAGCAAACAACCATAGGGTGTTGCTTCTTTGATGAAAGCAAATATTAAAAAAATGAAAGCTTTGTGAAAGATATGTTGGAATGGCACCATCTAAACAAATCTTTACACATTCTATATGAAAATGAAAACTTGTATTTAATATTATGAGAAGTTTATAGTGACTTTCATTTCAAATACACCAATTAGACATTTGCAAAAACAAAGGTAAAAGACTATTAAATTGTTACTTTGCAGTCCTACAGTTACTTTACAGTCCTGGCTATAAAAAAAATGAATTGATCACATGCCTAGTTAATTATCAGCTTTGCCTTTGGCACCGCCGGTAATTAATTAAATTATTTTTTAAGACTCCCACATTATATTCCTTATCTTTCTCTATAGGAGGGTGCTCCAGTTATAGTGGAAGCACAGTCATCTTAAGAAACAGAATAGTAAAAAAAAATTTATAAACATCAGAAGAATTATAGAAACATGATAAATGCATATATATTGACATAGAAGACATGACACAAAGAGCAACAAACAACACACAAGAGACTGCCTGTTTACTGGCCATTTAGAATTCTAATTTATCTTGGTACACCATTTCACAATACCAAGTCTTTTAAGGATGATACCTGATGTTGTGTGAAGTTGTTTGTTGTTGTTGCTCCACATTCTCATCTTGCGTTGAAGTGCAATCTTTGCACTTTCTGGATCCCTGCTAAATCTACTGCCCTAACAGGCTTTGTGTGTCACTACACAGGCTAGCAAAATGGGCACAGCTCACTTTGTCTTACATGGCCTCTGATAAATTTGTAAAACCTTGTTAGTCTTACTGTATACACTTTTACAATATGAAGAAGGGATCAAGAAAATTTCAGACAGAATAGCAAACTCCTGGTATGAAAATTAAGCTTTTCTATAAATGCAGTTAGCAGCAAGTATAGAATAAAATGATAAAAATGCATATATCCATCTGTTTTCTCTACTAACTTTGTCTAATATATGGTTACAGGTACAAGAGCTGGCAGGATCAGGTGCAAAACAAAAAACAACCCTGCATGGGGAACCAACCTATCATAGGCCACACTCATGCCCACACAAACACTCACCCATACATACTTTCATTCTTAATTCTTCTTAAACCAATACAGTGTTGCAGTGGGCTGAAGTCTAGCCCAGTGATAATCGGATGCAAAGAAGGGAACATCCTCAAATGGGCCACCAGTCCTTTACAGAATCCAAACACACACAAACATACTTAATACTTGTCTTTGTAATGGGAGGGAAAAGTGGTGTAGAAGCAAAAAAAGATCATGCACACGTGACCAGAGGTGACCAGGACAGGATTTAATCTCCATTTTCTAGTGATGTGTGGTAACAGTGCTAACCACTGTGTAACCATAGATCTCCCAGAATATACAATGGTTGCAAAAGTTTTGCTAGTATTTTGTATGATTCAAATGTCATATTGTAAGAAGCCTTGATTTTTCATGTAGAAGTCAGTGACTCTACTTTGAAGGAAATGTATATTCAAGGCTCAATCATGTGTCCTTGAATGCATGTTATAATGGGCTGACATTCCTGCCTTGAGACCACTGATGCAAACATGTAACACAAAATAGTATGTATCTCTTTTGACTTCCGGTGAAAGGAGTAATCAGAGCTGTATTGAAATGTTGGAAGCTGTATCACCTCACATTAAAACTACTAACATAATTAAATAACTCTGTAACTATTTTTGATCATTGGTGAATATTTTAGATTAGATTAGATTAGATTCACTTTATTGTCATTACACATGTATAAATACAGGGCAACGAAATTCAGTTTAGCATCTAATCAGAAGTGCAAAGAGCAGAAGTACAATAAATATAATATGTGCATATTATGTACAATGATATTTACAGTTAAATGCGATATGTACAGTTAAGAGCACAGTGAAGATGGGAATAGATATATAAATATATATAGATAGATATACAAATGTTCTAAATGCGGATGGCAAATATACATATTTTACAATATACATTTATGTACCTATACATGTATTTGTATGTACTATAATACTATAAGTACTATATATATATATATATATATATATATATACAGATGTACAACATACAGGTGTGTTATTTATGTGCAGTAATAATATAAGTACTATTATATATATACACAGATGTACAATATACAGATGTGATATGTATGTGCTGTAATACTATGAGTATTATAATATATACAGATATACAATATATGATATATGATGTACAATGTACAGGTGTGCTGTGTGTGCACAGGTATGTACAGATATGTACAAGGAAGGGAGGAGGAGTAGTGTAGAGGATTAAGTGTGTGGATGTGAAGGTTCAACGGGGGACTGAGTTCAGAAGTGTGACCGCTGTGGGGAAGAAGCTGTTCCTAAACCTGCTGGTTTTAGTCAGAAGGCTATTGTAGCGCCTTCTGGAGGGGAGGAGCTGGAAGAGTTTGTTGGCTGGATGAGAGGAGTCCTTAAGAATGCAACGAGCTCGGCGTAAACATCTCTTCTTGTGAACGTCCTCAATGACCGGAAGTGGAGTTCCTATGATGCGTTGTGCAGTTTTCACCACCCGCTGTAGTGCCTTGCGGTCAGCAACAGAGCAATTCCCATACCAGGCTGTAATACAGTTAGTCAGGATGCTCTCTATCGCACAGTGGTAGAAGTTGCCCAGTATGACAGCAGATAGTTGGCTCTTCTTCAGTATCCTCAAGAAGAAGAGGCGCTGATGGGCCTTCTTGACCAGGCTGGAGGTGTTGTTTGTCCATGACAGGTTCTCCGAGATATGTATCCCCAGGAATTTAAAGCTGGAAACCCGTTCGACAGCCATGCCATTGATGTGAATGGGGTGGTGGGTGTCTCCCTTCTTCTTCCTGAAGTCCACAATGAGCTAACAGAAAAGTTTTAACTAATGTAAAAAAATAATATATAGAAATAAGTAGAAATAAGAATGAATTTTGGGTTACTCTTATTGCTTTCTAATCTCCAGGTTAGTGACTATGAGTACCAAGATAGAACCCTTGCTTGCATGGAAGAATATTTTCTCCATTTGTAAAGGCTTAATGCTTACTTCACTTTAGACACTCAGCAGATTTAGACTCAGTAAACTCATTTTTTTTTCTATGTTATTATTTTTTTCTTCATTTGAAAGCAAGTTAACTTCATATTATATTATAAAATGCTTGCTCATTTTTCAATAGGTTACCATAAAGATGATAGCACATTTGAAAAACTGCTCCCAAAATTAAATCAGGACCCAAATTTATCAAGTGTATCAGAATCACTCTTAGGAATTGCACTCAAAGTTAGCCTAGGATAAGAATTTGCCCTACCTCAGAGCAGAACATAAGAAGTATTTACGAAGCGTCATTGACCCAAGAGTAGGAGGCCATCTCTGAGAAAGAATCATGTCTTGATTTTATAGCAGCCTTTGCTGCAAATTAACATTTATGATGACATTTTATAGTTTTCTGATACTAACACTGAGGCTAATTACAAAGTTATTAATAATAGTAATAATATAAATCAAGGCCTCAAAGATCATAATAAGAAAAACCAAAGCAGAAGACAAGGAAGAAAAACATAATAAGGTAGTATACTGTGGTAAGCTGCACTTATTTGGTGCCATTTTACAACATCAGGAATAATACTGTTATGAACACCAAGTTAGAAAGACTAAGACACACAAACACACCAAATTAGAGTTAATACAAAGACTCAGACACACACACACACACACACCAAATGAGAGGTAAGCCTAATAATGAGCATGTTAATTTAACAATGAATGGTTCATGGCCATACTTCCAGAGGAATCGCTTCACTACTGTTATGGCACATGGAAAATGTCTCATAAAGTAACAGTTACTGAAACTAGCCATGGCTGTTCCTGCGCTGTTCCTGATTTTGCTTTCACTCTTGCACTGTTACTGATCATCTTCCACTGTGGCATGCTGTCCCTCTATCCACTTATCTTATACAAGGCACTATTTATCCAATATTCTGGGAGTCTTTGCCTACCTTTTTCAACCTTCCCAGGGTTATAATGTCCATCCATCCATTATCCACCACTTATCCGAGGTCGGGTCACGGGGGCAGCAGACTAAGCAGGGAAGCCCAGTCCTTCCTCGCCCCAGCCACCTCCTCCAGCTCCTCTGGGAAGACCCTGAGGCATTCCAAGGCCAGCCGGGAGATATAATCCCTCCAGCGTGTCCTGGGTCTTCCCCGTGTCCTTCTCCCAGTGGGACATGCCCAGAACACCCCCGTAGGGAGGCGTCCAGGGAGCATCCTGATCAGATGCCCAAACCACCTCAACTGACTCCTCTCAATGCGGAGGAGCAGCAACTGTACTCCAAGTCTCTCCCGGATAACTAAACTCCTCACCCTATCTCTAAGAGAAAGTCCAGCCATCATGCGGAGAAAACTCATTTCGGCTACTTGTATCCGTGATCTTGCTCTTTCGGTCACTACCCAAAGCTCGTGGCCATAGGTGAGGGTAGGAACGTAGATCGACTGGTAAATCGACAGCCTCGTCTTTTGGCTCAGCTCTCTCTTCACCACAACGGACCGTCGCAGAGCCCAACCCGGAGAGAGCATTCCACCCTTTTCCGACTGAGAACCATGGCTTCGGATTTAGAGGTGCTGACTCTCATCCCCACCACTTCACACTCGGCTGCGAACTGCTCCAGTGAGAGCTGGAGGTCACCATCCGATGAAGCCAACAGGACCACGTCATCTGCAAATAGCAGAGACGAGATTCTGAGGTCACCGAACCAGACCCCCTCCGCTCCTTGGCTGCGCCTAGAAATTCTGTCCATAAAATGTATGGTGACAAAGGGCAGCCCTGGCGGAGTCCAGCCTCAACAGGAAATGAGTTCGACTTATTACTGGCAATGCGGACCAAGCTCCTGCTTCTCCTGTACAGGGACTGAATGGCTTGTAACAAAGAGCCTTGTACCCCGTACTCTTGGAGCACACCCCACAGGATGCTTCGAGGGACACAGTCGAATGCCTTGTCCAAATCCACAAAACACATGTGGACTGGTTGGGCAAACTTCCATGCCCCCTCCAGGATCCTGACCAGGGTGTAGAGCTGGTCCAGTGTTCCACGGTCGGGATGGAATCTGCATTGTTCCTCTTGAATCCGAGATTTGACCATCGACCAAACTCTCTTCTCCAGCACTCCTGAATAGACCTTACCGTGGAGGCTGAGGAGTGTGATCCCCTATAGTTGGAGCACATCCTTTGGTCACCCTTTTTAAAAAGGGGGACCACCACCCCAGTTTGCCAATCCAGAGGCACTGCCCCCGATGTCCATGCGATGTTGCAGAGACGTGTCAACCAGGGCCCCACATAATGTGTAACACAAATATTTCAGGGGTTTGTGGAATGCAGCTATGAGCATACCTGACATTTCTCAATCAATCAGCAATCCAGCCCTGCTTATCGTTGGGGTAATTTGTTGGCTATGTAATATATAGTTTGTATCCATGACCACCTGTATATTGATATCTTGATATCCCTTACGATTTACACGTGCATTCTCATCCACACTTGGAGCAGTGCTCGTTATGTGTGTGTCAATTTGCATGAATGCAGCTTACTTTAACATTATATTAGGTGTAGTGGTGGGGAAATGTATAAATGTGCGTAATATCTAATGTTCTGTAAGGGCATTTAACACTAGAATCCCTGAAGCCTATGAAAAAACTGGTAATCCGGGGCCACCTTAAATTCCTTCACACCTCTCCATTAGCGTCTTTTGTTTTGCAAATGTGTCGATTAGCACAAGCAGCAACCAGCCTGCTATCCCATCCCCCAACCGCCACAGCCCAACTTGGGTAAAATGTTCTCCCAGCTCAAGTGCGTTTATCTGGGTGTGAACTGCCTGGAGTTATATAGGGTAAATAATATATTATTATTTGAAACACATGCATGTCTTGTGTGTTCCATGTCTACAACAATCTGGGTAAATGTACAGTAGAATGACCGGAAATGTGAGGCAAGAAATGTTGAACACATGCCTAAAACAGAAAAGTTTTTCGCATTATAGTACTAATGACAAAAGTTTGACATGAAGTATATAATGTGTCAAGACTGAAGTCCAAATATCAAATAAACACTATAAAAAAACAAAAGGTACATGTATATCAAAACTAGTGTGCTTTCATTCAAGAATATAACCGAAGAAAAAGAAATTGAGTTAGGGTATGATGCTGACACGACTGCTTGGGTGGTGCAGCGGTAAGAAGGTTGGCAGTTTGATTCCATGTGTTTCCCAGAATTACCATTTTGAGTAGTGAGCTGCTCTTATTGTTACTACTATAGAAAAAAAAGACATTTGATTTGAATCTGTAACAACTAGTGTAAATTTATGGTACTTGTGAAAGTTAGAGTTTTTTTTTTTATTCAGTTTTTTTCTATCAGTCACGTTCATGCTTCACCCGATTGGATGGTGCTGTTTTCAAATAAAGATGTGCTATAACAGAGGTGAATTTAGATGAGGATGAGGGTTCTGCATCGGAGAAAGAGAACAGAAACCCTCCCCACAAGAAATGTCCAGTCACACATAAAAACAACGCAGCTGCACCAGGCGTACAGGTGAAAGATGGTACTGTATGGATATAGCGAAAGGCTGGACGTCATCCAGCCAGTCAATCTGCTACATGCATGTCCTTCAACGAAATAGCAGGGCTTACAGAGCTTGCCAAGGTATTGTGCAAAATTTTGTTTATGATTATGTTTTGTGATGGTCTATATAAAAACCATTTATATGTTACTTATATAAAACCACATCAAATGTTGTTTACGTATATATTTATTTACTTATCCTTCTATAGAGTAAAGTCAAAGTAGACTGCAGAGCTTCCTGTGTTTGATTAACGTGGGCATGCTGACAAAGTACAGCAGCTCACTACTCAAAATGGTAATTATGGGAATCATACCGGCAGCCTGTTGATTATGAGTCAGCAGTTCTTACCACTTCACCACCCAAGCGGTCGTGTCAGTTTCGTACCCTAACCGATTTCTTTTTCTTCAGTTATACTCTTGAATAAAAGCACACTTGTTTCGTTATACGTGTACATTTTGTGAAAGTGTTTATTTGATATTTGGACATCAGTCTTGACATTTTATACACTTCATGTCAAAATCTTGTCAATAGTACTACAACATGAAAAATGTTTTTGGTATGTGTTCAATATTTCTTGCCTCGCATTTCCTGTCATCCTACATCATACTGACACGGAACACATATGAAATGCATGTGTTCCAAATAACAATATATTATTTACCCTACCCTACAACTCCAGGCACCTCACACCCAGAGGTGCAAACGAATTTAAGGTGGCCCAGGATTGCAAGTTTTTTCACAGGCATCAGGGATTCTAGTGTTAAAGGCTGGTACAAAATTTGAGAAACCGTTGATTGTGACATACCCAAATCATTGCTGTTACAAAGCTCCATTTTTCTTATGGCCAAAAAGCACAATGCTAGCAACACTTTAATTTCTCTATACTGTGCATGGATTCACTGTGCAGATGGATTGATTACATAATGTACAAGAATATTATGTTACAAATATTATTCTGTCTGTGTCAAATTGATTTATTTGTACAACTTCATTGTTTCAGCATTTCCAGCATTCGGTATTTTCTGCCTGAACGCTGTCTTCTAGCAGCTCCTAATCTTGGTGAAGTTAGGAGTAGTTTCCTAAATTAAATAAAATACTTTTACTTCTGCTCCTAGGAGTAGGACCAGCCACTTCATAAATTTGGGCACAGGTTGGTCTTTAATTTTAATGTTTTTGTAAAAAATGCATTTTGTCAGGTTCCACCTACAGTGGAGTTTTGAATAGTGTTTAAAATTGAAATGTCACTGAAATGGTTCTTTTTAAATTGATACTGAAACATGCAGGGAAACACATACAGTACTGGCTTATTCTCTAGTTACAGTTTTTAAAGATAAAACTATGTATTACATGGTTCATTGAAGATGGAAATGGTATCTGTTGAAAATGCTGCTGATTATTTGTTGGTTTCAATCTCACATACTATATTGAAAGAAAAAGAAAACACTGGGAAAATGTGATTGACAGGTGTATAATAAACAATGAATTTATCAGTCTAATATTTTAGCATATGTATTTATGTGGAATTTTCCAGAAAATAAAAATATTTTTTACATTTCAGATGTTGTGTGCCACAAATTATGGTAAATGGCTACAAAGGGGAAAACAAGAACTACACAGTGTTTTCAATAGGTTCCCTGTTGTTTATTTAAAGAAATATTTACATTCTTGTCTGTTGCAGAGCTTTGGCTTACTTATGAATGATGCTTTGGGAATAAATATATTTATATAATCTCTTATTGTTTATTTATTATTGATCTAGAATGACCCATAGATGTTGAAACACTTGTGAAACATGGCACTTCCCCCGAGTTATGGAATCCAAAGTTTAATTTCTGGCCTGAGTGTTTTATCATGCAAAGACTTTTGGGGACATCTCTCCTTATTGTCAAATGCACAGATTCTTTTTAAAGTGTCCCCACTGTGTACTTTGTAGTTCTCTGTCACTATTTTAGTTTGCCCATTCTTATACTTACCAACCTTTGGGGATATACAGTTCACTGTTGTGATAGTTTACTGTTGTTCCTGGAGTATCATCAAAGTCATCACTTCTGGATAGTCATTCACTTTAAATCATTCACCTTTAAAGTTTCTTTGATGCACAAAGGGATATGATTACATATCATGTAATAATGGTTTTACAAATTTTCTTAATTTAGGAATTTAAAAGACAATTTTCATCCCCTAAACTCTGAGGATTTTGTACCCGGTTTTACAAATGGAAAAGGAGGTCTTTTTTTCTTCAAACTTTGTATTCTGCATGCTTTTTCATGCATTTTTCTATCATAGGTTAATTACAAAGCACATTGGTTGAAGATGAAATATTAAATGACAACTTTAAAGTAGTTTCAGGGATAACATAAATCTGATATTAGATCCATCACTTGCTGTGAAACTCAGTTGTAATTCTGTGGAACACTACTTTGGCCCAATGAAAAGGTTCATCAATTCTTCTAACTCATCTGTTAGTATGTATAAAGTTGTGTGTGGCAGCTTGCTGTCAACTCCCAATGCAGACATTGCAAACACAGCTACAGTAGGTTTAGCATACGCATATAATATATATAAAACGTTAATTTGATTCATTTTATGTGACACAGTGGATAGTAGCGCCGCCTCAAAGACTCTGTTTCTCTGACTATTGTCAGCATGAAGTTTGCACGTTACTGATGTCTTTTTGGCTTTGGTTTTCTCTCTGGTTTTCTCTGCCACATCCAAAGACAGGTAAGTTAGATTAATTGGTGATTTTAAATTAGTGTGAGTGTGGGTTTGTACATTAGTTGACCCAGCAGTGGACTGCTTTGCACAAAATGTAGAATAAGCTCTGGCTCTCGAACTGAGCAGGCCTTAAAATGTTGATGTTGCTAAGTGTAGGGTAGGCAGTGCTTGAAGCAGCCTGGAACTCCATACCAGCACTTCCCCATTCTGCCCTTATGAGTGCTGATGATAAATGTATCTATACTTCAACTCATTACCAACCCATACATATCATCTGTCTTTTCACCAAGCTGTCTCACTTCCAAGAGGGACCTTCCCCGACACCCACACTCTGAAATATTTTCCAGATATCAGCTCGCTTTTGGACCTCCAAGGTGAACCCTGTCCCGCTACCCCATTCTCTGAAATATGTTCGATATTTATCAGTCAAAACAACAGGGAGTACCACCTGTTTTTTAATGTTAACAATATGTACAACAGTCCCTAGTGCAGTGACTATTATTGCCCAGCCTTTCTTAATCATTATCATCAGCATTCTCTTTATCACAGGTTTAATAAAGGAGATAGTGGGTTTCAATCATTTTTGTTCCAACAAAGAGACCCTCAATAATTTATACATCCTTACCAAGCCTGTACCTAAACATTAGAAAGACCATTGAAAAAATATCCATTTCTTTTCATTCCTGAGAGTTGTAGCCAATCATTGATGGTAACAACTAGCTGACTCAGCTAAAATTCACTTGGCTGTTGGCACTGCCTTCCATAAAGAGGGGTGGAGGATTATTTTGCTAAACTGCACTGATTCTGGGTATGTGTACAACTTTTTCTGTTATTTGCAGCAAGGTGCAGTACTTGTATCTGGCTCTGCCTGCCTCCATTCCCTACCAGCTAGACTTTTTGATATCTGAACAGACAGTTGGAGGCACTTGTATTCTTTGTTTAGATGTACACCAAGAGCCTCATTATCTCAAGTGAGCCCGTGCTCATCTCCTGGGTCTTACCCGATATCAGTCAATGCTGAAGGAGTGCTGAATGACTTACTTTTTATTCATTACTGTATATAGTTATCTATGTTGCTTGAAGATGTTACACAAAAGAGCAGGAGTTTTTAGAAGGAGTTTTAAAGCACCAACATGGGGTGAAGCTTGTCTGGATTTAGTATTTTGTAATAATGAAGATATAATTGATGGTGTAGAAGTAATTGAACCACTAGGGTCAAGTGACCATAATGTAATGCAATTCTCAGTATTTTGTAAGAGTGCAGATGCAAAAACTAAAATTATTAATTTGAACTTTGGTAGGGCAAATTTTGACCATATGAGACAAAGTCTAAGTAGAATAGACTGGGATAAGCTTTTAAGTGTGGAGACAGTCAAGGAGCAGTGGAACTGGTTTAAAAATGTTTTACATGTAATTCAGGACAGATACATACCTAAAATTGGAATTAATAGGTAATTAAAAAAAACTACAGTGGATTAATAAAGATTTAAAAAAGAAGCTGCAAAAAAAAAACCTGCTTTATAAGAAATATAAGACTAATAACTGCAAAGTGAATCGTATTGCGTATGAGAACATGAGGGCAACTATTAAGAAGGATATCAGGGAGGCTAAAATACAGTTGGAGAGGAATATAGCAGATAAGGCGAAAGAAGACCCCAAGAGATTCTTTCAGTATTTTAGTAGTAAAAGAACAGTCAAGGAGGAGGTGAAGTGCATCAGAAATAGTAAAGGGGGATTTAAAGATACAGACAATGAAATGGTAGATGCCCTAAACTTACATTTTTCTGAGGTGTTCACAAGTGAGCAAGTGAATCATCTCCCAGAGGTACTGAGGGATTTGGAAATTGTAGAGGGAGAAGTGCTGCTCAGATTAAATAGGCTGAAATCTTTCTGAGTACTGTGTGCAGTTTTGGTCTCCAGGCTACAAAAAGGACATAGCAGTACTAGAAAAGGTCCAGAGAAGAGCGACTAGGCTGATTCCAGGACTACAGGGGTTGAATTATGAGGAAAGATTAAAAGAGCTGAGCCTTTACAGTTTAAGCAAAAGAAGATTAAGAGGTGACATGATTGAAGTGTTTAAAATTATGAAGGTAATTAGTACAGTGGATCGAGACTTGTATTTTAAAATGAGTTCATCAAGAACACGGGGACACAGTTGGAAACTTGTTAAGGGTAAATTTCGCACAAACATTAGGAAGTTTTTCTTTACACAAAGAACGATAGACACTTGGAATAAGCTACCAAGTAGTGTGGTAGACAGTAAGACGTTAGGGACTTTCAAAACTCGAATTGATGTTTTCTTGGAGGAAACAAGTGGATAGGACTGGCGAGCTTTGTTGGGCTGAATGGCCTGTTCTTGTCTAGAATGTTCTAATGTTCTAATGTTCTAATTAAAAATCAAGCAAATCTCCAGGAGCAGATAATATTTACCCTCGAATTCTTAAGAAGGCTAGTGAGAACATATATAAACCCTTCACGCACATTTTTAAGAAGTCACTGGGCACTGGAGAGATTCCAAAGGACTGGAAAATGGCAAATATCATCCCATTGTATAAAAAGAGTGACAGGGCAGAGCCAAGCAACTATAGGCCAGTAAACTTAACATGCATCACAGGGAAATTAATGGGAAGGAATTAGTAAAGATAAGATTGAGCAACACCCTGCAAGGACAGGAGTTATTCTGAACAGTCAGCATGGGTTCAGAAGAGGGAGGTTGTGTTTTACTAACATGCTGAAATTCTATGAGGAGGCAACAAAAGGATATGATCAAAGTGGAGCATAGGATATTATTTATCTTGACTTTCAGAAAGCATTTGATAAGATGCCACATGAGAGGTTGAGCATCAAACTAAAAGAATTGGGAGTTCAGAGTGATGTTTTTAGATGGGTGCAGAATTGGCTTCGACACAGGAAGAAGAGGGTGATGGTGCGAGGAACCTCATCAGAATTGGCTGATGTTAAGAGTGGTGTTCCACAGGGGTCAGTGCTAGGGCCGCTGCTATTTTTAGTATATATAAATGATTTAGATAGAAATATAAATAACAAGCTGGTTAAGTTTGCAGATGACACCAAGATAGGTGGATTAGCAGATAATCTGGAATCTGTTATATCATTACAGAAGGACTTGGATAGCATACAGGCTTGGGTAGAATTGTGGCAGATGAAATTTAATATTAGTAAATGTAAGGTATTACATATAGGAAGTAAAAATGTTAGGTTTGAATACACAACGGGCGGTCTGAAAATGGAGAGTACACCTTACAAGAAGGATTTAGGAGTCATAGTGAACTCTAAGCTATCGATTTCCAGACAGTGTTCAGAAGCCATTAAGAAGGCCTACAAAATGTTGTTAGGTTATATATCACGATGTGTGGAGTATAAGTCCAAGGAGGTTATGCTCAACCTTTATAATGCACTGGTGAGGCCTCATCTGGAGTACTGTGTGCAGTTTTGGTCTCCAGGCTACAAAAAAGGACATAAAAGCACAAGAAAAGGTCCAGAGAAGAGCAACTAGGCTGATTCCATTGCTACAGGGGATGAATTATGAGGAAAGATTAAAAGAGCTGAGCCTATACAGTTTAAGCAAAAGATGATTAAGAGGTGATATGATTGAAGTGTTTAAAATTATGAAGGGAATTAGTACAGTGGATCGAGACTGTTATTTTAAAATGAGTTCATCAAGAACACATGGACACAGATGGAAACTTGTTATGGGTAAATTTCACACAAACATTAGGAAGTTTTTCTGTAAAAAAAGAACAGTAGACACTTGAAATAAGCTTCCAAGTAGTGTGGTAGGCAGTAAGACTTTCAAAACTCGACTTGATGTTTTTGTGGAAGAAATAAGTGGATAGGACTGGCGAGCTTTGTTAAGCTGAATGGCCTGTTCTCGTCTAGAGTTTTTTAATGTTCTAAATTGTTACAAGCAATACTTTCTTGTTTAATAAAGTAAAATGAGTAACAAGATAAATGGTAAGAAATTCATGTGTCCTTGAGACATGTAGCAAATAGAGAAAATGAAATAATCTCAAACTAGTATGATGTTAGACTGTAACTTGTCAATTTTATTTTTACTAATAATCAATAAACAATATGAATAAGCCTCTTGCTTAAAGCATATACATGTTATCCATCCATCCATTATCCAACCTGCTATATCCTAACTACAGGGTCACAGGGGTCTGCTGGAGCCAATCCCAGGGCGCAAGGCAGGAAACAAACCCCAGGAAGGACGCCAGCATGCCAACTCCACACAGGGAGGACCTGGGAAGCGAACCCGGGTCTCCTAAGTGCGAGGCAGCAGTGCTACCACTGCGCCGCCATGCCACCCCATGTACATGTTATGATATTTGTAAATATGACTCAAAATACTGTTGTAAAACTTTGTAGTATTTTGTAAAGCCCTAAAGCTGATACTAATTGACATGCAAAGCTTTATTAAATGTATTTAGATATTAATATATTTAGATCTAAAAATATTTGCCTATTAGTTGAAATATTTCCTTTTGGTGATTATTTTATTGTCTGCAGTCACAGGTTTTCGACATAATCTGTCAGATTTCCTCCTAAGAATCTGATGGGCATATAAATGTAGAAGAAAAACAATTTAGCTTTACATTATTATTTATATTCTGTGCAGAATTAGGAGGGTTTTATGGAACAGGAACCTTGAATATAGAATAGTTGTCCATGCAGAGATTGACTGACCAATAGTGACCCCTTATACTTTAAATGGCTGAGTAATACGCATAGCATTGCACCATCATATCATTGCTATGAATTTGACACATATAACCCAATTGGCATCTGTGAATATTCTTTCTCTATTTCCATCATTCTGTCTTTCTCCATTAAGAGCATCTCCCTCACAGATGCCCAGCAGGCAGCTTATCCCAGAGACTTACATGAGTGTTTAATAAAGGCATAACCTACAGATCACAAATCACAGATATAGAATATTTGTCACATTTTATTTCAGTGTCTGCATCTCAAAGGAATATGTCTAAAAAAAAGTAAAAACAGTCAACCACAGACTAAACCTGTCAGCTGCTTAGAGATTCCCTCTTCAAACAGGCATCGTCAACATTCAGAACAGTGTCTGAAAGTCACACTGTAGTAGCTAATGAGAAGCAAGTATTGTAAACACTCCCCTTAATTCCGACTATCAACAAACCATTGCAAAACACTTTCTGAAGTTAGTTTTAAAATATTGGAAGATGTAATTAGTAGAAAGCTTATTTAAACTGATAATTATCAACCAGCGTGGCCTAGAGTCTTACTGGAATGATAAAAAAATGCACTAAAACTAAAATAGTTCAGCTAATTAATGGTGTTGCTTTTGGATAGAAAGTAATTAGGTAGCATGTCGTTTTTCATTTTTACTGTAAGAGATGACAGTTATTATGTAAAGCTGCCCACTTCCTGTGTAATGTATTTAAATTCATTTGCATTCCTATGAAATTACCTTCATTTTCTTAAACAGAGTGAAGTCTATTTGACTTAAAAAAAAAAAAAAAGAAAGTATGATTTTTCAGGTTTTAAAATTGTATTAATACTGGTAAATCGAACATAGTGCAGTGTTCTCAAGCCATTAAACCTTTGTGTACCTTCTTTCCAGTCTTGTCAAATATATCCATTCATAGCAGTAAAAGAGTTTAGCTTTTTAGGACCGAGTGGCAATGAGGCAGTCTGGGAGACAAAGAAAGACACATTTAACATATCGCAGGCTTGGCCACTGTGTATTTTGTATAGCCTCCTTATGAGTACTTTATAGGTAGCCCATCTCTCTTTCTTACCTTGAAGATTTCATTAACTTAACTGACATCTAATTGGCCGTGATGATATCTGTGTGGATGAAAATGATGTGCGATATACAATACCAATATCTCAATTTGGCTTCTAGCTTGTGCCTGTTGCATACATGATTGTCTCTGGATCCTGTAAGCTTGTACTGAACAATTCAGAAAATCAGTGGATACGGCATAATAAATGAAAATGTGTTACAGACTGATCCTTTGTTGAGTTAGGATGTTCTTTTCTTGGAAAAAGCCAGTTTCTTCAGAAGTGTTTGTATATTGTTTAATAAATATTATTTGAGTTTTTATTAACTAACAGTTCTGTCAAGCTGTAGTTTATAATTGCCAAGCTGTTGACTCTCAGAACAACTAATATGACTAAGAATATTATTGAAAGCTCACTGACAGTAGTTGAGATGACAATTTGCAGTATGATCAACAAAATGTAGCAGCTTTGAAATGTATACTATTCCAATTTGCTTAATATTGTAACAGTTATACAGGTATTCAGTGTTGATTTTGAAATGAAATGCACTGATTTCTCTGCCAAAATGAAAACTTTTTTGATAACTGTTTGAAAGTTTTCACTTTGCCCATATGTACCTCTAAAAATGTCTTTGCTGAGGAACTTTATCATGCCATATATTAACATGAGTGTCTAAGCAAAATCATGTGATGATTATATGGTGTATATAATAAAATATACAATAAAGTATACAGTATATATATAGAGAGAGAGAGAGTAGAGAGAGGTTCAGCATACATCTTCATTTGCTCAAAACAAATTATTTTATTTCAAAGTTAATAGCATGGATGATAACTTAATAAGTGTTATGCAGTTCAGAATAGCAGTGATTCAGTTCCCATTAACTACCTTATTATTAGCATCATTTTCTGCCTTCCTGGGAAGCAAAATAAACATGTTTATAAAAAATATAAACTTTAATCCCTTTAGGATAATATCACATTTAAATACACAAAACTAAATTTGACGAATTAAATATTAAAAGAATATTTTATGAAGAAGAGTTCAGTCAGGATCAGTATACTACTTACCACCTCTGTCAGTAAGTAAGGTAATCCATTATGTACTAGTAAAAGCAATTCTTGTGCCCACCTATACTACGTCCAGTTATTAAGCTGGGAAATTTATTAGCAAGGGTGCCCGTGAGAGTTGTTTTTCCTTGAGAGAGACAGAATAGTGGACACCTCAAAGCAAACAACTCAATATTTAAGAGGTTTGGCCAGTCCTCCATTGATTAAGAGGTTCCTAAATGAGGTGTTATTGGGAGCCTGCAGCATAAGCTGTTCTTAGTGTCAAAGAGCAAGACATACAGTGGAGGATGAAAAGAACTACTGTAGGCTAGGGGTCCAATAGGTGACCAAAGAGAAGGGATATATGGCCTCCTGCTATCCATTGTAGCAGACAGATATCCTGGTATTCACATGGGAACTGTGTGGCTAAACAATGATGAGAGATTAGGGTTATAGTAAATAGGTTTCAGGGATTTCAGTAGGCATTCCTGACCCTGGAACTTAATGCCAAAATGTTTTCAAAAAGCAAACCCTTCTGATCAGGACACTATTGATTGAAATGTTAGAATAATTTGGAACAAGGACTCAACTGGTGGAAGGAAAAGAGGTCAGAAGAAGAAGAGGAAGTGCAAAGTGGCATAAACCTTACTTAAGGTACTGCTTTGATAGACATGTGGACCATTCACTCTACTTGATAGACAAGGATGAAACCTGTTAAAGAAGGGACCACCATAACCTAAGATTTTAAATGTTTTGTTGCATCTTTAGTCTTTCATACCTTGAACATTTTGCTTCATATTATTTTGTTAAATAAACTTCTTCCATTTGCTAATGTTTGGTCTCCTTGACATTATTTAGGTTCAAAGACTGCTAAGGAGCACTCTTCTCATTCACCATATACTGTATTTATAGATTTGATTAGTATAAATATGATATTCTTACTGTAAATTAGATTACTTGTGTTATTTAAGACATTTGGAAGTTTCCACAGGTTATTTGAGTGGAGCAGGTAATTAATTTCAAATAAGATAACTGTCACTTCATATTAAAACACATTATAAGCTTCAATTAAATTAAATTAATTTTCTAAAATCAAATTATTGTTATCGTCAAACTGATAACAGTCATTGGATGTGAATGTTCAGTTTTAATAATAAAATGAAAGCAATACATACGTTATATTGAGATAGAAAATAAAATCATTAAAACTTGAGTATTATGGTTAGTGTTGCAGCCTCAAAAGCCTTTGATCTTTTACTGAGTTTTGGCTTTATGTGGATTGCATGTTAAGTGCTGCTTCCAATAATGAACTGGTAGCACATTCAAGATGAGGTCCTGCACTACATTTGTTGTGCCAGAATAGACTTTGACTCCAGTGCACTTTAAATGCTTTAACATTGACTGGGTTGCAGTAAAATAAACACCTACCTTGAACTGTATAAATCTGTGACTGCACCATATACACATACCTAAAGAAGAAGAAAAGTATAAAAAGTTAAACTATTGCTTTTAATAAATTGTAATTTACTTTCAACAAATTAAAAAAAAGCTGTCAAATTAAGGTATCTCTTTGAACATAAAACATTACTTATCATTTCTGTTCATTTACAGATGAGCATTCCAGTCCTAATACAGAAGATGTATCTGAAGACCACACCACCAAAATAAAAAGGAACAAGTATGTAAAACATTTCTTTCCTAATCTTTGGAATTGTGAATCCACCTATGAGCAGTAAAAGAGAGCACCTTTCTGAACTGTCTGTGTTTAGTATTTGCAGAATACTAGGCTGAAATTAGATTTTTTTTTTTTAAATTAATTTACAGCATAAACATCAGGTAAACTTTACTGTTTAGATGCATTAACTTTAGATGTCAAAGTGTCCTTGCTTTGTATACAATACAGTATGTGCTATACATGTATACCATACTAACATTAATAGCAACATCCTGGTACCTGTATTACTTCAAACTTCAACTTAGTATCTAAGTTATGTTATGTTAGCATCATAAAGTAACATACAGTGCATTCAGAAAGTACTCCGACATTTTGCACTTTTTTCTTGTTTTGCTATGGTACAGCCTTATGGTAAAATCATTTAAATTCATTTTTTCCCTTATTGAGCAACACTCAATACCCCAGAATGATAAAGCAGGAAATGGATTTTAGGATTTTTTGCTAATTTATTAAAAGTAAAAAATTGAAATAAGCCACTGACAGAGGAATGCAAACCCTCGCCTTTGTACTTAGTTGAAGAACCATTTTCCAACTCTTTTTATATGACTCGACAAGCTTCATACACCGGGATTTTAAATTTTGTGCCATTCTTTTCTTTACAGCCTATCAAGCTCCATCGGGTTTGATGGAGACCGCTAGTGGATAGCTTTTGGCAGGTCTGTCCTTTTTGATTGGGTTCTAGTCTGGGCTCTGGCTGGGTACCTCAGGGACATTCCCAGAGTTGTCATTAAAAACTTCTGTGCTGTCTTTGCTTTTTGCTTAGGGTCATTCTTTTATTGGAAGGTGAACCTTCAGCCCAGTCTAAGGTCCAGGGCACTCTGGAGTATATTTTCATTAAGGATATTTCTGTACTTTTGCCCTATTCAGTCTTTCCTTATCTCTGACTAGTCTCTTATTGCCCAACACCACAGCATGATGCCACCATGACCATGGTTCATTGTTAAAATGATATTATGCAGGGGGTGAGTGGTGCCTGATTTCCTCCAGACATGACACTTAAAATCTCAGCCAAGTACTTCAATCTTAATTTCATCAGACCAGAGACTCTTGTTTATTGTAGTCTGAGACCATTTGAGTGCATTTTTGCAAATACCAAGCAGGTTTAAATGTGTCTTTTATTGGGAAGATGTTTCTTCTTCTGGAGTGCTGAGGTAATGGTTGTCCTTATTTAAGTTTCCCCTATCTCTACACAGGTTCTCTAGAGCTCAGCCAGAGTGATTTTCAGGTTTGTTTTTGTCAGCTCTTTTACTAAGGTCCTACCCTAGGAAGAGTTGTGGTTGTCAAAACCTCTTCCATTTAAGAATTATGGAGGTCACTGTGTTCTTGGGAACCTTCAGTCCTGCAGTAATAACTTTGTGGCCATCCCCGGATCTACTGTATGCCTTAATACAATCTGGTCCATAAGATTTGATTCAATTCCTTCAACCTCATGGCTTGGGTTGTGTTTGGATGTACATTGTGTACCTTTCTTAATTATGTTCAACCACTTGACCACAGGAGGAATCCAAAAAAGGCATAGAAACATCTTAACAATGATCAATACAATAGGATCCCTCTGAGGCAAAATTCATAGTAAATTCATAGCAATAATCTTTGATAAAAGCACACTTGTTTTATTATACTTGTGCCTTTTGTGAAAGTGCTTATTTGATATTTGGACTTCACACATTATACACTTCATGTCTACATTTTGTCGTTAGTACTAAAACATGAAAAATGTTTGTCTTTTAGGTATGTGTTGCATTTCCTGTCATCCTACACTTACATAGATCTTTGTAGACACGGAACACCCATGAAATGCATGTGTTCCAAACACTGATATATTATTTACCCTATACAGCTCCAGGTACCTGACTCCCTGATAAACAAGGCTTGAGCTGGGAGAGCTGTTTAGCCTTTCTGTGGTGGTGGGGGGGGGGTGATGGGGGAATGGGATTGCAGGCTGTTTTGCTGCTTGCGCTTATCGACACATTTACAACACATAAGACGCTAATGGATTTAAGGTGGGCCGGTATTATGAGTTTTTTCATAGGCTTGGTAATTCTAGTGTTAAGATTTTGTATCAATGTGATATTTCAGTTTTTTATTTTTAATACATTTTTTAATATTTCTAAAATCCTGTTTCACTTTATCTTTCTGTGGTGTTGAGTGTTGCTTGATGAGGGATCAAATAATAATTTAAATGAATTTAGGATGGGGCTGCAACATAACAAAATATGAAAAAACTGAAAGGGTCTGAATACTTTGTGAATGCACTGCATGGGCTATCATCCAATTTATTCCTTTAATATCATAATAACTAAGATGTTTTCTTATTTTATTTAACAGTTTTATTTGCAACTTCATGAGTAGATTAGTGGAATAAACAGCTGATATGTGCCCTCCTAGACAGTTTGCAGCAGTGGATGAATCAAATCCAAGTCAGCCTGAACAGCGCTTTGTAATCCATCAAGATGCAAAGTGCAATAAAAATGCCAAGTACTGCTGTAGATAATAAATCATGAAAAGTCATGTTTTAATATCTTTATGTAGGAGGGTAGAGGTCTTTAACCTTAAGTAACCTTTAATCCAGTATGTGCTTTCTTCACTGTTACATATTCATAGATTCAGTAATTAACCTTAACCCCTACTGCAAGTGTAGTTTTCACTGAAATACATTATTGCACTGAATGGCCATTTCAGCTGCTCTTATCTGTCTTCTCAGTATGATTTCTCCCAGTTTAAAAATAGAAAATGTCTGTCTTCTAACCTAAATATTAGTAGCCTTTAAAAATGACAAGTTTCAGAACATTACAAAGGATGAAATAAAATACATATTGAAGGTTATTATAAGACCTATTCAAATAAAATACCCTGTGACTGTTGTCTGATAGATGATAGTCTTCTCTGAAAATATTCAAGTAATAGTTCCTTATACATTGACTTACTTGTAAATGAGCCAAGGTTGGCCTAAATGTCATATGTATCAATAATAATTACAATTTGAAGTATATGCTGTTCATGTTAATCATACTGTAGTGCAGCAGATGGCCTACTTTCATGACAGTTAACATATCTATCTATCTGTCCATTTTCAAGCCCATTTAGTTCAGTTCAGAGTTGTGTGGAGCTAGGGCCTATCCCAGAAGCATAAGTTACTAAACAGGAACCAAACCGGGGGGCTCCACTACATTACAGGGAACACTCATGCGCACACCCACACTCACTCTGATGCCAAGCCAATGTACAATTGTCATTCAGTATTTCCTGCCTTTCCTTGGTTTGATGGAGAAAAACTGAAGCACTCGGAGAGAAAAAAGGATGTACACATGGAGAGAACATGCAAAGTTATACTGGCAGGAATAGGGCTCTAATTTGATGTGTCTCCTCCACTAGTGAGGCAGCAGTTCCAACCTGTATGCCTCCCTGATATGGATAAGTCTGTGTAAAATTAGTAATTACTGTGTGAAATAGGATTTTCCTGTGTTCTTTACTGTTTTGTTTCATGTAAGAAACAATAGGTAGATAAAGTTTTATGATTAAAAATATAATTTATAACTACTGTAATTATAATTTTAAAAACATGTCATGCTTACATTCCTGATTTGTAGCTGTGAAATAATAGAAGGGTTTGCAGTTCCATGTAACAGGATTGGAATTCATGCAGATTTTTAAAAATCTGCATAGTAAAGAGGTCACTTGGACAAGGGCTTAGTCTGGCAATGAGAATAGGCAGCCACAGTAAATTGAGAAAAGGAGAGTTTTAGAAGGTGACTGAGAGAGAGTTTTTCCTGTGATTTGGAAACTGGGCAGTAAAGCTAATCTGCAAATTTCACCAAAGAATTTTTCACAGCATGTTCGCAGGCAACCTTGTTCACTGTATATTTTCCCAGAAATTTGCTATAAGGCCAGCTTAGGCAAACATTTTCTCCAGCCTCCCATGATGGTTTGACATCACAGAGCTGTAGCAACCAAAGCTGGATTGGACAACAGCTCTGCAACTGACTATACAACGCTGATTCTAGTGGTGGGCTAAAAATTAGCTTAAAACTTGATTGTACTTTTAAACATAAAATGCATCCACAGACTGGAAACTGCAAATATCGGTGCATTTGTGTCTTAAAGGTAGTCCTTTTGTTTGTGACCTGTGTGTAATATCCAAGCTTTTCCCTTTAATAGTATTAGTAGTGAACAAGCAAAAGTGTCAGAGAGAAAAACAAAGAAACTGTTCTTTACAGTTTGAGAGATGTGAGTACCTGCTATTGAAACCTTGTAAATTCTTGCTTCCTGTCTGCCACTGTTTGAAAAGAAATGTACTGTTTTGATAAGAAATTCTACAAGTTTAATCTCAAAATTAAATATCTCTTAATCTTTGCCCACAATAATCGGTCCAGCATAGTTGGTAGACATTTCCCTAGCTGTCAGTGATAGTTAATTGCACCATGACAATCCACTCAAAACTAGTTCAGTTTATTCTTCCCCATTAAGCTGCAAACTGCTCCACAGAAACTCACGATGGCTTCAATGCATTTTCAGAATTCAGTGAAGTTCCCGAACATTTCCTTAATTTAGCTGAAAGCAAATTCAGCAGGGTTTGCTCATCAGTAGTGGGCAGCCACTTCATTCTATAGACAACTGCTTAAGCTAGGTCTTAAATGATCAGTCAAAGTTGTCTGTTTATGTTTTAATTTGTATTATATGACTAACTATTTTTCCCCTTGCTTTTACTTTTGTATAATAAACCATTGTTTCTGATAAAAAAAAATGTATTTATCTGGGTCTGTGTTCTGAATTAGTGTGGCACACAGCCACATCACAGTAATTGATGAATAGTGAATAGTGAAATCCACAAAAGAAGCCTGGATCTGTTTTGAAACTTTCTTTGTGTAAAACAAGTTATGTTCATTAATATGAGTATTTTGGTATTTATCATTATGAATGTCCTTGATTTCCTTACACAAATTGCAACATTTGAGAAAGGCATTGTGTCCCCAATGGAGAATATTGTTTCAATGTAGGAACTAGAAAGTACCAGTTTATAGAAACTAAAACTTAAGTCCAACCCAATGCATCATTCCCAAAACACCATCACGGTCAACAGAAAAACAAAAAATAAACATTCTGACAATATTCACTCTTTAATTCCTCTGAAACCATTGTGTCATAACCTGCCAACTTAATTATGACTTCTTTTAAAAAATACAGTTACACTATGTTGAGTTTGAAATTTAAATACCGGCTGCTCTTGCCTAGCTCAAATCCCATAATCTGATAGAGTAACAAATTTGTCTTTCAGAAAAATGAAACCAGAAATTTAATCAGTTTCAGATAGAAGCACAATTGCATGATGCTATCAGACAGAAAATTACTTGCTTTTTATTTCAAAAAAGTCAATTTCTGTTTATTCTTAAATAGTACCCTTCCCTGAAGACAGCCTTCACAAATTTACACTTACAGTACTTGCATCTTTTGAATCTGTTGTACCAAAATGAAAAGTAATATAGAGATCAATCAACTAAAATGTAGGTGTACTACAAATAACATTACTATATATAGTCTAACATAATATTCTCAAATCTGTTCATATTTGTGGGTGAAGTGGATATCATTGTGGCAGCATCTGGCTCCAACTCACACAGGTCAAATTAAGCATTGCTAGTTAAGATAACACACGTGTCCTTATTTGGGGGTAAAACTAGAGTCCCTGTGGAAATTCCAATACAGACACAGAAGAAAGGTGCAGACCCCAGATGGGCAATGACTAGGCTCAGGATTCAAAGTCAGAACATTAAATCTGTGAGGAGTTGCACTACAGTATGCACAATACCATCATGCTTTCTCTGTATGATATGTGTGTATTTAAATTGCAGTGGAATTACAGATGATACTTATCACTGTGTTATTTTAAGTAGGCATAATATGTAACCCAGCTCAATATGTGGAAAGCTATAAACGCAGTTACATGTGCATGTAAATGGTTAATCAATTTAGAAAAGCAAAGTTTACCACAATAACTTTGCTATAAAAAACGAGGACGGTGTCATAAAAGCACATACCTTACAAATGTTATAAAACACAAATATGGGTAGACTTGCACACTCAGGTTTATTCTTTTCAGCTTTTATTTGCTCATGCAAGAAAGCTTTTTAGTAAACTGAAAGTAGTAAAAATAGTATTATGCACCATGTAAGAAACAACCCTGGACAAGTCACCAGTTCATTGACAGGGACACACCTTAATAATAATAATAGTTCTTTGCATTTATATAGTGCTTTTCTCACTACTCAAAGCACTCAGCAATTGCAGGTTAAAGGCCTCACTCAAGGGCCCAACAGAGCAGAGTCCCTATTGGCATTTACGGGATTCGAACCGACAACCTTCCAATTGCCAGTGCCGATCCCTAGCCTCAGAGCCACCACTCCACCTTTCTCATACATTACCATTCCAGTGAACAGTTGCCAGTCAGCTAATCCACTTTTGGATGTGGGATTAAATTAGAGTAAATGTGGAGAAATATAGCAGCGTGCTGACTGCTCAGCCACTGTGCTACCTTCTTTTTATCTAGTAGAGTCTTGATTAAAAGTAACATTTTAGAAAATCATATTAAACCAATTGCAGCACTTTGTAACCACTTTCCTTTTAGATTGTACTTGCTATTAGACTGCTGACATTTCCAGGCAAAATATGCCTTCATTTTTGTTTACATATAATTGTGATGCATTGTGATTTATTATCCCATAACTGGCCAGCACACAAATTTGAAGTCAAACATTACTTTCATAAATATGACTTTGAAATTATTTTCAGCTTTTCAATATGATCATGTCCACATTACTTTTAATAAATCAGAACCATTAACCTTTGTAGTAGCTCAGCATACAAGGCACGTTACACACAATTCATATATTTGAAATTCACTCTGATAATGGCCAAATAATGATACTTTAAATATAATCTAGTAGGATAGATCTACTGTTTATTTAGATGTACTTATTGCTGCTCATTATTCTGCTGTTTATTTATAGACTTCTAGTCACACCAATTCACAAAATGTAGACAATCCCTCATTTATTGTTATTAATATTTGTTTACATTCAAGAACTGAAGAGCCTGTTAAACCTAATGAAGAGCATGAAGACTCAGAATCAAAACCCATCAATGTGTCCTCTCATCGAACCATCCTTCCATTGGAAGTGCGCATTAGTCATTTTAGAGAGATGCTTCTTGAAAGAGGGGTAAGTGTTTGCTGTTTCCTTTAAAGAACAGAGCTTAATGTACTATTATCTATTCATACCAACCATTAATAATGTACTTAAAAATATTAGATAAACAAATCTGTGCACAGAAAATTAAGATAAAAACCGAAGAGTTATTTTTGAAGTACTTTAACATCCCCTGACAATCTCGTAAATTTGGCAAATTCTTAGGTATCATTAGTAAAGTCTGACATCTCACTTCATACTCTCTTCATTATTCTTTAATTTTTTCTTCTTTGTATTATTCCCATTGGTGGTTAGGACAAGAAAATATAACCATTTAGCATTCAGCCATCCACATGACTAAAAATAGAATAAAATTTGGTCAGAATAAAAGGAAATCTATAAAGATGTGTTGATTATTTAACATAATAGAGCACGTTATATTTAGTGCTGTGATAATAAATAAATGGCGTATGTACTTAAAAATACTTGAATGCATGTATATTTGGTCTTCATTTCAGCACAATTGATAGACAAAAGGTCATTAAACAGCAAAGAAAATTATTCAACAAAAATATCAGAAATGTACATCCTTATCTTCAATAGCTGCTGTTGCCCTTCACATTTGACAGAACTATCTATTTGTAAGCATTGCAGTAATCTTTTTTGGTAGGCCCATTAATTTTCCCCACCAGGGGGCATCCAGAGGTTCACACAGCAAACATTATTTCATTCATTAGTTTTCTGCCTTTAGGTAGGTTCTTGTCATGGAATGCCAACTCTGTCTTTTCCTATTTTTGTTCCCTTCCCTTTAGCACTCTGGCACATTCTGGTCTCTTTAATATTGTCCAGCAGCATCACTCTCAGCTTTCCATGTGACATTTCCCTTCATTTATATCTTTTAGCAGCCCATCATGCCTATCATCTCCTCTGTATTCATTCATATAATTCTAATAAATGTCAGTTTCTCTCCTGTTCTTTTCAGTACCTTCTCATTATTCACTATAGCTTAGCTTATTCTCTAAGTTATTCTTCAAATATTCATCTCATCCTTGCAAGTGTTTAATATCTGCTTCCTTAGCATCTAAGTCTCTGCTCCAGACATTGCATGATATATAATATTAGGCTAAAAATATGTACTCAAAAATAAAAAAAACTTTTAGAAACTACAGAAACTATTTTCTTTTACTTAAACATTAATTGATCTTGAGAGGATATCAGAAAAATAAAGATCTTGTTAACTATTAACAGATCTTGAGGGGGACTTTTTCTGACATGTGTGTCTGTTCTGCTTAGAGCATACCAGATCAGAACCAGAATAGACTGACTTCTGCATGCAAGTCTCAAATATGACTCAACCCATGGGGCTAGTTTTCAAGGACACAGGACTGATCAAAGGATATAAGACCTGAACCATGGGTGTTGGCCCTACGCTACAACATCTCATTTGTCCGACATAAACTCAGGCTAATAGAGAACTCAGAATCTCCGCTTTTCCATCTATCTAGAGGCCATGCTAGACTAGACTCCAAGCCAGAAAAACAGCTACCTATCCAGTAAGTAATTGGTATAACTTGTCACACTCATTACTCTTCTTCTGTTTTGGCTACATTAAGAAATCTTAAGTTAGAGAATGTTAGTGTATAATTTAAGAATACTAGTGTAAACTTTCTCCCCTGCTTGTTTTAGTTTCTAACAGGCTATTAAGTGTAAATATAAGGGCTGTGATGTAGATTTGGGACATTCTGTTCAGATCTATGTAATAAAGAGGCTAAAAGTGTGAGTAGGGTCTCCCTAGGATCAAACAGCTCTGTAAAGTAAGACACTCTAAACTAGCCCTTTTACCATTCACGTCTTCAAATTTCTGTTCAATCTGGTGATGAGAAATTTCTTTTGCTAAATGTATCTTTGGCCATTGCAATTCTTGATTTAATTTCCCTCCTCATATAAATCTTCTATGATTGTGTACTTAACTAATTACAAGACAAGTGTACCTGGGTTAATAGTGTCTTGCTAAAGATAGTGTAGCACATAGAGAACAGTATCTTTTTGATCAATACTTTGTTAATGTACAGTATATACTGTGCAGCTCACTTTCACATTCGCAGATTAAATTAATATTTAAAATGTCACCTAAGACATACAACTGGGGAAAAAAAAAGTTGATTCTGGGGTTCATCAGGGGTGTGTTCTTGCTCCTACCCTGTTCAATGCTTGTATGGACTGGGTGTTGGGCAAGTTCGTGGGGTCCAGCAGCTGTGGGGTATCTGTTGGTGAAGAAAGATTCACAGATCTTGACTATGCTAACGATGCTGTGATCTCCGCGGAGTCAATGGAGGCTCTAATTGTGGCGCTCGAGAGTGAGGAGTCTGTACTTTATCTTTAAAAAGAATTATGGCTGGTGTGAGTTTCTAAACTCATGTGGGATTCCACCTAACAGGACGACACGCGGAAGAGTGTCCCAAAGCAATCGCAGTCTCCCAGCGCTGTAGCTGTTTGCCGTATAAGCGCATCCAAAAAGATCGCAGACATGCTATAAGCGCCTGTCGTCAATGGGTCATACAAGGAACATTATAAAGATCCCGCTACAATAAATCACAGCGCTGTTGCTGTTTCATGCTGAATAAAGCTGGTGTTAAAGTACTGAGACTCAGCTTCGTGTTTTGGGGAGCAAGATGGGGACTCGCACTTCACAGCACACACACACACAGTCACAATGCTGTAGTAAACAGTATACGCTCGTACGGATGTTGACAATATGAGTGAGGCACACAGACTCAGACGGAGAATAGGAGACGATTGCCAGAGAGAGAGAGAGACGGGCGAGCGAGATAAGGAGAGGGAGAGAGAGAGAGAGAGACGGGCGAGCGAGCGTGCGAGATAAGGAGAGAGAGAGACGCGCTGGGCGAGCGAGCGAGATAAGAAGAGAGAGAGAGAGAGAGACACGCTGGGCGAGCGAGCGAGCGAGATAAGGAGAGAGAGAGAGAGACGCGCTGGGCGAGCGAGCGAGCGAGCGTGATAAGGAGAGAGAGAGAAGAACCATCAGCTCAGTTGTGATCACATGATGCTCAGCAGACAAAGTGTATCCATACTACTCGTATTGCAAGACATCGCTCGTTTATCAAGTCAAAATTTATTAAAAATTTTTGCTCGTCTTGCAAAACACTCGTAAACCGAGGTTCCACTGTATATATATATATATATATATATATCCTTCTATATAAAAGCGGTCGGGATTGTCCTTCCGTCCCGTGAGCGCTACGCAGGCGCGGAGTTTCACACACGCCCCGTCCATTTTGCAATGCACGATGGGATTTGTAGTTTCGTTTTTCCAGGTAAAAGATGATTTTCTACTCCAGACTGTGCAATATCTTCTTCTTCTTTCTTACTATATAAAAGCGGTCGGGATTGTCCTTCCGTCCCGTGAGTGGAAAGCGTAGCAGTATTCCGCTTATCACAGACGTACTACTTGCAGCTTGCAGTACGAAGCAACATGATGTGAGCAGAGTTCTGGTGCTCCCATCGTTCCCTTGCTTTTGTGCACGATGTGCTGGAAAAATAGACAAAATTATGTCTCTGGAAATAATTAATGTTGATGGAGTACAAATGCCTCACCGCATAGTAAATATCAGGGGGGTTCAAAAGGGTGACCTCAATATAGAAAAAAAGTTTAAATTTCATCACAAAAATAACAGAAACTACGAGTATTAAAGTAATACCGCTCAAATGCAATATAACCAAATTAATAAGTTTGTATAAAATATCAAATTGATCTACATATTGAATTGCCTTAAGAAGTGGTCAAATTAAAAGTCGGTCGCCTTAAAAGGCGGGTCAACCTAATATATTATATTCCTGTATCACAACAATCAGTAAATGTGTATTTTAATGTAAATCTTTACCTAAAGAAAGTTTTGCAACAGTGTTCTTTGTATAAGCAACACTAATACTAGCTGCCATTATGTTTAGAGCAGCTGGGTATCTGAATTTGAAATCACTACGTATATGTTGTTCAATGAACAACACTGAACACTGAGGTTGTTCCAGGAAAATCATTTACCATGAAGCAGTCTTTTTTAATCTGACTCTGAGTTGAGAAACCATGAAGTATATGAAAAATAGCACAGTGTCTCATTTTTTTAGAAATAAAAAAGACTGTTCTCATCCACAAAAAAATGTGGAAAATTGCCTCAGTATGGATGATAACTCTTCATCATCTTCTTATATTTCAGCCAGGTTACCTCCCCTTCCTGGGGTCCAAATGCCATGTCTGTTTTGTTCATTTTTGATTCTTTTGTTAGTGTTAATATTGTTGGTCATTGTATTTTCTGCATATCTGTGCATCTTCTTTTATGTATTGTGTGTTTTGTGGGTGGTCCCCCAAGAGTCTGTTACACCTGCCCATGTCAGTCAAGAGATTGCTCTCAGCCTTATAAAGATGAGGACAACCCACAGTCTCTTGCGTTTCATTCTGAATGCACGTGTGGTAATGGTGGTGAGTTCTTTCTTGTGATTATTGTCATTGTAAAGTACTGGATTTTTTGAACCTGTACTCTATTGTTTGACTTTGCCGCTTGGATTTTCAATTGCAGTTTTTGTTTGTTTTTGGGTTTTACTTATGAAGACATTGTCTTGTATGCCTTTTGTGTTCTTCTGAACTTATTTTTGCCACCGTGCAAAAGTTTATGAAAATAAGTGTTTTTATTTTATAAAGATTCTTTATTGCCTTTTTTGTTTCTAGGCGGGGTTTGACAGTTGTAAATCCCCCCAGTGAGTATTTTTGAAAATTGCGTGCTTTGGGACTCCCAGGATAAGACATTTGAATTCTTAAGAAAACCCTTTTTTAATCTGTGTTTAAAAATGTGAAATGATGTCATTTCAAGCACCAAGACCCTCCTTAATGATGTCAGAGCATAACTTAAAAAAATATTAATATGTTGCACAATTAACAACAAAAGCCAGATGATACACAGTGGGCACAGAAAGTACATGTTTGGCTTAATGTTAAAAAAGTCATAAAAATATTTTTGCAACCTATTATTATAATATAGACTAAAGGACTAGAACACCAACACTTAAGGGTGTCCCATGAGTCCTTTTATTGAAAAGACATTTCTTAGGTTAGTTCCCTCTATTGTTGGAGGCTTTAAGATGCAACAGCTCTCACATGTACTGCTTTTGATGTTCAGTACCCTCAAGAGTTGCCAACTAAATCTTGAAGAGATCACCAAGCCAGGACACTGCTAATTGCTCTGCTTTGAGCTTACAGTCTTTTCAGCTATTGCTCATTCTTGAGCACTTCTTCTTGTTACACTTTCCCTCCCAGTGTACTGTTCTGGTTTAACAACAAACCAACCACTGTTACTGCAAGGCTCCCCTTATGGTGTTTTTCCTCATGCCTACACCTAATTTGCATCCTTATCAGGCAGAACACTGACAGCTACCCAGGTAGTTCTCTGTTATGACTGTATGATCAAAGGTCACTTAATTGGTATTCCTTATCCCACGTGTTTACTGCCAAAAGTCACCTAATTTGCATAATTTGCCTGCTAGGCATTTGCCTCATTGTCCAGCTGAAAAGCCAGTCCGCTGGACATTACGGAGTATTGAATAGACAATATTCACATTGGTACCTGAGGTGAACGAGCATATTTTTCATGAGTTGTAAAGTTGAAACACTGTATTAAAATCTTCAGTTTCTCACTCTAGAGAGACCTTGGTAGTCATGTAAAAATTAGAAGAAAAAGCCAGGCTTTGTGTTTAATAATGCACACTGACCATTTGCTAATTCTAAATAAGGCATCTAAATGCTAATGCCACAGTAGTGCACTGTGATTCTGTGATGCTCATTTCAAACACCCAAGGCTGTGCAGTGTAGACATGGTTTAATGAACAGGATCAGCTTTTCAATACATCAATCAATTTCTTTTCTTTCTTTTTTTTTAATATACAGCTCGTCTTCTCAGAGCTCACAATCATTAAAAATCCTGTAAAAAAAAAAAAAAAAAAAACAAGAATACATTTTAAAGTAACATGGTAAAATACAATACCATTCAGTATGAGATACAGAGTGTATTTTTACACAGAAACAAAGTTAATCGACAGTATGAAATAATGATTGAAAAGAATGAGGTTCAGTATAGTTCACATAGAAGATTTCAATTAGGGAATAAGGTTACAGATATAGCTGATTCAAATGCAAGGAAAAGAGTTCTTTTTAATCATGATAATGATTTAAAAGTGGCTACTAAAGGAACCTGACATGTGGCACATTGTTGTTTGTTTTGCCCCATTCCATTTTAACTCTTTTCTTATCTTCCATTTCTTTCCTAGTGCTCAGACCATTGAAAGCTGTTGTCACATTTGCCACTGTACCTTATTACATCATAACCTTGAGCCACCATAATGACATGGCCACTTTTGTGCAGGTTCCCTATTGCATCTTTTCTTTTGTAAACAGAGACTCTGTTCGTTTTGGAAACTATTACTATTTTGTTTGCAAAAAGAATTGGCTAAAGATCTTGGCTTTAATGATTAAAGAATACAACATTTTATTTTTCTAGGGACAACTTTACATGAGGGATTAGCAGCTCTCTTTTTGGCTTTGGTTTTAGGTGCTTTTGGTTCTGAATTCTGTTTTCTTTTTACTATGAAACTTCAGTTAAGTTGATTTTCTTTATGACCTCTGCTCTGTAATTTAGATTATGTTTTATCAGTGATCAAGACTGCTTATTTTTACATGCTTTGTAACGTCTTCTAGGAAGTATATTGTAATGCATACTTCACAATCTATTGTAATACATAATTTATTAAAACTCAAATGCTGTCAAAAAAAGCTCCAGCCCAAACAGCCATGACGTATTAGGTAAGTTTCATAATAATTCATGATGAAATATTAGTGTTAACTAAATTATGAACTCTATCCAGAATTCTTATCTTGAAATAATCACAATGTACATCAGTTTAACAATAATAACAAGTATGGTGCAAAGGTAAGAAGCTGTTGTTATAACAAGTATTTTATTCTATCTACTAAACATTAAGCCTAGCACTGTATAAGTAAGCACAATGGGGGGTTGGACTGGATATTAGCAGTGATGGCCTTGCTCAGAGAGTACAGTGGTCAAAAGGAACAAGTTGGCCTGAGCTTCAGGTCTTGATTGGCAGGTAGTGACTGGCAAATTTTCAGTTAGGATGGCAAAACAACCCACATGCTGTTTTGACTTGCCATACTGTATATGCTGCAAACACAAAGAATTTTGCAACAGCTTTGCAAATGCTTCTAACATATTTTGATTTGAAGGATTTTTGTCACCTACTTCAAAATATATTAAAAAAAATGAACAGAAAATGATAAATCAATAAATAAAGCACTTGAGGCATTATAATTTACAATAAAATATCCAACATAGCAGTGTATGACAAACACCTCATTGAGGTCACCACTGCAGTAAGCTACTGTATGTAATGAGGGTAATATATCTTCAAATATAGCTTTTTCCAGAAAAGAAATTTGACAGCTGTTGTCTTTAGAGCAAACTAAGGTCTTATGAGATGAACTAGAATATTGAGTGGGTATTATTTCTGTCATTCTAACCATATTGTGAATAACAAGTTTTGAATGCTGTGAATGGTACACAGGTGGGCAGGAAAACTGCAATCAGGTGGGCTCTATACAAAGCATGGAGAGGGCAAGTTAATACATAAGAAGCAGAAAGAAATCCACATTGGAATGTATGGGATTTATTGTTCCAGCTCAGGAAGGGCGACACTTCTTGCACTGTTACAATATGGTATGTCACATTTGTTAAGAGAATGCCCAAAAGTAGTTATTCTATGGATACAAGAGTAAAACAAGCGAAAGAGGGGTCTGACAGTATAGTCAATCCACATTGGCAGGTAGCAATTAAGTGGTTGAATAAAATATATGTTGTGGAGAACAGGCCCGCTGAAGGCCAAAATTTTATTTTAACCAAAAAAATAAACCAACCTTGACAGTTATTGTGGGCATCAACATACAAATAAAAATAAATTAAGTATTAATTGATGGAAGCTCAAATATGCAATTTAAAATATTTTCAAAGTAGTATTTACTATCGTAAATTTTCAACATGAAATGTATTTTATAATGGGCAAATATTTTTGTTTCTACAGTTGAGATATCTCCCATCAAGACCTAATGAGACCTGTTTTATTTAGTTTTTTTCTGCTTTACTAAAATGTAATGCTGTATTTTGGCAGTATGATAAATAAACACTTCTGAAAATACTTAAGATTAGTTTTAAACATTGTAAATATTTACTAGTGTAAATGTGTTGTTCTCATTCATTAGTAGTTACCTTTAACAAATCCTGACTCATATGCAACAGTACTTTTAGGGTATACAAATGTAGGCTTAAATTGCCTCATCATTATGTTGTGCTCCCTGTTTACTTTGAATACCAATACAGGTTACAAGGCAAAAGATGAAATTCAGAGTACCCAGCAAAAAATCACCTGGAGTTACAGTATACAATATAACTTAATCTGTAAAATACATTCTTTGTATTTTCCAAGTAAACTGATGGATTGTACTGTACTATACAGTATATGCAACAGTTTTGCATGTGATACCCATACCAATGGTACAGAAGTCCATCACAGGGCACACTAAGGCACATTCTCCTATTGCCTCATACCTAGTTAGCCTAACACATACCACATTGGACTATGTGAAAAAACTGGAGTAGCAAGAAAAATTACATGCAAACATTAGGAGAGGGTGCACCATGCCACAGACAGTGGACAGGACAGGCAAATCTTATACTGTACTAGGCTGACCCGCCTTTTAAAGCGACCGACTTTTAAGTTGACCACTTCTTAAGGCAATTCAATATGTAGATCAATTTGATATTTTATACAAACTCATTAATTTGGTTATATTGCATTTGAGGGGTATTACTTTAATACTCGTAGTTTCTGTTATTTTTGTGATGAAATTTAAACTTTTTTTCTATATTGAGGTCGCCCTTTTGAACCCCCCTGATATTTACTACGCGGTGAGACATTTGTACTCCATCAACATTAATTATTTCCAGAGACATAATTTTGTCTATTTTTCCAGTGCATCACGCACAAAAGCAAGGGAACGATGGGAGCACCAGAACTCTGCTCACATCATGTCGCGTTGTACCGCAAGCTGCAAGTAGTAAGTCTGTGATAAGCAGAATACCGCTACGCTTTCCACTCACGGGATGGAAGAACAATCCCGACCGCTTTTATATAGTAAGAAAGAAGAAGAAGATATCACACAGTCTGGAGTAGAAAATCATCTTTTACCTGGAAAAACGAAACTACAAATCCCATCGTGCATTGCAAAATGAACGGGGCGTGTGTGAAACTCCGTGCTACTCGCACAGTCTGGAGTAGAAAATCATCTTTTACCTGGAAAAACGAAACTACAAATCCCATCGTGCATTGCAAAATGGACGGGGCGTATGTGAAACTCCGCGCCTGCGTAGCACTCACGGGACGGAAGGACAATCCCGACCGCTTTTATATAGAAGGATATAAAGCTGAGTGTATGATGTGTCTGTCCAGTAAGTAAATCCACACCCTTGAACCTGTCTCCACTAAATATTGCACAGATTCCCTATTTTTATGGGTGCAGACCGTATGCTTTGACTCGTTATAAAATTTAGTTGGTGACTCTTCCCCAGGCAGAGCCAACTAGGTACCCCTGACCTGAGCAGCCCTAGGTGCTTCTGCTAGTAATACAAAACTGTGTTATAACTGTAAATATGTATAATAGCTATGGCAAAATATTTACACCGTAGATTTAAAGGTGTTTTTCTAATATTCATCCACATTTTCTTCAAGGCTAATGTAACTATGTGAAAGAACAGAAGTTGTCAGATGAAACAGTACAAAAATGAAAAACTGGTGTTCTGTGAGATGCTAAAGTAAAACATGCTACTACTGCTATCATATCACTCTACCAACTGCAATATTATGTTCTTTGAGATGTTGCTGTAAAGGAAATACCAGGAGTGGCATAAAATAAATATAATATCATGAAGTGGGCCTTAAACGATGATGGCCTGATAATGGAATGCAAGCTTTTACAGAAAAGGTGGTAAATACATGGATGAAGATGAGGTTCTGACACCTTAATGTTTTTCTTGCTGAAAAAGAAATATGAGAAAACAGTATGATAAAGGAATATCAGGTAAAGAGATAGCTTTAATGTGTCACACACGTGCGCATGGGAGGCAGCTAAAGGGCTTGAGTGAAGGCAGTTCGGAGGCATGCCGGGGTGTGGCAGAGTGCACTGACTCTTTTTCTCCCTTGCCTGTGGACCATTCCCGGGGGATTCCACCTGGCTCTCCTGACATCACTTCCGG
>JANRMT010062813.1:62171819-62240156 GCA_026402145.1 Polypterus bichir lapradei
GGTGGCTGCCCCAAACCTTTATCTGTCCATGTCTCGTTTTTGTGACAAATGTGTTTCATGTTATATTTCACTGGACTTTTTTGTGTGTATGACTATTTTAATCCTAATTGCATGCAAGTCATACTCTTAAAGAAAAGCAGCTCAAATGATAGTGCTGCTTTAAATGTGTATCATAGTAAGCTGGTAAAAAATATACAACTGCAAGGCTAATAACCTTTATTTTCATTCTCAATAATGTTACAATTATGTTTTGGTGTATCTGAATTATTTGAACCACTTTAAATAATCAGATCCTGTAAATTGCAGGTGATAATCTGTCACTATAAATTTGCTCTGAAAACCTTCCACATAAAAAGAAAAAACTGAAATCCTTTCCCAGTAAGGATGGCACTGAATTTCACAGCTCCATTGTCCTGTGGCCAACATTGTTTCAGACCAATGTAGGCTGCTAATTTTCCAGAATACAGTTTCCAATTTCTGTTGGCAGTATTTTACCTGAAAATGGAAGGTGAAGAAATTGCAGGCTGTCACTTCACACAACCATTCTTTGAGCATTTTATATTTTTGCATTTATAGTATAATGTCTGCTTCATTTTTGAATATACCAAGTGTGTGGTTTAGACTGATATATAAATAGACTGATGTAATAGAAGTGATTTCCGATAATAATAATATACTGCAAATTGGAATCTTTTTTTTTACTTTGCATTTATATAGTGCTTTTCTCACTACTCAAAGCGCTCAGCAATTGCAGGTTAAGGGCCTTGCTCAAGGGCCCAACAGAGCAGAGTCCCTATTGGCATTTAGGGGATTCAAACCAGCAACCTTCCGATTGCCAGTGCAGATCCTTAGCCTCAGAGCTGCCACTCCTGATTACAAAATTACAACTGCATAAACAAATACAATTTTATTTTACAACTATTCACTTGGTGAAATTTGCAGGTAGGCAAGCCAGCCCCTCAGACAGGCAGGAGCTTAGGACATGTGTAGAGGGCTCGGAGAGACAGTAGTTGTTCTAGGTTTCTCTTTTTGTTTGTTATTTTGTATTAGACATTAAACCCGTTACAATAACAGGCGCTAGAACAGTAGTTCATAAACATTAGTAGGAACAGTTTTTATTAAATGGCATGGGACCTTGTTTGTGGCTATAATATGCGTCACTGTATTGTGTGCCTTTAATTTTCTCTCGCAGTAATACTGGTTTGTATTTCCGTAAAAGGCCTGTAATTTTGTCTGACAGTAATACAGTGGAACCTCGGTTCACGACCATAAATCGTTCCAAAACTCTGGTCGTAACCCTATTTGGTCATGAACCGAAGTAATTTCCCCCATAGGATTGTATGTACCGTAGATCCCGGAATACAAGCCGACCCGGTATATTAGTCGATCCCCTTCTCTACCGACTAAATTACATGTATTTTCCGATGACCGGTATTTAAGCCGACCCCCTACTCCAAGCAAAATTTTCTAAATTTCCTTAAAAGTGTCTCTTCGGGTATATTTATAATGTTTATCGGCGAGAATTTGAGACTGCCGGCATTTTTGATGGAAACTAGGAAGTGATTGCGGAGAAGTTTGGTAAATTGGAACCTTTGTGTTGAAACTATATACGCAAATACGGTACAGCGGCGGGTGGATTTCCGGAGACTTGTTATAAATTTGATTAACTTAAATACGCAATACAGTGGACCCTTGACTTACGAACTTAATTTGTTCGCAAAGGCTAACCCATAATGCATTCCAAACCTCCCACTACAACACTTACTTAACCTTTTCATAATAAAAAACACCAATATTTTTTCTAATGTACTAACCAAAAAGTTATAAAAAGTGCCTAGCCTACTTCGATTAGGCTAGGAGCATGGCGGCGCGCAGCGGCTCAGGGCTCTCCTTTTCAGTGCACTTTTTTGTTGTTTTTGTACTTTTTTTTTGTCCTTGTTTGTGCACGATCGGTTCGGCGAACATCCGCTACATCATTCAGAACCTTATAGACATCGGTGTCCAGAGCCAGACATCTGTTTTGAGTGTTTTTCATCACACGCACAACATCCCAGACAACATAGTGAGACCAGCGGGCTCTCCGTGGTTTGTTGTCGGGTCTAGGAGACGACACAGACGGAGGAGGGAAAGAAAGCAAAAGCGGGGCCGCAGATACGGCGTTATGCTAAGGCTAAAAAACAACCATACAAGCCCTATACAGAACTTTTTTCTGCACTGAAGGAGCTGCTTTTAATCTCATTGTAGATGCGTATAGTGACAGTAAAAGGCATTCTATTCTAGAAACAATTTCATACTGTACTCACCATTTAATTTGACATCTTTGGGCTGCAGGGAATACACAGGAAGAGACTGAACACGTGGTGTGTGGCCCCGCGCATGCGCACTTCACCAGAAGACACACACACGGGGACACCTCGACACACACAGGGGTTTTATTAAAGAGGATTTGCCCCTTTCTTTAGCCACCTTTTATGTGTTTGCATAAATCAAAACTGTTTGCCACTTTGCTCTAACACATTTCCTTGTATTATGAGGTTGTCTCCTTTAGATTAAGGGAATATGACATAAGTTCTATGGAAAGTCTTTTAAATTAAATCAGAGTATAAAATCATGGAGTCAATTGGTATTACTGCTCAAGGCAGTGGACTACAAGGTCACCAGTTCACTTCCCACCTCCCACTCACTTTACAACTCGGAGCAAGTCGCTTAACCTGCCTGTGCTGTAATTGTAAAATATACATGAAAACAAATAATGAATCCTGATGTTGCAACATATATAATAGATAGATAGATAGATACTTTATTAATCCCAAGGGGAAATTCACATAATCCAGCAGCAGTATACTGATACAAAAAACAATATTAAATTAAATAGTAATAAAAATGCATGTAAAAGCAGACAATAACTTTGAGTAATGTTAGCATTTACTCCCCCGGGTGGAATTGAAGAGTCGCATAGTGTGGGGGAGGAACGATCTCCTCAGTCTGTCAGTGGAGCAAGACAGTGACAAAAGTCTGTCACTGAAGCTACTCCTCTGCCTGGAAATGACACTGTTCAGTGGATGCAGTGGATTCTTCATGATTGACAGGAGTTTGCTTAATGCCCGTCGCTCTGCCACAGATGTTAAACTGTCCAACTTTACTCCAACAATTGAGCCTGCCTTCTTAACAAGTTTGTCCAGGCGTGAGGCGTCTTTCGTCTTTATGCTGCCTCCCCAGCACACCACCGCGTAGAAGAGGGCACTTGTAACAACCGTCTGGTAGAACATCTGCAGCATCTTATTGCAGATGTTGAAGAACGCCAGCCTTCTAAGAAAGTATAGTCGGCTCTGACCTTTCTTACACAGAGCATCAGTATTGGCAGTCCAGTCCAATTTGTCATCTAGCTGCACTCCCAGATATTTATAGGTCTGCACCCTCTGCACACAGTCACCTCTGATGATCACAGGGTCTATGAGGGGCCTGGGCCTCCTAAAATCCTTGGTCTTGCTGGTGTTAAGGTGTAAGTGGTTTGAGTCGCACCATTTAACAAAATCTTTGATTAGCTTCCTGTACTCCTCCTCCTGCCCACTCCTGATGCAGCCCACAATAGCAGTGTCATCAGCGAACTTTTGCACGTGGCAGGACTCCGAGTCATATTGGAAGTCTGATGTATATAGATTGAACAGGACCGGAGAAAGTACAGTCCCCTGCGGCGCCCCTGTGTTGCTGACCATAATGTCAGACCTGCAGTTCCCAAGACGCACATATTGAGGTCTGTCTGTAAGATAGTCCACGATCCATGCCACCAGGTGTGAGTCTACTCCCATCTCAGTCATCTTGTCTCTAAGGAGCAGAGGTTCGATGGTGTTGAAGGCGCTAGAGAAGTCCAAAAACATAATTCTTACAGCACCACTGCCTCTGTCCAAGTGGGAGAGGGATCGGTGTAGCCTATAGATGATGGCATCCTCCGCTCCCACCTTCTCCTGGTATACGAACTGCAGAGGGTTGAGGGAGTGGCGGACCTGTGGCCTCAGGTGGTGAAGCAGCAGCCACTCCATGGTCTTCATCCGATGTGACGTCAGAGCAACAGGCTGGAAGTCATTCAGCTCACTAGGACGTGATACCTTTGGGACTGGGGTGATACAAGATATTTTCCAAAGCCTTGAGATTCTCCCCTGTTCCAGGCTCAGGTTGAAGATGCGCTGTAGAGGACTCCCCAGTTCCAAAGCACAGGCCTTCAGCAGTCGTGGCGATACACCATCTGGACCCGCTGCTTTGCTGGCACGAAGTCTTCTCAGCTCTCTGCTCACATGGGCTGCTGTAATTGTGGATGGGGATGTCTCACCTATGCTGGTATCAGCAGAAGGATGGTTGGAGGATGCAGTACTCCGAGGTGAGAGTGGGTTAGGGTGATCAAACCTATTAAAGAAGTTGTTCATTTGGTTTGCTCTCTCCACGTCTGTCTCAATGGTGGCACCCCGTTTCGAGCTGCAGTCAGTGATAATCTTCATCTTATCCCACACTTCCTTCATGCTGTTGTTCTGCAACTTCTGCGCCAGCTTTCGCCTGTATTGCTTTTTCGACGCCCTGAGCTGGACTCGGAGTTCCTTCTGCACGCACTTGAGCTCATGCTGATCACCGTCTTTAAAAGCCCTTTTCTTCTGGTTCAAAAGGCCTTTGATGTCACTTGTAATCCATGGCTTGTTGTTAGCATAGCAGCGTACTGTTCTTACTGGAACTACAATGTCCATACAGAAGTTGATGTAATCAGTTATGCATTCAACAGCTTCTTCAATGTTCTCACTATGTGACCCCAGCAGTATATCCCAGTCAGTAGTTCCAAAGCAGTCTCTCAGAGCCTGCTCTGCCTCAGGGGACCACTTCCTGAATGATTGTGTGGTTGTAGGTAGCTCCCTCACTCTTGGTTTGTATTGAGGCTGAAGCAGAACCAGGTTATGATCTGCTTTCCCAAGCGCAGGCAGCGGGGTGGCGCTGTATGCGTCTTTAACGTTTGCATACAGTAGGTCGATAGTCCTATTTCCCCGGGTGTTACAATCCACATACTGGGAGAAGGCAGGTAATGTTTTGTCCAGCATCACATGGTTAAAGTCTCCAGAGATTAGCACAAGTGCCTCAGGGTGCTGCATTTATAACTTAGCAACTGTGGAATGGATGATGTCACTCACTATCTCCGTGTTCACTTGAGGGGGGATGTAACAATAACAACAATCACGTGTCCAAACTCTCTGGGCAAGTAATAGGGACGCCGACATACGGCCAACAGTTCGATGTCCCTGCAGCAACTGGAGATTTTAACGTTTACATGTCCTGAGTTGCACCATCTTGTATTGACATAGAGAGCGAGTCCTCCTCCTTTCTTCTTCCCGCAGGTACTTGCGTCTCTGTCCGCTCTAACTGTGCTAATCCCGGGTAGCTCCACGTTAGCATCTGGGATGGTAGTTGTTAGCCACGTTTCACTAAAACACAGCAAGCTGCATTCTCTGTAGATTCTGACATTTTTCACCAGCACAGCCAGTTCGTCGATCTTATTTGGTAGTGAGTTCACATTTCCCAGGATCACAGAAGGCACCGACGGTTTATAACGCCATTTTCTCTCAAGTTGCCTGGCTTTTATCTTATCTTTTATCTTTGCGCCAGCTCGGCTGCCCCAATATCGTCTTCTTACCTCGTCAGGTAAATAAGGAACCTCACCGGCATGAGCATTTCTTCTCAGTGCTTTAAGTTGACTACTTGAATAGGCGAGTCTCGGAGTGTAAAAATCCATGTCAAGTAGTAAAAATAGTAAAAAGTGTCCAGGGAGCGATTCCACATAAAAGAAAGTGGTAGAATTGATCAGTGAATAGAGAAAAAAAAAAAAGGTAAAAAGATAAAGTCATACACGGAGCTGATGGAAAGGCTGCCACTCGGATGCGGCGCCGGAAATACAGTAATCAATATATAATCAAATTAGGTGCAATATTATGACAAATTGGGAGAGATTGTTCCCATTTATTTTTAAGGTTTATCCATCTACTAGCTGTATTACCCCAGGAAATTCCATATGACAGTTGGCCACAGTTATAGCGCTATATACTATATACTGTATTATAAAAAAAGTACTTTTACATATACAATTTTTTTTTAACAAAGGCTAGTGTTATTGGCAAGCAATATGGCGTAGTGGGTTAAGGCTTTGGACTTGGGGCTCATGCCTTCTTTCCACCTTGCCTTGGATCTGAAGACACCGCTTCCACCTCTACTTATAATGCAGATCATGTAGTGACATTCTCTACCTGCCTTTTTGCTTCTAAATAAGCAACACCAACACTCACAACCACAGTGACTGGTATTGTCCCTAGAGCTTTATAGTGTTTACTAAACATTGAGCTTTGCCAAACTTTATCTTTCCATTTCATACCTGACTATAGATGGCAAAAGTGCTTATGTCTGGTTTTTCCTGTCCAGGACTCCACCTCTTCTTCATTCTTCCATCCACCATATTGGTAAGTGCTGCTGTCAATCACTTCTTCTGCATCTTCATTTTGCATAAAGCCCCTGTCAGGGCAGTGCAGAGCAAGTAAGTTATCATAATATTAATAAATGTTAAAAAATAAAAAAAATCAGCAATAAATTAAAAAACGCATGTCAGCTAATTTTCTTTTTTATACAATAATGTCACCAAATTTCAATCAAATCCATCAAAGAACAATTGAGATTTTGCGGTATTTATTTTTTACTGTTGTGGGAGGGGGTTTACCTCTTACTACTCATATGCTAAAATGTCCTTTATTAGCAGATACCTTCTGGCCTAGAAGTATAACCCTGCCAAATTTTGGCTTTTTAACTAAACAAGAAATAGTTTTTGTTGATGAGTGAGTGAGTGAGTCAGTTAAGTTTGCAATATATATAGCAACCACTAGGATGCACCACTAAGACCCAACTTCCAGGCACAGCAATACCCAATACAACTCTAGACACAAATAAATGATTTTTGTTTGACAAAATTCCTTCCACAAACAATTACCAGCAAAATCAACAATTCACAATTCCTCCTACCTTCTCCAAAAGATCTGCCTCACTTAAATTGAGTCAGAGTTGGGAGGCAGTGGGCTTTCTTTTCACACTTTGAGGGACAGTTTTTTTTTTTATTTTTTGAATATAGAGCTGAATATTTTTTCCAAAAAACTTTTTTTTTCTAAAAAGCACATAAAGCAATGGATTCACACATATATCAACATTTTTTTTATTTATGACAAATGTCACTGTGTTTTATGTTTCATGAGCCTCTACACTATGTGATTTCACATACCTATTACATGGCATAGTCCTGCAAGGTGTGGTAAAGTTCAAAGCAGCCAATAGCATGCATTGGCACATTGCACTGCTTGTAATATGTGCTGCACTGCTGCCACTGTTTGTTGTTGCATACAACGCAAACTCTAGTCAACATATGTGGCAAGAAAATGGCACTCAGTCAGCCTGTCTAGAAGTGTTCTTTGTGATGGCCTTCCTCTTTTCACAGTGGGCCCTGTCACATACTCAGACAGCAAGCCATCGACCACCTTATTGTGGAAATCATGGGGAAATCATTAAGCTTTCAATGTTTGCGTGCTTGTACAGTATGAAGCAGTTGGTCAGTGCAACCTCACGCAAGCGATGATGCACAGTGTGGTACCATTTTGTGGACTTGTGGCTGTACACATACGACCCCAGCATCTGATCCTGTCGATCGGCTCCTATAATTTTCAAATTATATTCCTCTAATTGCAACTCCTTCTGGCTTTCACCTTTCGCATATTATTTTTTCACAGGTGTTATTTGTGTGCACTGTTAATCCTAACTCATTTCACTTCCTGCCATGCCACTGCCACCAAGTTTTCTACCACATAAAAACTGGATCATCACCACATTTGATTTTCAGTTTGTTTGGCATCATTTTGTGAAGGCATATGTCTCCTGTTTACCCAAACTGTGCCACATGCTCCAATTCCCTTGTTTGGTAACAAAATGAATAATTCTGGAGATGAGAAGAAGTTATCCATGTACACTATATGACCCCATGTGTTTTTTACCCCCCAAGTAAATCCAGAACAACTTGACTTGTCAAGGGATGGTCCTGTCGAGAAAAGGAGTATTTACCCGAGTAAGTCATCATTTTTAGACAGTAACTAGTGTTTTCTTATGCCAACACAAAATCCTTCATTCCATACTTTGTCAGTTTGTCCAGCATATACTGAAAGAAAAACAGGTGCTCCTTGTACTTGATCATTGGCTTGTCCACAGATAGATCAGGGCCAGGCTGATAAACTTGCTTGTAATTTGACACAGTAAGGTCCAACATAGGTTGGATTTTATACAGTGGGTTATACCCTTTTTCACCCTTCATGATTTGTTTCTTATTGTCACAAAATATCACGCACCTGTCACATACTTTGAGAATACTTTGGAGAATACACTCATACTTTGAGAATTCCCTGCACTTAAACCGTTTTGGGCAAACATGTTTGTTTTTGTCTCATATAACTTTGGATTTAAATCACTTCTAATGTCCTAAGAGCAGTATTTGTAGTGGGCAGTGTGACGTAGTGGTTAATCCTTTTGATATCCCACTACTGATACTGTATGACCATGAGCCAGTCAGTTCACCTACCTGTGCTCCAATTAGGAAACCCAAGGAAAAATAACCAATTGAGTCCCAAATGTTGTAAGTCACATTAGATGAAGGTGTAAGCTAAAAAATAAGTAATAATACTAGTGACTTAAAACTATACTATGAAAAATCATCTTTGATATCTTATATCACCCTTATAGCATGAACATTTATTTTGCTTAACTGAAATAATCTCTTCTATAACTCAGTGAGAAAACAATGCTCTATATTGTCTAAAAAAAATTAAATTTTCTTCAAGAGGATATACCGTATATACTCATGTTTAAGTTCTCCCATGGATAAGTCAGGACTTGATTTTACCGTATAATTTCTGGCATTTTATAATGTCGGTCGTATAAGTCGAATGTAGAAAACTCACGCTTTTTTTTGGTCCAGGAGAATACGATATGCTAACGCCCACCTGAGAGAGTAACCACGGAGCACACTGCCTTTTTTTTTTCTATGTATTGTGCCTACGTGACCACACAGTAATACCCAAACTATTCTGAAGCAATATTTGCACTGTTTTGTGTTTTTTGTATCTCACACCATCATACACCTTTATCGTAAGAGCATCCTTTATCTACAATGGAGCATTCGATTAGAAGAAAATATGAAGCTGGATTTAAATTAAAACTTGTTGAAGTGGCAAAAGAAATTGGTAGCTGCTGCAACAAATTTTGTTGTCTCTGAAAAACTGGTGCAAGATTGGAGGATGCAAGAAGATGTAAAAAAAAAAATTTAAGTGTCACATTTTTGAATCGGCATATAAGTCGAGATCTGATTTTATGATCATTGTTTCGGGTTTCAAGACCCGACTTATACTCGAATATATACGGTATTTAAAATCATTTTAGAATTTGGCAAAATTCTTAAATATCTCTCTAAAGTAAACATGCCGGGACAGTACATAACATATTTATTCTATAGGCTGTTTTATCCTCTGGACATTGGGCTCTCTGTTTACATTGCTATTTTTGTTGGATGGGGGCAAAATATTGAATTAATTGCCTGTTTGTTTGGTTAGTTTTTAATTATTTTCAAGGCATGTGTTAATCACATTTTTCTAATTGAGTTGTGTTCTGTTATAATCTCTTTCCAGATATAGCCAATTTAAAAAAGAAACAAATCATTTACAGTATGTTTAGTTTCAAGAGCTCTACAATAGTTACTAAACGCATTTGAAATGAGAGGTTACCAGAATTGGTTCCTCACATCAGTGTGTCTCGGCAAGCTAACTGCATTACACATAAAAGCACACAGACTGCTTGACTCTGTTATTAGCTTGTAGCCCAGATGTTGAGTAGGCATTATTGCCAAGGCAGTGCCTGGAGTCAGAGGGATGCTCCAAGACGTGTCTTAAACCTGGCACAGTTATACAGAAAACCACCCTTCTAAAATAGAGACTGGCTAATGAACCATTTTCTCCTGCCAGCCCCCTCTCACATAGCTAAAAGGTCTTTGAGTGCCCTCAACTGTCAGTTAATCACAGATAAATCAAATCTTCATTTGAATTTGGTACAAATTAGCTTGTGGTACTTGGCACAAGACTGTTTCTGTTTTTACCATTTAAAAAGCAGAGTGTCTGCCCACCTCAGATGAAACTGCAAAACTGTACAGCTGCAACTAAGAAAAGCAAATGGCATGTTCAAGTTTTCTAACAGGTGATCTTGAATTGTTTCACATTTCCAAAGCGATGATGTCGACTTGTCAAATGCTTTTCAGTTAATGGAATGGCTGTAGTGTGTGTAGTCTAATTATGTCTCAAGAGTGGGTTCTATATAGTTCAGCCAATATATCATTTTAATAGAAATTGCTATAGTTATGTTTGAAAGGATTAATCGAGCTCTACAAGAATTTAGATTAAATTTGACATTATTAAATTTATGATTCTCTAGATAAATATTTAGCTTTAAACAAGCAGTTCCATCAATAAATATAGCACATTTTATTTTGCCACCGTAAAAAATGACTACAATTTATAAGGCTTCAAAAAGGAAGCAGGTAGAATGACAGTCTTGCTTGTAGCTGTTTATAAGAAGCATTTAAAACTCTTTTTTATGCTCATTATTTTCTAAGCACCTTTGATAGTCTCCAATTATAGTTAGCTCCATACACATGGAATCAAATCCATCAAATAATCAGCTTAGAATGTTTAACCTTATTTGAATCCACTGTGAGGGAAGGATGCTTAAATCACAAAGAAATAAAGTGTAAGAAGAAGTATGTGCAGAGTAACATAACATAAAATTCTCAAACCCACGTAATACAACTTATGATCACAGGTGGTTGTAGCCAATTCAAATACCATTGAGTGCAGGGTAGATACTGGCCCTAGACAGCTTGCTAGTCCTCTGTAGGCCCCACTCAATGTGAAGATGCCACACAAACAATGAATGGATACAGAATTCAAACCCAGGTAGCGGGGTCCTTGATTAGCTGCCCTAACCCCTACACCACTGTGCTGTCCCGCCATATTATATATAGCCTCACAGTGACTTAAGTAGGTTCAAACACTATGAAATATCACTAAAAACAAAGTGCATAAATAGAAATAAAATATTCAACAAACACTACAGTTATTGTAGTTCATTTTGTTATGGCAAGTACTGTATTTGGGTTGAAACCATACAGTATAGAAAGAACATTTCAGTAAACTAAAAAACAGCCATGCAAATATATTGAGATAATCTAACACTCCTTCGTGAAATACTTTATAAGCCTGACCTTTAAATTTCACACTGCTACTAGGTTCACCAATTATACAGTTTAAAGCTCCAATTAATGTAATGTGTGTTTTTGAGCTGAAAACACTAAACCAGAGAAAACAGATCCAGGCAAGGGATGTGGATTTTACACACACCAGTGTATGAGCGAGGATTTCAAGGTGCTGGTACTGGGATGCTGAGGCAGCCACACTAACTACTCTGTCTGTGTGTTTCCCTTCTATTTATTCCTAATATGGTACTTTTCTATTCTTAAACTTGATTCTGCCATCCTGTTAACGCTGTATGATGCTTTTTTAATGGTAATATCTGTTAATGTCATTATATTAAATAAACATTTATTGATCATCACTAGTGCTGAGATAAAAATGATCTCTGTATCACTTTTTTTCCAAATGATCATTTATTTTTATACTTAAGCTTAATATATTGGTTATTTGGGGATGTTTTTGTAGATCTTCATTTGCCAGTGCAGATGCATTTTCAATGTATACAGTTAAGCCCTCACTATGTTCTTTCAGATTATTTTTTTTTATGTACATTGTAATTGAAAGTTACATCACTGACATCGAATGGGACTCAAGTTTATAATATTACTATACTGTTATTGTACACTAAATCCAGCAGATACATGACATATTGTTTATAATATCAGACTTTAAAGTAGATGAGTGCCAATTTAAATACTACTTCAAATAATCCTGAGACCTTGTCACTCAAAATAGTAAAAGAAATGCATTGGCTAAAGGTATTTGCCAAGATTAGAGTAATGAAATAAATTTTACCTTGTGGATCAAATCAATGTTTTGGACAAATGGCTAGTCCACTTCTAGTCACTAATGAGGTTTAATCAGAAACTATTCCTAGGGTGAGTCCTGCCATACTCTGTTAAGCAGACCTGAAGAGACTGTCCCAAATCCCATCTATAGCCCATGCATGTTTACGTTTACCAGCCTGGTCACTGTCAAGATTGACTGCTATTATAGTTACCGTAAATACTTCACCCCTTGTTTTACATCTACAACCCCAGGTAACTAGCTAGATTACCGGAACAGACAGGAGAGAAAGTTTATACTTTTTTTTTTTTGTTTTTTTGTATTATAGCCAATACTGTATTTCCAAAATACAATTAAATTGCTGTAATAATGTAATACCAATACAACCTGCTCATTTTGCATTTGCACCATTCCATGGCCTCTGGATGGATGGGTTGACAGAAGACTCAGTCCGGCCTCTGTATGGATAAGATAGCAGAGACACAACATGGCCTGAGTGGTCTCTGTTAGGGTGTGACCTCAGGATTTATTAAATTGAGGACATTCCAAGCTTTTTTCTATGGCTCAGTTTAGGCCAGTCCTGTGACTTCTAGAAACACCTATTTGATTAGTGAAGTTTTGTAGTGCAGAACACATCTTTGTTTCATTCATCATGTCCTTTGACCAGTCCAGTTCTGTTTTAGGCATAATTCAGCCCCCCTCCCCAAGTTTAATGACGGTTAGCACAAAACTGCTTACCTTTCATCTGCTGCAGAAGTCAGTTTATCTGTGAGTGTTAAGTATGCAAGAACTTTTTTCCAGTTTCCCTTCTGCCAGGTTAAATATTTTTTTTAATTACAATAAAAATGGCTTATTCAATAAAGACAAATAAATAATTATCACAATATATGCTAAATATTACTATTTTTTATTGTCCAGTATACAATTACCTTAGCAACGTACAAAATAAATTAAATTTGTGTAGGAGAAAGTTGTCAATTTTGTGGCCCTACAAATGGGTTTTGTTTCATCTAAGGAGTCTGAAAATTTTCTATTTACTATAAAATGAACACAAAGGAAACAAAAGAACAGTTTGAGCCCCAGAAGATGACCACGTTTAATGTCCATTTTTGTTGGGTTGAAAATGAAAATAATCAATACGTCCATCAGGAGGTTTTGTAAGTTTAACTGTCTGGAAACTTCCTGGGTTGGGTGGTTTGAATAGGGAGACGGAAGCAGAAAGAGCAGAGCAGCTGGTGTCCTGGGCAGAAGTGACATCATCGGTCGTCTGGAGAGTTCTTCTGCATTCTAAAGCAAATGGATTAGTATCAGTGTTACTCTCAAATTCTTTCCCATAATATCAGTCCAACCTCATATCCATGAGATATGCCCTTCAAGCTCTCATATCTGACAAAACCAAAGGAGAGACTAGAGCAAAATGATTGGGCAATAGGCATGCTTACGCTAGAGAATCAGCCCCCACGCGTATATGATCTGGAAACTTCTAAAACCCCTTTTTATTTGTTCATGAAAGTAGTCTTAACCTACTGGAGCATAAACACAGAATGCTAAGCTTTTAAAGAAGCTGTATTTATGTCAAACATACTTTTTGTTTTCATATAAAACATTTGCTTTCTGTCTGATACGATTGCCATATTGTGCAGTTTCCCTCCTTTAACTTGTATCAGAATCAGAATCATTGTATTTCCGATTAGCCTACCAAAAAGAATAGTGCCAAAAGTCAAAAAACAAAAGTCAAAAGCCGGACTAAACACTAAAGCTTAAAAATTGTAATGATTTGGAATAAAAGTTTCACATAACCTAATCAGACTCAAGAATTAAATCATCAGAAGACAAAACTCAAAGTCAGAGTTCAGGCAACTGGTCATGAGTCAGGGAATTCAAAAATGAAACAAAGGTCAAAGGACAAAAACACAAAATATGAGACGATTAAGTACCTTTCTAAGAACTCTTTGTTTTACAAAATAATCAATTTTATAGTTTATTTTTTTAAAGAGATATGTCCAAAAACGTGTTCAGTAACATTAATGTGCTACCACTTTAAATATTGATCATCAGCAGAATTAACAATGCTAAAGTCAATCAGAAGGGAAACAAGTAAACAAATTGGTATTGCAAAGATATCAAAAATTGAATTAATTTTGAACTACACAAAAAATAAATGTAAAATATGTTGAATTAATTTAAATAAAAATGTGTCCTTTACCTCAGTTGTCTGGTGCTTTCTTTTTCCACTTCATAGAAGAGTAAAAAATAATTAATCATTTTGGGGTCTTGTAGGGTCCACCTTCTCCTTTGAGAGTGTGTATGTGATCCAGATGTGTCAAATAATACAATGAGTGGGCACAAGTCAACCAAGCCAGGTTAGGGTTGTTTTTCAGTGTTTACTTGATGTATTACAAGAAATGTCCAACAGTCACTGCAAAGCCATTTATTATTAGTCTTGAAGAACTGAAGTGTAAAACAAGCCACCAACCAATACAATTAATACACTTGCACTGGAAGTCACAGGTCAATATTTATTAATGCATTTCAAATAGTAAACATTAGAAATATGAATTTTATCTTACTAAATAATTTATTTGAAAAAGAGCATGGAATATAAGGTATGTTGAATGAAGGTATAGATTAAGCTTATTAACTTTCTACTTTTTGTATAAAGAATGTATGGCCTTGGTGTTATCATAATAATTATGTGGCAAAATGGGAGAAATTCTCCTTTTAATTGCATAATTTTAAAATAATGTACTATATAATGCTTTATTTTTGGTGTCTAAACATTATGCTTGTTCATTAAACGCCGGATACTTATCTGTATAGATTTCCCAATGCCTGTTCAATAAATATAAGAGTGAAATCATTTATTTTGACTTGATTGTAGCAACTAATTACACTTTGGCTAATATAATGTCACAGATGTCAATAGTTATCTTCCTGTAAAATGAAAAAAGTACATTGTTTATATTGCCATTGAACAGCTTTCCCATTTTACTCCTGCAATTGAAATTGTATTTATTATGTCACAACTATCAATACGGCATTAAGTGAGGAGTAACAAAAAGCTTGTGTTCAAAAAATGTACACACTTCAAGGTTTATGGAAATAATAAAGCTTTGCATGAACATGTTAAAAAGTACTTGTTTCAAACTTTGCACAGTTGGTAATAACACCAGCACAAGAAAGGCAGAAGTAATTTGCTGTACATCCTGAGGGAATAACAGTAGGATTCTGCTTTTAAAGGTTCCGACTTGACATTTCTAAAAATAATAGCAGGTGAAGTATATTAATGTGAACTCAATACAAATAGGTTATCAAATGTTAGTTTTAATTATAAATTCATAACACTGCTCTTGTTGAATTTATGAAAATCTGATTAGTTAGCTGCAAAAAAAAATTCTGATCAAGCTGACATTTTCTGTGAAATGTAACATGGGAATGATACAAATTTTTCTGTTTATTACAGGTTTCAGCATTCTCCACTTGGGAAAAAGAGTTACATAAGATAGTTTTTGATCCTCGATACCTTCTTCTAAGCTCAGAGGAAAGGAAGCAGGTATGGAAAAAGGAAGTTAATTTAGATTGAAATATGTGGTATAGTTATAATTTTATATATAATTTTAATATCCCCTTTATTCATTTATATAATTGTTCAAATACTGAAAGTGCAGCATATGTGTGTGCTATATGAGTAAATTTATGCTTCTGGAGCAAGTACATTCCTCCTTGGTGATCGATAAAGTATAATCTGTCTATCTGTTTGTCTGTCTATCTTATTGCATATGTTCTCTTTTGATTGTTTATGAATGAGGCCTTGCAATGTCCGATATATACATCATATTACTTTTTTTAAAGGTTTTTGAGCAGTTTGTAAAGACAAGAATAAAAGAAGAGTACAAGGAAAAAAAAAGTAAACTACAACATGCCAAAGAGGAGTTTCGGAAACTTCTCGAAGAATCAAAGATAACCCCCAGGTGAGATATTTTAAACATCCTTCCTTTCATTTGTTTAATTCTGTCAGATTTGTTTAAGCAATCTGAGAAGCTGTTAAATTTGAAATACACCTATAATTAATGTATTCTTGTAAGTCAGTTAGACTCCACAAGTTACACTCGGAAGACATCAGAGAAACTTATGCTCTGAATATATGAGTAATAACATAATTCCAATGTAGAATCTTAGGTTTTATGCATCAATGTTCCCTCTTGTTGTGTGATATTTACGATTGATAAGTATATTTCACTTAGTATAGTGACACATTGCTATTTTTTATACAATTTCCTATCTGTCAAGTGGAATGACTTGCACATTGACATATCACAGCAGCACTTCCAATCAACACTCTTAAACTGATTTCCTCTTCACAAATTTTCTCTCTCTGTCAATGAGCCAAAATCTATTATCAGCAGCATGTATAGTATAATGAGCTGATAAACAGTTTTGATTTCCTTAATTTGTCATCTGTTTTCAATATACAGAGAATATTTCTCTCAAATTTTACTAATGGAATTGCAGAGAGATGCAACCCTTTACGTGCCAGTGTGATCAAAAGTAACACCTTGGACACTTTCAAATCATGCTTCTATACTATTTGCTGAATAAAAATTCACAAAGTACTGTGAAGATGTGAGGAATGTAAAACTATTGCCAAAAAATGTTTACAGTGTCCCTATGCATTCAGGTACACAGAGTTGAAAACATATCATAATTAGAAGAATTTTGATGAAAACAAGTCATTCAGTTATGGCGTCTCATAAGAATTGACTCTCATTAGCAGTGATGTCAAAGTGAATCTGTCTTCAGGCAATGAAATTGAAATGGTGAAACTGAAAGTAATTCTGATGAATCTGAAAGTGACTCTTGCGTCATTCGCACATGTACAATGTGCTGTTCACATTATTGTTATTTATCATTATTATTATTTGTATCATTATTATACTTTCTACACTTCTGACTTTGTACTTTTAGTGTTTTGCACATTTTACAGTACAAAGATGAGATTTAAAAAAAAATGTAATTTTCACACCAAAAAATGCAACAGGACAGGACAGGCCAAGTTTAGAATTGTGTGTAATATCACCAGTGTAATATGAAATTGGCATAGTAACTTTCTAGCCCAAACTTAAATTGCCAAAGTAAAATAACTAATACATTAAAATTTGCTTATCTTAATGCTAAGTGTATTAAGAATAAAGTAAATGTATAAAAAATATATGTAGTTACACATAACTTTGGCTAAATAATTGAGATAGGCCGAAGTATGACATACCTGTAGATGGGTACACGTTATTTAGCAAAGACAGACAAGAGTGGAGGGTGTCAACACGTATGTTAAACAGAATTTAAATGCAAGGCTTCTTCAATTTGATGGTGAGACACAACTTAGTAAGGAGGTTTGGATTCGATTAGACTGTTTTAAATTAGTAGTGTGACTATAGACCCACTAATGTAGACAACCCTTTTAATAACCTAAAAAAGGCAAGTGTAGAAGGGATTATTATAGTCATAGGAGACTTTAATTACCTAAATATTAACTGAGCTAGTCTTAGAAACAACAGAGAACAAGAACAGGAGTTTTTAGATGTTATCAATGACATTTTTTAAAACAGTACATTAAAGCACCAACAAGCAGGGAGGCCTGTCTAGATTTAGTTTTCTGTAATAATCAGGATAGTAGTGAAGGAGTAAAGGTGATTAAACCCCTAGGGTCAAGTGATAATAACATGATAGATTTCAAAGTTTTTTTGGCACAATTACATTTAAATTTAGTAACACAAACTTTGAGGAGATGCAAGAAAGCATCTGTGGACTGTGGAAACAGTCAAAGAGATATGGGTCAGGTTTAAAAGTGTTTTACATATATTGCAGAAGAAATTTATTTTAAAATTTGTAAGTAACAAAAAATGAAAGAAAAGGTGGACACTAAAAAAGGAAGTTACAAAGGAAAAACACAACTGTATAAGGCATATAAGACTAGTACCTCCAGCACTACCTGAAGGGCATATGAGAGCATATGAGCAACAGTCAGAAAAGATATTAGGGTGGTTAAAAGACAGCTGGAGGGAAATACTGCAGAAAATGTGAAGGATGACCCAAAAAACTTTGACTGTTTCAGCAGTAAAAGAACAGTCAAAGATAAGGTGAAGAGTATTAGGACCAGTAAAAGTGAGCTGGAATATACAGGCAGAGAAATAACAAAAATCTCAAACTTAAAGTTTATTTCAGTTTATACATGTGGAGAAGTCTGTAACCACTTAAAAGTAAAAGGGACTACTAAGGAGGTAGTTAGTGACTTGGGAATTGTAGAGGGAGAATTACTGTTTGCATTAAATAGGCTGAAATCTAACAAATCACCAGGACCAGGTAACATTTATACTCAAGTGCTTAAGGAAGTTAACAAGTACATATTTAAACCCCTGGCACTTATTTTTTGAAAATCTCTGCATGCAAGGGAAACTCCTAAAGACTGGATTCTAGCAAATATTATACTATTGTGTAAAAAGAATTGGTTCAAATAACTATAGGCCAGTAAGTGTAACATGCATTACAGTTATATTAATGGAAGCAATCGTTAAGAAAAAAAATAAGTATCACATGTCTAGAATGGCCATATTAACAATTACTCAACATTGGTTCAAACAAGGAAGGCTGTGTTTTACTAATATGCTAAAACTGCATGAGGAAACAACAAAAGAATATAACCACAGAGTTACTTATGATATTTATCTTGTTTCTCAGAAGTATTTTGGTAAAGGTATCGCATGAAAAGTGAAGAATAATGAAGAATTGGGAATTCAGGAGTGTAACCTGTAAGTGGGTACATACTTAGCTCAAACACAGGAAGCACAGAGTTATGGTGAAGGGAACTTTTTCATAATTAAGTGATGTTTAAAGTAGTGTCCCTCAGGGAATACTGCTTGAGCCACTGCTCTTTTTTATTACACATAAACTATCAGGAAAGTAATATAATCATATACTTGATATGTCTGCAGATGATGCCAAACTAGGTTACTGCAGAAAAACAAAGACTTGGGAACATTTGTGGCAGATAAAATGTAATACAAGTTAATGTGAGGTCCTTAATATAGGAAGTAGAAATATTAGATAATAAATGCACAAACAGTGGTCTGCAACTTGAAAGTACACCTTGTGAGAAGGACCTAGGAGTCAAGGTAGACTTACAGTATCACTATCTATATCCAGACAGCGTAGAGAACGAATCAAGAAAGCTATTATAGTGTTTGTTTATTTATCAAGATGTGTAGAGTACAGGGAAGGGTAAGTTATGCTTAAGTTATAGTATATAACACACTAGTGAGGCCTCACTTGGAATTCTGTGTTCAGTTTTGTCTCCATTTTACAAAAATGATGTGTTATTTCCATAGAAATTTCAGAGAATAGTGACTAGTCTGACTCTGGGACTAAAAGGTATGAGCTGCTGTATGAGGAGAGATTAAAGGAGATTAACTATTTTATCGTAAGTAAATGGAGATTAAGAGTAAACATGACTAAGGTGTTTAGAAGTAATTTATAGAAGTATTTTTTACAGTAGGTCACACTAGTTACTTTAGAATAAATGCTGCAATAAAAACATAGGAAAGTAGTTCAAAAAAGGGCATAATTCACACAAATGTTAAAAACTTTTTCTTCAATCTAAGAACCATAGACACAGAAAATAATGACCAAGTTGTGCAGTGGAGAGGAGGACTTCAGTGACCTTCAGATCTCAACTTGATTTCATTTTGGACAATCTAGACAAATAGGATGGGCAGGTTCAATGGTCAGAATAGCACAACTTTTATAATGTTGTAACGTTCAAATCAAGTGAAACTATTCACTATTTGACCTGGATCATTCTGTGCTTCTATAAGCAGATAAGGATCAGCAACATACAGTATCTGTCTGGACAGCACTTGTCTTATAGTAGGATAAACATTTCAGTAGCAACACAAAGCATTCATAGTTTACTTTTCCCTCCTTCTCCTCTTTCTCCTTTCTCTTTAAATAGCTCTACTTTTCCAGAATCAGCTGCGTTTAAAGCTCATAAAATTAAAATTCTGTTTCTAAAGTCAGCTGCTATATCTCATGCTTCTGGCCTCATAAATGAGAGCCAACATGTTAGCATGCTTGCATAACTTAGAAACAGCTTATGAAACCATAGGTGCAGTTCTGCACTTATATATTTGATTTAAACCAATTGTTATCAACATTGTTAACAATGTTGCCACAGCAACATTTGTAAAACTGCAGATATATAATGCCATTGTTCTTTTTATTCTTAAAATAATTATCAAAATATTCAGGTAATTCTGAAGCAAGCAAAAGTATTAACAGACAAGGTATATTTTTCTGTAGCCAAGTAACATAAGCTATTTTAGCATAGAAAGGAACAAAGTGTCTTTATAAAAGCACAAAAAAGGTTACAAGAAAAGTTCTGCTCCTTCCCACAACACAGCATTAACCAATAAATTTACAGTAAGCTGAGTTTGTTGTTGCAAGGCAACACCTCTCTTAAGGCCTTCGCAGCATCTGGAGTTCATTGTGTAATGAACTCGATTTCTAATTGCTAATTTAGACAAATATTTAAGCTAGCTCTTTTTCCTCGCTAATTACAGGTACAGCATTTTTGTCTTGTTTAAAGCTCATGCTTCTAAATTCTCCAGCGTTCTCCCATGTTTCTTGTGTTTTCTGTTCACTAGGCCCAGCTCACATTTATTCTTAAATACAATTTGTCTTATCCTTTGTTTTATGTTTAAGCTTTTTTTTTTTCAAAATTAATCTTACAGTTCCTAAATTCTGCTTCTTGGATATTTGTTTTCCTTTGTGCTGCACCCATCCTACTGACACCAGTTCCAGTCAAGATTAGTGCATGGTTTCAACGTACTTGCAAAAAGGTCTACTTATTTCTTCCTACTATGGCTGCCAGGGTCAAGTGCAGCCACAGAAATTGATAAAAAAACACCAAAGAGCTCTTCACATAACACTTGGGTTGTAACGTTCTAAGCAGAAGCCTCCCTTGCGACATTTACTGGATAATGCACATTTCTTAAACTTTTTTATTTAATAGTTACATTTATTACCCGATATAATTTTACACTGTCCAGAAAAAGATCCAAGACTGGGTTGGTTTAATTGAGACAGGTAGTAAACACAGAGAGCACAATCTCATAGTAGTGGAAAGTAATGAATTACATTTACTTTCATTACTGTACTTCAGTGGATTTTGTAGGGAATTGTACATTTTAAAGTATTTTTAAATCTAAATATATTTACTCTTTAAAAAGTATATTTATTTAATAACCATTCTGTTTTGTTATTTTTTCTAGGTTGGTTATTACAACCACCTGTGTTCAAAATCTAGAGTTCATGGTGGCCAATTAAAATAAAAGTACATGCAAAAATTGTAGGGGTCATAGGTCAGGGCAAAGTATTTTAGTAAATGATATAACGGCCATGCAGTTTTCTCTTTTTCTGTTGCTCAATTATTGGATACATCTTAGTATATCAAGGTGTAATGGTTGAGTTTATTGGCAACAATGGCCCTTATCTCATCTCTTGTCTGCAGTGACTTATGTTCATGCTGCATGTGGAGATATGTATACAAATGGAAGACGCAGTGGAAAGTCCCTAGTGTAGCTGTAGAAGCGATACTCTATTAAAAAAAAAAATAAAAAGGGACACAGTACAGTACACTGCTGGTTACATTTAGAAGAGCTATTCAGTCTTAGTGACACAGTGACATTACAACAAATAGCTTTGTTGTATGGTGTAAACTACATCCTAAAAACAGTGAGGTTACCAGCATACAAGAACTCTTTCTCAAATTTGCAAAAACCAAGGAAGTAAGTTGTTTTTTTACACTTGCAAGGTGTTTAAAATACAGCATAAATAGTTAATGCACTGAAAAAATGCCACAGTAAATGTCTGATGATCACTTATTGTTACGAACAAAGCATTACCTAGTTGTTCAAAAGGATAAGCTAGTATGACAGGTGACATCATTTTTAAAAAGATGTTTCCATTCATTGCGTAATGTGAGGTGCGTTTAGCACATACACCATTTCTTAAACAGTCGTTGTGTGCATAGGCAAGTTTGTAACTTTTAGCAGTAATTTTCTGTAAAAGAGGAAGGGCATTTGCAAAATGTTTGATTTCAAAAAGCTCAACACTGAGAATTGTAATGACGTTTCTGGTGCCTGGCTTTCATGATGCATGCAAAAGACAAAAATTGGTTACGTGAAAGGCTTAGCAAAAAAATGTCTTTTTTCATAATTTTTATGAAAAAATAGGATTGAAAAACAAGTGTCCCCCCCACCCCTGCATGCGGTATTTTTCTATGCATACATTTCAGCAGAGCAACTGAAAAAAACAAAGAAGTTCTGTTATCACTCACTAACTTCTGCAGCATCTGCTTACATGGTCATTTTTTCCTTTTTCAACACTCATGTATTTAAGTGTGTGCAGCACAACCACAAAAATTTTACTAGCATGTTAATTGATGTCCTGCTTTGCTAATTAGAGGTAACACATTACATGTGGTTTAAGTTTTAAAACTTAGCTTCTTTACACTAGATTTATGCAGACTGTACTTTTCTAATGTCACCATGATTCAAAAGCCTTTTGTCTGCTAATACATTTGATTCGCTAAACTCTTTCTTTACTGGAGTGTTTCCTGTCTCAAATTATACTTTATAATGATGACTACATTTTGCATCATCATCTGATAATTAGAGATGATTTTGATTGTTTGCTTACTATCTATTATTGTCATGATGTAATTTTTTGTTGCATATTTTAGTTTTTGAACTATACAGTGATGTGCAGTGCTAGTGTGATAAGCTAAGATGAGTGTAGTCAATAACTTTTTAATAACAAACAAAATATTATGGCAGCCTTATTGTTTTCAAATTGTTATTAGTGTAGTGCACAGGTAGTAATAAAAATATTCTGATTTATTGTCATAAGTTTCAATCTCATTCAGCAGAGGGAGACTATGAAGCACCTTTGCAGTTGATGAAGTTTTGTAGAAACAAATAGTAATAGTACGGATGCAAAGACTAAAATTGTTAAGTTGAACTTTGGTAGGGCTAATATTGAGAAGATGAGACAAAGTCTAAGTAGGATAGACTGGGATAAGCTTTTAAGTGTGGAGACAGTCGAGGAGCAGTGGAACAGGTTTAAAAATGTTTTACATGTAATGCAGGACAGATACATACCTAAATTTGGAATTAATAGGAAACTAAAAAAAACTCCACGATGGATTAATAAAGATTTAAAAAAGAAGTTGCAAAGGAAAAAACTGCTGTATAAGGCATATAAGACTAATGACTGCAAAGTGAATCGTAGAGCGTATGAAAATATGAGAGCAACCATTAAGAAGGATATCAGAGAGGCTAAAAGACAGTTGGAGAGGAATATAGCAGATAAGGCGAAAGAAGACCCCAAGAGATTCTTTCAGTATTTTAGTAGTAAAAGAACAGTCAAGGAGGAGGTCAAGTTCATCAGGAATAGTAAAGGGGAATTAAAAGATACAGACAATGAAATAGCAGATGCCCTAAACTTACATTTTTCGGAGGTGTTTACAAGTGAGCAAGTGGATAACCTCCCAGAGGTAAATGCAACTACTAAGGAGGTACTGAGGGATTTGGAAATTGAAGAGGGAGAAGTGCTGCTCAGATTAAATAGGCTGAAATCAAACAAATCAAATAATATTTATCCTCGTGTTCTTAAGGAGGCTAGTGAGTACATATATAAACCCTTGACACATATTTTTAGGAAGTCACTGAGCACTGGAGAGATTCCGAAGGACTGGAAAATGGCAAATATCATTCCACTATATAAAAAGGGTGACAGGGCAGATCCAAGCAACTATAGGCCAGTAAGCTTAACATGCATCACAGGAAAATTAATGGAAGGAATTATTAAGGATAAGATTGAGCAACACATGGCAAGGACAGGAGTTATTCTGACCAGTCAGCATGGGTTCAGAAGAGGGAGGTCGTGCTTTACTAACATGTTGGAATTCTATGAGGTTGCAACAAAAGCATACGATCAAAGTGGAGCATATGATATTATTTATCTGGACTTTCAGAAAGCATTTGATAAGGTGCCACATGAGAGGTTGGGCATCAAGTTAAAAGAAGTGGGAGTTCAGGGTGATGTTTTTAGATGGGTGCAGAATTGGCTCAGACACAGGAAGCAGAGGGTGATGGTGCGAGGAACCTCATCAGAACTGGCCGATGTTAAGAGTGGTGTTCCACAGGGGTCAGTGCTAGGGCCGCTGCTATTTTTAATATATATAAATGATTTAGATAGGAATACAAGTAACAAGCTGGTTAAGTTTGCAGATGATACCAAGATAGGTGGATTAGCAGATAATTTGGAATCCGTTATATCATTACAGAAGGACTTGGATAGCATACAGGCTTGGGCAGATTTGTGGCAGATGAAATTTAATGTCAGTAAATGTAAAGTATTACACATAGGAAGTAAAAATATTGGGTTTGAATACACAATGGGCGGTCGGAAAATCGAGAGTACACCTTATGAGAAGGATTTAGGAGTCATAGTGGGCTCTAAGCTATCAACTTCCCAACAGTGTTCAGAAGCCATTAAGAAGGCTAACAGAATGTTAGGTTATATAGCACGATGTGTGGAGTACAAGTCCAAGGAGGTTATGCTCAACATTTATAATGCACTGGTTAGGCCTCATCTTGAGTACTGTGTGCAGTTTTGGTCTCCAGGCTACAAAAAGGACATAGCAGCACTAGAAAAGGCCCAGAGAAGAGCGACTAGGCTGATTCCAGGACTACAGGGGTTGAATTATGAGGAAAGATTAAAAGAGCTGAGCCTTTACAGTTTAAGCAAAAGAAGATTAAGAGGTGACATGATTGAAGTGTTTAAAATTATGAAGGGAATTAGTACAGTGGATCGAGACTTGTATTTTAAAATGAGTTCATCAAGAACACGGGGACACAGTTGGAAACTTGTTAAGGGTAAATTTCGCACAAACATTAGGAAGTTTTTCTTTACACAAAGAACGATAGACACTTGGAATAAGCTACCAAGTAGTGTGGTAGACAGTAAGACATTAGGGACTTTCAAAACTCGACTTGATGTTTTCTTGGAGGAAACAAGTGGATAGGACTGGCGAGCTTTGTTGGGCTGAATGGCCTGTTCTCGTCTAGAATGTTCTAATGTTTCTAATGTTTCTAACAGAAAAAATTATTTACAGTTTCAAACCTCTGTGACTGCTGTGCCGTTTATTTGGATTTTGGTTTAAAAATGAAAATGATTTCATATGTTCAAATCCAGCAGAAAGCCGCAAACAAAGAAATGATCCTGGATCGTTCTGTCATACTCATTCTATGTTTGGAAGTTTATCATTTAATCAGACAATTTTTGGCATTTAATAGAAACTTTGGCAGTTGATGTTTTACATATAAGGTTTTCTACTGAGTTCATCTACAATACATGAAAAACTATTTTTATACAAACTGTAAATAAAGAAATTAGCAGCCTTAATAAATTCATATTTTAATTATCATTGTGAACTTCTAGCAATAAAAATACATGGTCTGCTTCCATAACTTTAAATCTTGTTCCGGTGGAGTGGAGTACAATGTGTTTTGCGATTGATGTTTTGATAAAAGGGTACAGTAATAGCTATGATTTGAACAATTTTTTCTAAGCCTACTTTTTTTTTTACTTGAATGGTTTCCATGTCAGATACTTTTACTTGAGTAAATTTTTGTCTATGCAGCATTGTTTCTGCTTGAGTATATTTTGTTAGTTTTCTTTTCCACCCCTGCAGTCTTAAGACTGTATTTTGGTGATATGTGTATATTTTTAGAAGCTTTTAAGAAGTATACACATTGAATTTGTGTGTGTATGCCTGCATTTGTAGTGTAAACAAAACTGTATTCTAGGATGTTTAGAGGGAGAGGAGACACCTACCATACCAAAAAAAAATTAAAACTTCTGTTGAATTTGACCATGCACAGCACTGTTTACCATTAAATGGACACTTTTATCCTTCTGGAAAGTAAGACTGCTTCGCTGACTAACAGTGAACTTAAAAAAGAGCCTCTTCACAATCACTATCCATATTTCTGCACATGTCTACAAACTGAGTTGACACTGTGGGGTCACATCATGCTAAATCTTTGTGCCTTTCACCCATGAAAAGAAAAGAATGACATTCTCATCTTGCATGATAGTTATTTTCTAGCAGTTTTGTTTTGCTGATAAGTGCTGTCTTTTATTGCCCTCGTTTGGCAAGATCAAAAGAGGAAGATCATGATGCTTGAAGATTCCTGTCTTATGTTGTGATTTCCAGGTTATACTTATGTGAACTTTATACTTGCGTCAGCTGTGGATCACTTTTAGCATTATTTATTATTTTTGAAAAGGCATTTTGAATCATCATGGGAGCTGACAATTTACTAGATTTTTCTCGTGGAAAACAGAATGCTTTTTAAAGTTGCTATTCACATTTTCACAAATTGATTAAGCATTTCTGGCTTTTGGAATTCATTTTTATTTTGATCATTTCTGTACTTTATGACTTCCTGGTGATAAATCCCTCCTAGTTTTTCAACAATTGTTTGACATTTTCATAGCTCTCTTCCTCCTGTAGTTCATTTGCCTTTTGTAATTTTTAAAACAAGCCTTTTATCCCTTGTGAAGGTATAATATCCCAGAGCTAACCACCTCCACCTCTGCTTTGGGCAGCCTCAGGAAGTAAGATATCTTCTGTTGTTGCCTCATGCCTGTGTGTCCCTGCTGTCTTCTTATTTATAATTTTGGTTTCAGCTAGCATGTGCTTTTGCTCATGGATACCCTCCCTGTCTCATACTACAAGAATCCACAGAGCAGAACATGTTCTTTTTACCTGTTTAGATAACATAATAGATTTTGTTGAATGGATTGTTCTCAAATAATAAGTTATCTTTCCTGAATTATAAAAAATATATATATATATTGCTTTATTTTTTAACTGAACTTATGTTATTTTTGTTTGTACTGAATGGCTAAATCACTCTACATGGAAAATATTAAATCAGAGGAAGCTTCCTTTTCATCCAGCACAGTTTCTTTTGGACTTCGACAACTGTGTCATTTGTTATGAGGTTCTAACATCTGGATTTCATTGTCCTGGAGTACTCACTTTGTAATTTTCCAGATCAGCCATTCTTTGACTGTGAGGCCCTTACCGTCTGGCTAAGAATTCATGTTGACTGTCTGGGACAATACCAATACTTCATCTCCTTTTCTGAGCGCATGTAATTTTGTATTTAGATCATGTCGCTCTTTCAGGTCCTCAAGCAGTAATCTCCTTACTGTCCCACCCACCAGACTCTCCACCCTGGGAGGCAGGTCCTTCAGTGCTATAACCCCTCAACTCTGGAACTCTCATCCTCAGTCCCTCCGAGATTGCTCCTCTTTCTGCAGTTTTTAATCTGAACTGAAAACATTCCTCTTCTACGAACTTTTGTCATTTGTGTAATGTTTTTTTTTTTTACTCTGTATGTAAAGCAACCTTGGGTTTGTGAAAGGCGCTCAATAAATGTAACTTATTATTATTTATTATTAATACATCTCACACTGCATGTGATCTTTTGCCTAGGCAGTAAGCTTTTCTTGCAGTCTGGTACTTTCAAATCTTGTATCTCCTTTCAACTTGTTTGTTTGTTAATGCATGGAAGTATTTAAAATTCCTTGCTTTTGATGTAAACATGGTATCCCTTGATCAATCAGTGTTTCATGGGGATTTCCATACACGTGAAACATCTGTCGGTGGCATGCAACATATGCCAGAATTGCTTTTCAGTAAATCTGCCACTTCAGATACCAGTTTGTTATTATTACTAAGATGTATTGGTGGCAATTCTTCATTTTAGTAAGCAGATGTCAGTAAATGATTTGTTCTGCTGTCAAGGGGGCTTATGATGTAACTTACCAGTCGTAACTACTCCTACAGAACTATTTTACTCTTTTCTTTTCTTTCTTTTTTCATTCTTTTTCTTTCAACGTTACTCACAAAGCATGTTCGATTTTGTCGGGCATAATGAAGTCTGCATTGGGCATAAGGAATCAAAGGTTAAATATGTTCTGCAATATTTTTGTATTAGACATTATACAATACAAATGCTTAGAATGATGCTAAGTATTTCTCCCCCTGTTTTCAATATGTTTCATCTTCTTCTTGCACTATTCTTTTTGTAAAAGTATGTAGTGACTTATTTATTGAAAAACATGCTTGGAACTTCTGGTATTAGGTTGCACAGATGTCCTAAAATTATTTTATGAGGCTTAGTGTCACTATTGCTGTCTTACTTAAGGTCACTAAAGTATCTAATCTCACTTCTTAAACTGTACTTTGTGAGCTAACTTCCAAAGCAAGCATTAAGGTTTTAGACTACAATTTATTATGTGGTAGTCACCACTTAGCACTTTCCATAACCCAGCACAAGAGAATTACAATCACACATTTTCCACCTCCATTAGCTTGACAAGAACTTCAGTGCAGAAACAGGGGATGTGTCCCCATTTCTAAAAATGAAATCTGGTGAGCTGAAGCACTGGGATTTCTCCTCTGGTTCCTAGAAGGGTGTAGTCTTGTTAGCCATGGCAGGTTGATTTCTTGAAATCTTATTAGCAACTGAATCTGCAACAGGAGGGCTTAGTATACCACTGTGGGTCAGCCATTACCTAGGCAAGGCCTTGCCAAGTCAGTCATGAATTCTTTGTGTGGCTGTCTCATGTTTTAGCTGTCTTCTTGGATGTCTTAAAGCGTCCATCACCTCAGCTAGGTTTGAGCAGTCATTTATCACCATAAAGGAGGTAAAAACGGGGCAAACCTGAGTGTTAATAACAGGATATATAAGGTGCACTCAGGCATAAAAAGAAATAGACTATGCTGTATTAAGTGATTGTGCACATCATTTTCATGACAGATGTCACCCAACAGTTATTTATTTATCACTCTAGATATCTTATAGACATGCCTCCATTTGTCATAGATGCTGTCTTTGGGTTTGTATTTGTTTTGTTTTTGACTGTACACAATGACATGGAAATTTAGGGGTATTGATAGACTAAGAATGATGAACTGCTGTACCTTTATTTTGTGTGGTATTATTTTAAAGAATATACATTATTTACTGGAAAAGTAAGAAAATAATTTTAGGATAATGCTCAAGTTATAATGTAATCATACAGTAATTTGTAGCATACGTGCTATGTTGACCTGTTCATTTGTTAAACATCAGAAATACATTTGCAAAAGACAAGAAATAATATGCAACTTCAGAGAGATTCGTGTAGTAACACTCAAGGTTACTTAAATTACATTTTTCAGGCTAGTACTGCATCTCACTGGAAATATGTAACGTGTAGTCAAGATGTTAATTTGCAAATTGTTTATTAAGTAATCATATAATATGTAATTAACAAAATTTTCTTTTGACTAAAGTGTGTCACACACCAGGTTAAATGAATAACAGGGTAATATACGAGGTGTGGCAGAAAAGTAATGAGACTGATTTTTTATTTACCAAAGTTTTTATTTTTTTCAAACATCAATGTTATCCCCTTCAAAGTAGTTCCCTTGGGCAGCTACACACCGATGGAGACGTTGTTCCCACTGTTGGTAGCAGCGCTGGAAGTCTTCAACCGGTATGGTCTTCAGCATGTCCGTTACACTCTTTTGGATGTTTTCTAAAGTCCCGAAATGACGTCCTTTGAGGACATTTTTCAGTTTAGGAAAAAGTCACACGGACTGAGGTCAGGTGAATAAGGGGGCTGGGGAACCACAAGAATGCGTTTTTTCGATTGTCCTTCTGCTCAATTGTGAGGTTTTTCGGCACCATTTTGGCACAGACCTTTCGCATGTGCAAATGTTCAGTCAAAATTTGATGAACGGTAAATCTGTTCAAATTTAATTGTTCACTCAACATTCTTAATGTTAAATGACTGTCTGATCTCACAAGAGTGTTGACACGTTCGATGTTTTCATTGGTTTTCAAAGTTGAAGGCCTCCCTGAAAAACTTGAGCTGTTTCCATCTTTTCCAATTTTTCCATCTGCTGCAGACATTTTACTCTCTCACTGTAATACTACCACAGATCTCAGTACACTGTGCTTTCAAAGCAATGCACTCTTAGACACTTTGATACAGCATTTGGAACACAACATTTCAATTAGATTTTTGGAAAATGTATGGGAATTGGCTTTAAATAAAAAAAGCATTCCTTAGCATGTGTAACAGTCTAATTCAGCTCAAACTGTACATGACACACATCTTAATCAATTTAGACTGACAAACATATATTGTAGACAAGATTCAACTTCTCAGATATGTCATCAGGTATCTGCTTTCCCTGTGTCACATGTTTCAGGAATGTCCCCCTTTTTAAATATTATATCAAATAAAATCTTCACCTATCTATGAAAAATACTAGGATTTACAATAAACCTTATTTTGAATGATACATGATGATAATTTACACTGCTCTGCTAGTGTGACATCCGATCTTGCTCTTCTCGTATATCCCACCTATTATAGCACAATGAGAAAATTATATATTTTGTAATTTCAAATCAGAAATACACCTTAAAAGAAATAATTCAAGCTTTTTTGAAATCTAACTAGCCCTTTGTGAGTTTTATGCTTAACTAAGTAATTGAATAAGCCTAAGAATTCTTAACCTTCTTGTTATGTCTTTGAATGATCACTTGATAGTTCTTTTCCAGTTCTGTAATAACATATTGATGTGTAATATATGTAATGGTATTTTTAAAGCTATGAGTAATAGAAAAAGATAAAAAAGTGCCATTAAATGACAGTGTGTTTATGCAACTTTTATAGTCAACTTACCAGCTTGCCTCATATAGTATTGGCATTATTTTCAATTTGAGTTTCACTTTTAAGCTTACTGTTATCATGGGATGGTTCCTCTGCCGAGTCTGCTGCCAGACAGTGTCCATCTGTGACATAACGTCTCATTCCTGCCTTCAACAGCATAAGAGAAAGTATGTGGAAAGGGACCGTTGCAGTGACTAGTGATTTGTTTCAAGTAACTCACTTTGTCCTACTCTTTACTTCTTTTGACCTTTAAAATCTTATCTTTGAATTTCATAGCAAGTAAGGAGCTGAGGAACTTTTTACTACTATTTATGTAAGCTCAGATCTGTTCAAATTCAGGCATATCGTTATTCTGAAAAATGCTGTGATGGTTTTACCACAATAAGACTACATATTCTTTGCAAATACTATTAAATTATTGAATGTAATTGACCAGGGCAAGGGTGGCTCTGGGTGGGAAAACATCGACAAAAACTGCAAGCTTTACAGAACAAATGTTAAATCACAGAACACAACCTGTATGCATTATTGCAGACTTTGTAGTAAACATTGATTGACTTTTTTACTGTTGAAACCCACTAGGCTAGTTGTCTCATAGACTGTTATCAATGATCACATTGTACCAAAGTCTTGACATAAAATGGCTCAAATCCAGTAATGCTCAAGTAGACCATTTCCCTTAAATTAACTCAACTTTCTTTTTTTAGGATGAACAAATTAATATTATACCTGTTTTGATCATCAATATATTGTGGCAATGATGTTCTTCTTTCAATAGATGAAAGCTTTCCTTCTTTTAAAATCAGTTCCTTGCTTGATTAAAAACTCTTATTTAGGATAGAGGAACTACAACGGCAACAACATCATTTATTTTTAATTCACATTTTCATGCAAAGCATGTAGCTTAAAGTCCTTTACAATATGTTAAAAAAATTAAAATTAAAATTCTTAGATAATAGCCTGCTATATATTTCATGCTGCATTGCTAAGCACATAATTTTATTACTATTTAAAATTTTTGTGCATAGTATAAAAAATACAATGATTGAGTGATTAAATAATCAATATATTAATAGTTAATATTGTGTGTATAATGTAACATCTGTCTCTGATAGACATAATGTTAGAAGTTATTACAACATTGAATCACATTGGACTTAGTCTAGCCTTTTGGACACTGATCAACAGAAAAAGACTCTTTAAAGTCAAAGTGAGATCAGATCTCTGCAAAGTGGTCTAAATTAATTATAAATTTAAAATACAACATAATTTTTCATTTTTTTTTAATATGACGTGTAAATCATGGCTGGTGCAACTAATTGGTTTTAGAAGTCACATAATTAATTCAATGGAGACCACTGTCTGTAGTTAAGGGCTTTCAATTGATCATAGTATAAATGCTCCTGTATCTGGAAGATCCAGTCCCTGATGAATCAGTATGGAGGCCTAACCTATGCAATGAACACAAAAGAACACACCGAAAATCACAAGGCAGGAGATGGACAAAAGAAAAATATCCAAGCCACTGAATATCCCTTTGAGTCCACTTAAATCAACCATTAAAAAATGGAAACTGTAAATCTGTCTAGAGAAGGCCATACACAAAAACTTAGCAATCATCGTAAGAAGACCAGTGAGAGGGGCCACCAAGACTATGATAACTCTGAAGGACATTGCAAGATGCAGTGGCTGAGATTGGAGAAACTGTTTCCCTGGTGCTTCACCAATTGCAGCTTTATGGGACAGTGGGAAAGAAAAAGCCACTGTTGAGATAAATAAATAAAGAGAGTTTGCCAAAAGATACATGGGAGGCTCTGACGTCTGCTGGAAGACAGTTCTATGGCCTAACAAGTTCGAAATTGAGCTTTTTGGCCATTGGACTAAACTCCATATTTCCTTAAAGCCAAACATTGCACATTATCAAAAACATGCCATCCCCACCCGAAAGCTTGGTGATGTAGCACAATGTTGTGTGGATGTTTCATACCAGGAAGTGCTTGTGAGGGTAGAGGGTAAAATGAATTAACCAAATTACAGGGAAATCCTAGTGGCAAACTTGATGTAGTCTGCAAGGGGGCACAATGGTAGCACTGCTGTCTCGCAGAAAGGAGATCATGGGTTCAATTTCCAGATCCTCCCAAATAATGAGAGAAGCATTATTTAAATGTAAAGAATTATTATTTGTGGCTGGACTTGAAAACTGCTGTTCACTCATGAGCCCTATGCAATCTGACAGAGCTTGAGCAGCTTTACAGAAGAGAATGGAACAAAAAATTCATTGTGAAGACATGCAAAGCTGATAGAGACCTGAGCACAGAGATTTAAGACTGTCATGTCTGCTAATGGTACATCTACTAAATGCTAACTTGAAGTGGGTAAATTATTTATTATAATTAATACTATAATTAATTTAGAACATTTCAGAGATCTGTTTTTTACTTTTACTAGAGTCCTTTTTCTAATTAAAGAAAATGGTCATGAGATGTAAACCTATTTCATATTGCTATGTTCTCTTAAAATATGAAATAATTCCAAATAGAGTACCTTGGTCTTCATTTTAGTGTTATTAGAATTCACCACCTGAAATTGTGACATTATGTTTCAGAGGCTACTGCTGCTTCTGTCAAACAGCTTGAGGAGACTGCATTTAATTCTCAGGATGATTATTGTTAAGTTTTTCTTGTGGTTTTAAGGGGTTTTTTTCACCCTGCATGTTAGGTCAAGTAGTGTGGCAGAATCAGCAACCAGCCAGAAGGAAGCTTGTCCATTGTGTCCTTTATTTACTCTTCAGCAAATGCTTGAATAGGGAGTATTCCTGTCACAGCAGTCTACTAAAGGACAGTGCCCTGAGCAGAGGATGTCAGCAAATGGAACATATGTCTATATTTATATTCAACTGAATTTACATAACAGTGTTGAATTAATGCATACACATCACCTGACATTTTACTCTTATTGGTTTGTTGGTTTACACTCCCATCATCTGATTGTTTCATTAGCTTACATACCCAAATAGCATATAAATCAATATCTAAATAAAAGACTACTATATTTGTACTATATTCTTGGTCCTTACAATACTTTTCAACACTTCTTGAGTTCCTATATGTGTGACATCTGTCAAGTCTTATTGGATACATGATAGCCAGACAACATCTTGAACTATCAACCAGGACCTTCTTGTTCTTTCTCTTTACTTGTCCTTTATCTGGTTTCCTGATATGCTTGAACAGATTTCTGGCATTTATTAACCTTTTTATACTACTTCTAAGATAGATGCTTATTTTAATGTGGAAAGCATAACAAAACACTTTATGTGCAATAACTATATTACCCTTAAATGACTTTGTGAACCCTAAGGGGTGGGTTATACCTAACGCTCAGAACGTTTTTGCGGATGCATCATGGCTGCCACATGTTCCCAGTGCTCTTCGTCCTCTGAGTACGTCAGAAATTAACGCAACGTGTGCACCAGCAAAAATTTGGGCGGTGTGTGTGTTCCAGTTTTGGTACGTCATGTCGACATTGTTGGTTACTACATCTTCATAGTGACAAACAGGCCTGTCAGAACAGCTGGCTTCAACTCGCCCACTCATTGAAAGTGGATCTGAAAATGTGCAGGATGAAATAAAAGCAAATTTGAAACAGATACGTCTGTGCGAAATGGAAAATTGCAGAGAAAAGAAGTGTGGATTCAGCCATTGCAAGATAATACAGTGTGATGGCAAACCGCTTTGCAGCTACAATTGGATTAATGTACGTGGTTCAATGTTTGATGAATGGTTTGATGCTGTGAACCAAATCATCAGGCTTAAATGCTGAATTATCAAAGTATTCAAGGTGCTTTACTTCATCCGTTTCTCGCATAGGGTAATAAAAGCGTTTCCTATTCCCCATCGTAATGACATGATACATTTAAAGGACACACATACCGTCATCTGTGTTGCTGTCTTTTTTTGCCACCCTCACAACAGCATCTCAAACTGGCACATGGAGGAATCTTCCAGATTTACACAAAGTACGTGCGCAAGTATAGTCAGTACACTACTTGCATAGCAGCAGTGTCCACAAGCGTCAAGTATATTGCAACCTTATGCCTCATTTTTCTTCCACACTAGGGACTCTAATGTGGTTAGGAATAAGAGAATATGGATGAGTGTTCTTTGTGATGGACTGACACACTGTCTTGTGCCCAAAACTTCTGGGATATGCTCCTGCTCTTTGTGATGCTATAATTGAAATAAGCATGACTCTCACAAGGATCTAAAGTGAATTAAGAGGAAGAAAGTTGTGGTTTGTGTTGGCCAACTCAGAATCCAGATATCAACTCAAAAGTGCCTATCAGGCCCTGCCTAAAGTGAGCTGTTTATACATGCCATTCTAACAGGGAGTTTACTAAGGTGGAATGGGCAAAAACTGGTTGGGAGTCAGAGAGAATTGAGTAGTAACTATAGAAAGCATTTGATTGCTTTCCAGGCTGGTAAAAGATGTGCCTTTGCTTAATATGCTTAAGATACATGAACTTGTGTATTTGGGCTAATTCTCATTTGCAGTGTCTCTTTCCACTGCAAGCATTAAATTCTTTTAACAATGTTAATGTTAAATCCAATTAACATAATTTGTGGGTATAGACCCTCTGTTATACTTAACTCTGTTACTTAATAGCTGTATTTATTTTCTTTCTACAGATCAACTTTTAAAGAATTTGCTGATAAATATGGAAGAGACCAGCGTTTCAAGCAAGTTCAGAAAAAGAAGGACCAAGAACATTTCTTTAATCATTTTATAAACATTCTGAAAAAGCGAGATAAGGAAAATAGACTGCGTTTGAGGAAGATGAGATGAAATGGATCAAGTTCTGCAATAAAAAGACTTCACATACTGTGACAGGATCGGAAACCACTAAACTTAGTCATTCATTTTTTAAATCCAAATTAAAATTTAAGAGACTACCACAAATCAAAACAATACTTTCATATTCCTGTAAATCTGACACTGTTTTCAGTTTTCTAATGGCAATGTGAAATTCAGTTATGAATTAAGTTCATTCTCAAAAGTTTAATCTGTTTCATATTGAAGCTCTCTTTTATAAAATCATTGTTTTATGCATTCAGATTGCCATGAAATTATTCAATTATACATTAGATATGCAAATCACATTGCATCATATAAAAATGAATTATATTATGGCTGTAGGTTTATAATTAAAAAAAAGCAATCCATATTTTTGAATATTTATGATTATCTTCGACATCTATGAAAATGAAAAGACAATTTTGTTTTGATAGATTCCCACATTATTTGTTGTCTTACATTGTGTTATTGCTAAAGGGCGAGCAACTCATTTAAGTGTTTTGTCTCATTTGTCATGTGTGGATGACAAGAATCCATTGGGCATTTGAACTAACAGGAATGTTTTAAACATAAAAATGTGAATATTTAATACAAAGGGGTGGTAGAATTTTAAAGAACAATTGTGATAATGTACTGAATTGAAAGTGGTGTTTGTTTGTTCAGCTGCCATGTAAAATATATATTACATGTGTTATTTAGTAGGAAAAACTTTTATAATTATATTGAACATTAAGTGTTTCTGATATCATACAAGTGATTAAAAAGGGAGATAAACCTAAAATATTTTAGTACAAAAATGACATTATTATGCTTATTTACTACTTCTGCATCAGTCATCAATAATTCTGATGCACCTGCATCTTAACTTGTATCATGCAGTTTTGGTTCAAATTGGTAGTTTATCTTACAGTGGAAACCTAAATTACACAAGATGGTGTGAAAGCCAGTGGTGTGTATAGATGAAGTCAAACATATGCTTCCTGGATTCCTATTACTCAAACTATTTTCTAAATTCCTTAACCTTTAATTTAAATTAATTATTGTAATCTCCTTTTTTGAAGAGTGCAACAATGGTTTTTATCCTATGAAAAGAGAAGTATTAATTTGTACCTCCTTCCTACCCAGGTAGCAGACTGACTGTTCCTCATTTTTTCTGACATGCCCCTTCACTTTTTCACATTTTGATATGTTGCACCCTTGTGCTAAAATAATTTACATTAATTTTCCTCTCTACAGTACATCGAGCAATGCTCAATACCCCAGAATTACAAAGTGAAAACAGGATTTTAGAAATTTATGTACAGATTTATTGGTGTATGGATAAATTTTGCAGATTTATTAAAGATAAAAAACTGAAATATCACATTGAATTGAGTCTGTAGGCCCTTTACTCAGTATATATTTGAAGCCCCTGTTGCGGTGATTACAGCCTGCAGTCTTATTGGGTGGACACGACAAGCTTCCCACAACTGGATTTGGGGATTTTCCATCATTCTTCTCTGCAGGTCTTCTTCAGGCTCTGTCAGGTTGGATGGAGAACGTTCTCTCCAGAGATGTTCAGTTGAATTCAAGTTCAGGTTTTGGATGGGCAACTCAATGACATTCCAGGCAGTTGTCCCAAAGCCGCTCCTGTGTTTTATTTGCTTTGTGCCTAGGGTCATTCTCATGCCCAGTCTAAGGTCCAGAATGCTTTGGAGCAGGTTTTCATGGAGGATTTGTTCCTCTTTTCCTAAGTTTGTCTAGTCTCCAGTTCCTGATGCTGAAAAACAACCTTAGAGCATGATGTGACTACCACCATACTTTACTGTTGGAATGGTATTTCGCAGGTGATGAGCAGTGTCTGGTTTCCTGCAGGCATGAAGTTCATCTTGTTTTTCACAGTCTGAGAGTCCTTTATGTGCCTTTTTGCAAACTCCAAGCAGGCCTCCTTGTATCTTTCACTGAAGAGAGGTTTCAGTTTGGCCACTCTGTCATAAAGCCCAGATCGGTAGAATGTTGCAGTAGTGGTTGTCCTTCTGGAAGTATTGCCTATCTCCACAAAGGTTCACTGGAGCTCAATCGGAGTGACCATCAGGTTCTTGGTCACCTCTGTTAACCTGGCTCTTCTCTACCAGTTGCTTAGTTTGGCTGGGCAGCCAGTTCAGGGAAGAGTCATTGTTGTTGCAAACCTCTTCCATTTAAGAACTATGGAGTCATCACCGTGCTCTTGGGAACCATCAGTTCTGCAGATTGTTTTTCTGTAGCTTTCTCCAGGTCTGTGCTTTGACACAATCCTGTCTCTAAACTCTTCAGGCAATTTCTTCGACTTCATGGATTGGTTTTGCTCTAATACACATCACCATCTATTGGACCTTCTATAGACAGGTGTGCACCTTTCCTAATCAACTCCCATTGAATTGACCACAGGTGAACTCCCAACAAGGTTTGGAAAAATGTGAATATTGATTAGTAGAATGTGATGCACTCAAGTGTCTTAGCAAACAGTCTGAATACTTGTATGAAAGTGATACTTTAGTTGTTTATTTTAAACTAAAATCCTATTTTTGCTTTGTCATTCTAAGGTATTAAATGTTGTTTGATGTGGGGAAAAATGAACTTAATTGATATTAGCATAAAGCTGCAGCATAACAAAATGTGAAAAAATTGAAAGAGACAGAATACTTTCTGAATCCACTGTATTTGCAGCTGAGTTGGGGTTACAACAAGATGACCTCGAGGATTTCAGTTCAGGGTCAGGTCTGCTGATCTTCTGCAGTGGCATTATCCTTCTAGGTGGCCATCTTGGATAAGTCCCTGTGAAAGGAGCTCTGCAATCCTTGTGGAGCTTTCGGAGGTCTAAATCATGCCTTAATAGTTTATCAGTTATTCCAGGTCATTCATAAAGGTCAGACAGCGGCAAGGTATCACAATAGGCGTCTCTTCTTTGTGCAAGCTTTAAATGTTTAGTTAAAGCTAAATGTGCTGGATGGTTTTACAGCCTTCAAAGGACATTACAATTTCTTTTGTCATGGTGTTTATTACCTTTTACTCTGTATTTGTAGTGTTGAACATTTTAGAATGTAATGGTTTGTAGAAAAAATTAGTTATTTGCCCAATCAAGTAATATTTCAGATAACTGCAAACATGATGTCTCTTCACCATAACACAACTGTGCTACAAGGGTGACAGCTTCTGTTTCTTAGACAGAAACTGGACAACACTCCTCAGATGATGTGAGTCAGCACCTTCCTAGTCCTTTCTTTGGTGCATTGATGTGGACAAACATGCTTACCATTTTTACTCGTGTACCACGCGCCCTCGTGTAAGACGTGCATCCAAATTTTTACAAAGAAAATCACGAAAATCATTTTGCTCTGTGTACGACGCACGTTGTGATTGTATAGGAAGTGTTTAAAGAGAGAGAGCGTGAGCAAGCGAGCAAGCAGAAGAAGTAAACATTGCAGAATTACATTTCCTTGTGTATGATGTACACCTGATTTTCTAATGCTAATTTTTGGGAAAAAATGTGCGCGTGGTACACGCATGGTAATTTTACTGAGCACATTGTTATAGTGAACAATAAGTTGTGTCATTACTGTGTATTCCAATTATTAATATCTATATTTCATTGGAGAAAAGGTATGTTGAGTGAATTGTTGAAATTATGCAGAGGTGACAGTTGATCACACTAGCTTACAGTTCAACAACCCATCTTGTAGGCTGCATAAGCTAAAAATGGTTTCTGATGTTCTTAGCAGATAAACTAAGCATGAAACCATCCTAATAACACTTCACCGCTGGCTTGCTAAGACAGCTTTGGCCGTTTTGTTTTACTTCTGTGCCAGTCTTCTAATGTTTTTACCATCAGTGTGTCGGGATTCATGCCTACATAAAATTTAGTTTTCTGTAAACCTAATCACATTTTACCAATGTGAATTTGGCATTATGTGTTGTTTCAGAGTGAGGAAGATGGTTCCTTAATGATGAAGTGTTCTCCATTTCAGGCAAGTAAAGGTAAATGCTTTGAAAGCAATGCACATTTGTTTCTTAAATAAATTAATGTTATCAGTATTTGTACCAAATTTTTGGAATAAGGCCCCGGCTCACCCAAATGTTAAGATAACACTAGTGCCAAAAGTAGCCTTTTGTTTTGGCTTCTTTGTGAAGGGAACTTCTAGCCCTATCAGTAACTGAAGTTGTTTTCTAATGGAGTCTCTTGATTTTTCATTATATTTCTCCAAAATATTCTACAAATTACTATGCCCTGCCAAAACAACATAATTGCCACAGCCACTCTTAAATTTGGGAATGTCCTCCCAAATTTAAATTAATTCTTAGTTAACATCTACTGTATTTAACAGCTAAAATTGAGAAACACAGTTCAAAGCTTGTGACACATCTGTAAAGGCAGTCAATAAATGGAGGACCCAGCGTACATTTCTACTTTCTGCTTGAACATTTATAGGTTTTCATTTATTATGGCTCTCCAAGAGACCAGCCACCTGTGGAAAATAAAAAATCTAAAAAGGAAAAACATCTGTTTAACAGCGTCTTAAGTTCCACAAATACATTAAGAGTCACCACCTCACCAGATCAAAATATAAAAAGAATTTTAAATAATTTCACTGTTGGGAAATCTGTAGTTCATGAGGGGAAAGTGATTATAATTTTTTTAATACAAGCTCTTGTTAAGATTTAAAAGCAAGGTCTTGATCTGGTAGTTCTTTCTAAACTAAATGTCTAAAATGAAAGAGAACCAAAAGACAACCCAGAATATCAAACCAACACGTAGCTTTCCTTTCCTCTTCTGTTGAGTCTTAAAATGTTCTTTTTTTGTTTTCCACTCTCTAATCAGTAGAATGTGTTTCTTTTTATAAACAGGAAGTTGTTCTGGGTTATACCCATTTTAAGCTTTGTTTTCTTTTTCTTTCAAGAGGAAACATTATTCTTTATTCCTAATTATTGGTTGTTTTCTGGTTTCCGAAATGATACATTTCAAAATGGTAAATTCTTCTTCCTTTATCACTTGAACACATATGTTGTCCTTATTCATCTTTCTGCCTACACACAAAATATTTTTTTAATATTTTTTCTTTCAAAAAGTTTTCACAAAACTTTTTTTTCCTGTTCTGTCCTGTTTTTAGCCTGGCTGCACAAGCCAAATTGGCTCCCTTTTAGACCTGATGGCACCCTGAAGTGATGAATTTGGATTAAGTACAGGCAAGAATGGAGGGATCAGTGCCCAGAGTCTCCACATGCTTAGGTCATTATCGACCGCCATGTCATAGAGCAATAGTGTTTACAAAGTCATTGTCTGCCACAATTCAGTCAAACAAAGGAAAAATAAAAATAAACTTTTAATCACAGAAAAACTCAAAAAAGGCATTAAATTGTTCCTAAAGGAATACTCCCCCATTGTTTTATATTTTACTTACCCCTTGTAGATTATAAAGATGGCATAGAAAATATTTTATTTGCATATTTTCAAGAACAGAAGTCTTGCATTGGTCATCAAACAACAGCAAACAAAAAGTCCATTAAAAAAAAATCTCACATTAATTGTGCCGCATAATCCTCCTCAAGTCGTCCAGTTTTATGCTCACAACATCCCAAACACGTGTATTTTTACTAAAATATTTTTTCATCAGACAATACTGGAATTAGCTGTCAGAAACTAGGGGTGGGGGTTGATTTGTTTTCGATCCTATTTTTGTAAAAATTGATTTATTTGCATGGAATGTTGTGTGGGTTTAATAACAAATAAAAAACTAAAACACACATCTCGGATATGCACAATCTGAGGAGTATTCTCTTTTGAGTTTTCACTCGCTTTTCTTTAACTTCACTTTTCGGTGAACTTTGCCCTGCCGACATCGTGTGAAACGCAGTCTTAGCGAATGAATAAGCTGTTACTAAGCTGAACAATGAAGGGAGGGGTGCAGGACTTCAAATGCTTGGACGTGTTCGGAAGCGTACTCCATTTTACTTCTTGAGAGCGCACTCCAAAGTGACTAAATGTAACACTACTTTCGAAATAATACAAGTGTTTGGAACGTTGTGAGCATACAACTGGATGACTTCACATGTAGATTATGCAGTATGAGTAACATAACAATTTCCTCATGGACTTTTTAATATTGTTTGCTGTTGGTCACTATAGACTTATATTGTATCAGAATTTTTTTTTAACCTTCATTCTGCATGAAAACATAAGAATAAAAATTTTTCTAAACCATTACTACAAACTACATAGGGAATGTAACATATGGAAAAAAAATTACATTTTTAGGAGGAGTGTTCCTTTAAGGTGTGAGGACATTTGTTGGGAAATATGCTATTACATACTTAAGGTGGATGTTTCTGTCATGGGGACTGATTTACAAAAGGAAAGGATTTTTGAGACTGCACAGAAGCTCACATACTCTCTTTTCTGAGATGGGTCCAACTGCAGACCTCCGGACCTCCACGATTCAGCAGCTCCGCTTGACAGCCAATTTGATTGCTGGTTTTTGTCACTTGGTTTACTTGTCTTGAGTCAGGTAACCCTCCGTTAACCCTAATCGTAACCATAGTGTAACTAGGAGTTATCAATGATATATACTTACGTTTAAGTTCTCCCTCAAATAAGTCATGGCTTGATTGTACCATATAATTTCAGGTATTTTATAATGTTGGTCATATAAGTCGAATGTGGAAAACTCATGCTATTGGTCCAAGGGATTATGATATTCTAAGGCCCACCTGAGAGAGTAACCACGGAGCACACTGTCTTTTTTTTTCTATGTATTGTGCCTACTTGACCACATAGTAATACCCAAACTATTCCGAAGCAACATTTGCACTTTTTTGTGTATCTCACACCCTCATACACCTTTATCACAAGAGCATCCCTTATCTATGATGGAGTGTTCGATCAGAAGAAAATGTGAAGCTGGTTTTAAACTAAAAGACGTTGAAGTGGTGAAAGAAATTGGTAACTGCGCTGCTGCAACAAAATTCGATGTGTCTGAGAAACTGGTGTGAGGTTTGAGGAAGCAAGAAGATGTAAAAATATATATATACTAGCCATGTGCGCCCAACTACGTTGCGCGTGTTAAAGTTGTCTGTGAAGGGCTCCCTGTTTAAATGCGGCTGCCAGTCGTGAACTGGGCCCTTCGTCGCACAGCATTATAATTTTTTATAAGGGAAACAAAATTACAAAAGAAAACCCTTGGACATTGATTCGATAGGAACGACCTACTCAGAATCATTGTCCGAATAGTAATTATGTGGTGGTGTAGGAGCATTTCTGCTTCTGTCCATTCACAGTCCGTCTTGTTTTCACGACGCTGTCGATTCCTCTCACGATCTCTTCTCAACCTTTCTCCAGTCTCGCAGGTTGCTTTGTTTCAATCCAAAGAGTAAGGCAATATACACGGAGCAATGGTTATAAAAGGGGGACACATAGGTATCCAGGCTCTTTAAAGCATAAATAGGGATCACTTCACTGACATGTGAGCAAGGCACGGTACAACTGTGAGATGCGCAGCACTCGCCGGCTACAACGTAACAATAATAATTTCCGGAACGTGCTGTTACATTGTCTTTCATTTTACCCAGTGTCTTTCTTTCATTCATATGTTACGTAGGCACATACCTTTTATCTTCGGCAATCTCATTCTCTAACCAGGCCTCAGGAGCTAACCAGCGTAACACTGTCCACCACCCCTTTCATTATTCCGACACATTGTTGACATCCGTGAGTAACAACAACGTACTAAACTGGAAGGTGGTCTACGCATGCGTGGAATTTGCGGACAAAGATCAAGATCTAAATGAAGATCTCTTTAGTTAATTTAAAGCACAACAATTTGTTTAGTTTGAATGTCTGTGTTTTGAGGTGTGACTGGAGTACTACAGTCTTCAGTAGTATAAGCATGGAGGATATTCTTAATGCAATGCCTATGTTTTAGCTGTCTCTCTACTGCCATCTAGTGCTGCTTCTTCTAATTCATTCGCGGACAAACAAAGATCAAGATCCAAATGAAGATTATATATAGAGATATATATATATCTAAGTGTCATATTTTTGAACAGGCGTACAAGTCAGGGTCTGATTTTATGTTCGATTTTTCAGGTTTCAAGACCCAACTTTTTACGCAAGAATATAAGGTAATAAAGTGACAACTTCCTCAAAGGAGTGGAGCTCTGGAGGTCCACAGCTAGAGTCTACTGAAACCAAGCCCCCTGAACATATGTGATATCTCCTCAAGCCCTTCATCTTATCACGCCTCTTCGGTGCATTGACCATAAAGAATACACCCCTTCGCCAGCTCAATAGTATCATTTTGGCCCCCAGTTTTCCCTTGAAGCAATCAACAAGCACAAAGACAGTGTATTCCATGGTGTCCTGACCCTTCTTTCTTTTATTGTGTGCTTTATTAATACACCCAAGAAAAAATTGCCAGGTAACTCTTATACATGCATAGACCATGACAATTTGGAAACATTTTTTATCAAACACCAAAAAATTAATCTGCAGATACATGCTATAACTGTAAGTTGTCTCATTCTTATGAATGATTAATTGTTGGGTACTCCACCTTTCTAGGTTGGGACTAAGACTACAGTTTTTATATGTGCTTTGACTAAACAAAGCTATAAAAAAAAAACTTTCATTCCTATAATGATGCCAGAAAAACTATTTCTTTAACAAATCCCAAGACAACTTTACTGTTAAAATTGGACTATATTAAAAAAAGAATGATGACAAAGAATAACTCTTATTAAAATCTAATAAAGCAGAGACACTCATTTTAGAACAAAACATACCTGCCGCCTCTAATATTTTTAATTTCTTTGGGTCTGTTTTATCCCAGCATCAACGTGGAGCACATGAGCTTCCTGCATTTGCCTTATTCTGCACTTTTTGGATAGAAGACTTAGTTAAAGTGTTGTGTTGGCCAAATTAAAAACAGCTTTTGTATTTTAACACATATGCTGTGATATACATAACCAACCTCAGGAGTAACAGAAACAATTTTTTAATTGAAAAAACATAACTCAGCCAGTAGCCAGTAGCCCTGCTCACTGCACCGGTATGGATGCTACATAAAACAGCAGCAGGTAAACTGTGACGTTTCTAATGTACCAGAACATTTTGAATGTTTGAATAGATTTTTTTATATCCAAAAAAAAAAACGTGAAATACCCATCAGCCTTTGGCATGACCTTAATATTACCAATCTTCTACTACTATTATTCTATGAATTAATTTATCCAGTTTGTTCTGGCATTATCTGAACGAAAACCCCTCAGTGCGCCTCCCCCTTAATATTGAGGGAGATGCTCAGTGGGGCTTCCTGTTGATAAAATGAAAGGTGCAAAAAAAAAGTGGATGATGGACAGCACAACTGGACTCTTTTTACTATATTATTATGTTTGGACTGTTTTGTATATATAATGTTTGCTGTGACTCATGCACTATTAAAAATGTAAAATGAGCATTACTTGATAAAGTTGTATATTTGCCCTGACTGCAGAGTATATTGTTTAATTGATTAGAGTTTTGTACGCTGTGTGTGTGTGTGTATATATATATATATATATATATATATATATATATATACTGTATACTGTATATATATATATATATATATATATTCCCAGCATTGTAGAAGGCGACATTTCAATATTTCTGACTAGCTGAAATACCCGGCATTGTCCAGGAGGAAAACAAAGTGTGTGTGTTTTGTTTTTAATTGTTTGAGAGAAATATAATAAAAAAAACATAACTTTAAAAATAAAAATAAATTAACAAACAATGAAGACTCACTAATGTGCTTGTCTTGCGGCCTTGTATGTATGTTATCATCCAGTTGACGTGCGGAACCAGCCAACACTATTTAATTTCAAAAGCAACAGGGGCGCAGTGCTGCACAAATATAAAGAATGCTGGCAGTCACCTCCAGTTTGCCCTCTTGTGGTCGTTCTGAGTGTCAACTGAATGATAACATTCATACACGACCGCAAGATCACCTCTCATCCTACCCAGAAGGGGGTAGGTTAGGGTTGATTTCACCCTACAGTAATTTTAGTCGACCAATGAGTAATGTGTACCAAGTTTCATGAAAATTGCTCCAACCGTTCAGAAGTGATGCTGGAACATAAATACACACACACATACAATGACATATATACAGTGTATATATATATATATATATATATATATACACAGTATATATAGACAATGGCCCTGTCAAAATTTTTATGGGCAGTACGGTAAATTGTCATCACTTGTAAATTTTAAGCAATGGCTCCATAAATTTCCTTCAAACAATGTTCCATGCAAAACATGACAATGCAAAAATATCTACAGTGTAACCTTGAAGTAATTTCCCCCATAGGATTGTATGTAAATACAATTAATCCATTCCGGACCGTACGAGATGTATGTAAATATTTTTTTTTTTAAAGATTTTTAAGCACAAAAATAATTATTCCATAGAATGCACAGCGTAATAGTAAAGTAAATGTAAAAACATTGAATAACACTGAGAAAACCTTGAACAGAGAAAATTAACATTGCAAGAGTTCACGCTATAGCCTTACGAACTGCTCTCTGTAAACACTTTTTTAATGAGTTTTAAGCACAGGGAAAAAAATGAACATTTGAAAAATCAGTAATTTATACAAAAACTAACCATAAACAACCAAGAAAACTAAACCTTGCATGAGTTGAGTTCTGGCATGAAGGAAGTGAGGAGGAACTGGGTGGAGAGGAGATTACAGTTTTGAGGTAAAGTCTGTGATGATGTGGTTTCGTTGCATGCTCCCATCTCGCTTCCGGGAGCCCTTAAACCCCTCACCATTGGTAATGTTACCGATGAGCACGACAGTGAGGCACTACTGTACAATGGAGCAATCGGATGGTGCAAAAAGTGCCTAGTGCTTTTATTAAAATCAACAATCAAAAACAAAGTTCAAATTAAAGTGCAGTGCTTTCAGAATCCTTCAATAAATAAATGATCCCATAAAAACAGAAGTGAAGTGGAGGTTAAAATCCAATAGAAAAAAGTCTTCATTAAATACGAGATTAAAACAGTGCTCGAAGCAGTCTCTTTAAAAACAAGCCCAGTGCATTCTTTTACTGCTTTCTCAGCCTTACTGCCTTCTTTAACTGCCTCCTTGCTCGCTCGCTCGCTCTCTCGCACTCTCTCTCTCTCGCTCGCTCACTGTCTTGCTGCACAGGGAATGCACAGGGAGAGACTGTACACATGCGGAAATCATCGGCACGTACGAACCGGAAGGGAAACTGGCTTGTTTGTCACCCAAGAGTGTGGTCGTGAACAGATGCAAAACTTTGGCAAACTTTTTGGTTGTAATCCGATTTGTACATGGTCCAAGACGTTCATGACCTGAGGTTCCTCTGTATTTGGGTTTGCTTGTGATATGTTCAACTACCCACCCACTCATGGCACTTGTGCTGTTTATGAGCATTCTTCCTGCTTTTGTCTGCACAATCTTCCAATGTCTGCCATATCTGTGCAGCCAGGCAGTCCTCCTCCTAGGTGGGTGCATTCTTTATTCTTCATAAGTCTGTTTAGTTCGTCCATCTCACCGAGCATCAGCAGCATGCCTAATTCTTCTCTCATAGTATTGCTGAGGCTAATTAAAAGTATCTTATTTTCACTCTTTAACTCTTCTTCTGAATTCTTCTCTTTTAAAAGTTTTTCTGTTAAACGATCCCAGTTACCAAACTGAAACATCCAAGAAGCTTACCTGGATTATTACAATGACTTAGCTGACATAGAGCTGGCCAAACTACACCTAGATGGTTGATACATCGACCTAAGTTGAAATACCTTCTTTAATCTTTTTGCATAATCTGCTGAGCCTCCATTGTTAAGATGTTGGGGGGCACTTGGCATAATTTTATTCCATTTGTAACTTTGTGCTTCCTGTTTCTTTTTTGATTGCCACAGTGGTTTATGTGTTATCAATGTATTTTTCAATATAAAAACTGTCTCTCCTGAGTAATCATTCAGGGTGTTGTTTCCCTTCCCAACAGGTGTCTTCCCTGAGACAATACAACTGGTACACACATATTCAAGACCTTGAGAATACAAGTGGAAATCCTACTGCTTAGCTAAATAGAGAACTTTGCATATCCAGCATGCAGTCTGGCTGCTATCTGTATGACCAGCTTTTCTGATTTTTGTTGGAAAACAGGACAGGACAGGAAATCTGTATAATCACTGTATTTAAAGCAATTGCACCTTTGAGCACAAGTTTTTTTTTTGTGCTCCTTAGGAACAAATTTGTGTAGGCAGGCACTTACGTTAATCACAGAGGCAAAATAAACCAAGTCTAGACTTTGCTACGGTGTTGTTTTTCCCTGAGACTCCCTGCTGTTATTTCAACCTGCGCACCTTAGCAGCAAGCATACTACAACTGACAAATGATTATTCTTTTAATTTTGTGTCAGATGACTCATGTCAGGCAGGAGATGTCTATTTATGCTATTTGTAATTCACTCAGCAACATCCTGAGACCATTTGTATACAAACAGACAAACCGGTTTGAGTTTTTTTTGATAGCCAGTAGTTTCATTATTCTTTACCTTTTTGTAATTTTAAGTGACTGGGTAAAATTTATCTCATGGCTTAAAAAATAATTTTCTGGTACTCTTAAAAGAAACCAACAAAAACTTGATTACTAAAAGTTTGCTTCGTTATAAGCTTTGTCTTTTACTTTTTCCTAAAACATTTGTTTTTTAAATGTTCACTTTGAGTACAATAAATATTTGAACCTTTGTTATAAATTTTATTATTCAAGAAAATTGTTATTCTTGCACAGATCCTAGATCTAATGATTATTATAAGAAACAGCAGACACTTTTGTGTTAGGTTTTCTAAATTATTACCACTGCTACACAAAGATAATCTTTTAATTCACCTGACATTCTTTTTCAGAATGCTGCCGTCTGTACCTCTAATATTAAAGTTCTTCACAAAAATGGGATATATGCATGTGCCATGTGAAACTGTGATCTAAAGTTAAGTGTTTTCTATAAATTAAAAAAATATATTGCTCCCCCTGGCACTTCACAACAACGGGGCATAGAAGAAAACTGTGAAAAATTTAGAAACTCACCAGATATGTCCAGTTTTTCAAGCCAAGACAGTTGTTGATTATTGATCTATGTCATGTGATTACATACACATTATAAAATAATTTATATGTGTCATTTTTCAACAAAGAGACCAATATTATGAGATTCAGCAGTTTTAAAAGATGACCAGTTGTGTGCGATAGCTCAGCTCTTAAGTCTTCTTATGCAACATCCTTTCAACCTCCCCACATGATGGTTTCCCCTTGAAAGATCAAAGCACATTAAACTTTTCATGCCACGTGGCTGGTTTCATTTTGATTTATTCAGTATTCATGTGAGAACTCACACAAGTGAATAGAAAATTAATCCTTACCACAAGAAAAGCCTAACAAGGCATAAGTGATAAAATTATTACTTTTAGACCCCTTTTTGTTGTTACAAACATGTGTCTGAAACACTTGACAACTCTCTTGACTTATTTAGTACATTTTTAACCCTTTTGCTTATGCCTCCATTGTAAAGCTCAAGTGCGAGCATAATTTTTTTTTTTTTTAATTTATAGAAAGCGCTTAACTTTAGTACACAAATTCCAATGGCAAAAGCATTCCATGTTTGAGAAGAAAAAACATTGATTTACAGAACACCAAACTTTCACAGATATGCTTAGTTCATTGCAGGATTGTGGGAGCCAGTGCCTATTCCACTAAAACAAAAAGCCCGAGTGGCAGCCTCATGCAGTGCCCAGTCAGAAACGCACTTACACAGAGCCAGTGTGGAACTGATCATCAATCAAATTTGATCAATAACCTTGTGTGAGGCTACTGCCCTCATTCGCAGTCAGATTTCCGAAAATGTGTTAAGAAGCAATTTGGGAAACATGTCGACATTTCAGTGCATGCAAAACAGCTCAGTGTATGCCCAGGTTGAAAAAATAATGCAGGGAACTTTAGTGCCTACAGATAAGAAAGGTGAAGGTTAACTCAGAGTTTTAAAGCACTAGGACACTCTTTCATGCTGTTTTGCTTCTTTTTGGGGAACATTCTAAATTTTTCCGTTTGAGCAAAAAAAAAAGAACCTATGGTTCTGAAAGTAAAATTTACTGAAATAAAAAGAATGAATATGTAGGATGAAAAAATAAGTGGTCTTTTTTTAGGAATTCTGGTGATCTTGACATTCATTTACAAACCATGTTCTCTTGAAATCTGTGAAATGTGTTCAGAAAGCTTTGATGGCTTTAAAAAAAGATATTTTAAGCACAACTTAAAAGATAGAGAGATTGTAAAACTCTCTCTGTCTCTCTCTCTATATACTGTATATAGGGTGGTCCAAATCTAATTATGCAATTTTCATTACGCTATATTTTATTAAGTTTATTACATAGAAAATCACCCGAAAAATCCCGGACCGTTGAGAAGTGTGCTAACTGACGACATGAAGAATCGTCTTCGCGCCAAACTGGAATCATCCCCACATAAATCAAACTCATCCAGACAATCTAGATCTGCATAATTAGATCTGGACCACCCTGAATGTGAAACACAAAGGAAAAAGACATCCAAGGACAGAGAGAGAAAGAAAATTATACAATTTAGAAACCTAGTTTTTAAAGTTGTACAGATAGCAATAATTCTTGTACCAATAAATTATTATTTGAAAAAACATGAGAACAAAATAATTATACCCAGGTTACATATTAAGCCCCAACATTTTTGTGTGTTTTTACACCTAAATGAAACCCAAAATAACAAAAGACATGAAATCAATTGGAAATAATTAATTAAAGATGCATACAAAAACATAATGCGGTTCAACTTTTTCTCCAGTCCATGAAAGATGCATGGTGGAGTTCAGATTCTTAATATATTCTATTTGTCCAATATGCAGAATGCTTCATGGTTGTTTCCTATAATACAGTAGTGTAGTACAATATAATTCTTATACTTTATATTTTAACAAAAATGGCCTTGATTTTTATGGAAACAATCTGAATTGCCCAAAGAACTTCATTATGTCTTATTTTATGGCTCCCTACATTGATAAACCTGAAACAGTTGTGAACCTTGACCCGGACACAGACAGACGGACATCTTTTGTTGCACCCAACACACGTTTATTTACACTATATTTACAAATTAGTTAGTGTACAACCCAGTGCCTCTTGCACCGATCCCCCAAAGTCCAGGCCTCACAGTCCAACTGCCTTTCTCCTGGCCGCCTCCAGTCCTCTCTCCAGCTCCGTCCTTCATCCACCCGACTTCCGCTACTGAATGAAGGGAGGCGGCTCCTTATATAGGAACCCGGATGGGCTCCAGCTGCTTCCCGGCATTCCTCCGCAGACACGCCCCAGTGTGGCGGAAGTGCCGGCTGCACACCCGGAAGTCCTTCAGGTGTCCCTGCTCCTCTTCCCCCCAGGACTTCCTGGTGTGGCGGAAGTGCTGAGGTCCAGGATTGTTCAGGCAGCGGGGTGCCGCCTGGCGGTGGCCACGGGCCCCTACAGGGTTGGGCTTCCAAGCCCTCTACCCGTGGCCCCCAATACAACCAGGGCGGTCGCCCCCTCGCGGTCTGGAGGAGGTACAAGCCCTCCTCCGGTCGTCCTGGGCGTCCCGGCTGGGCTCCACCCCCAGCCGGATGCCACAGTGTAGACTTTAAATATACTGTAGTGCTATACTGAACGCTTCCTGACAACCTAAGAGCAAATAAAAAAAAATATTTTTTTCGTGTGTGTGCACTATTTCTGCACATCTTTGCTTTTTTATAGCATTTCACAAAATCGCTAACAGAAAATAAAAAAATTATAAATGACAGGAGCTCATTCAGTTCATCATGTTTATTGATTTACAGTAGCTGTGTTCAATTTTGGCAATAGTTCTGTTAGCTGAATGTACCCTCTTCAAACACCTCGACTACTAAATACTAAACAAATGTCATTATTCTTCTGCCTTAAAGGCCTAACAAGATTACATTACTGCAGATAATTCAGAATGTAGACTTATAAATGAAACCCAGCAGATCACTGGCAGGTACCAGGTGAATTTTTGGACATACAGTACAGGCCAAAAGTTTGGACACACCTCCTCATTCAATGTGTTTTCTTTATTTTCATGACTATTTACAGCACTCCATCACTCTCCTTCTTGGTCAAATAGCCCTTACACAGCCTGGAGGTGTGTTTGGGGTCATTGTCCTGTTGAAAAATAAATGATCATCCAACTAACCTGACTTCTGCACAACACAACTGCTGGTCCCAACCCCATTGATAAAGCAAGAAATTCCACTAAATAACCCTGATAAGGCACACCTGTGAAGTGAAAACCATTTCAGGTGACTACCTGTTGAAGCTCATCGAGAGAATGCCAAGAGTGTGCAAAGCAGTAATCAGAGCAAAGGGTGGCTATTTGGAAGAAACTAGAATATAAAACATGTTTTCAGTTATTTCACCTTTTTTGTTAAGTACATAACTCCACATGTGTTCATTCATAGTTTTGATGCCTTCAGTCATGAAAATAAAGAAAACACATTGAATGAGGAGGTGTGTCCAAACTTTTGGCCTGTACTGTACATTGCACTATCAAGTCACAGGGACAGAACTTCTGAACTACTTCCGGGCAGACAGAAGACACAACTTCTCCAGTTGACCCGGAAGTGTGGAAAAAACACATTGACAGAAGAACCGAAGCACTTCTGGGTCAGACACTATATGAAGGACTGTTGGAGACCCCGCAAGTGATCCGGAGTTGGGAGGTAGAGGACAGAGCTTCTTGGGAGGTATGGAGGATAGATTTGTGTTGATTAATTGTAGTTATTAGTATTGTATTGCCTGTGTATCATGGCGGAGATGCTCCAGGGCACTACTATAACAGGAATAATAATTAAATACCTTCTTGGTGATTTTACCCTGTGTTCAGTGTGTCTGTCTGTTGTGTTGGTAGGGGCAACAGCGACCTCTTGCATCTTACAATATACATATCTGTATATATTTTTTTGCCTCCTTAAGCAGTCGGGGATAAATGTTATGTAGTCCTGGTAATTTGTCAGGCTAAGGCCAAGTGGACCTGTGAAAAGATCATAGTTTGTAATTTACCTTACATTCAAGTCTTATGTGACTCCAGAGTAAGGAAGAGGGCCACAAAGATCATTGCTGATCCAACTCACCCTGGGCATCACCTGTTCCAATGACTTCCCTCCGGGAAATGTCATCATGCAGTGAAAGCTAAAACAACAAGTCATCTAAATATTTTTTTTCTACATGAACTTATTCTTACTAATCAGGTCTGAGTTTCTACTCAGTTATCTATGTATACCTGCACGCTAAACAGCCTGGACATTTTAATCCTACTGTCACTTTATTTTTTGCATTGCCCTTTTATGTGGCATCATATTTCGTAATTTTATATTTTGTCTTTTTTAAATTACCTTTTTTATTCTGTGACGGCCTTGTATGTTGCACCAATACTATCACTAATACTATATAATACCAATAATAAGACTAATTCCTAGTACACATTAGTGTTCCCGGCCAATAAAGTGAATTCTGATTCTGATTGTTAGAGCTTGTTTAGTCTAAGCAGCACTTCTCTCTCTATAATTCCGAAGTCACTCAGTTCTTCCTTAGCAGCCCCTGTTGCCGCTGGGTGATTATCCACTTCTTCACATGTAAAAAATTATAAAAATGTTATAAAGGTATATTTCCACCACTGCCTGTAGTTATTCATTTAAAATTAGAGTAAAAACCATAAATATAGTTTGTCTATGAAAATAAATTACTTACAATTAAACGAAAGGTAATATAAAAATTATTTTATACTTCTGTTTTGAGTTCCTGAATAGTGTTAAATATTTCTGAAAGCTGCCACATATAATACAAGTATATGTATATATTTTTGGACTTTTTTAACTAAAATACTTCAGATATTTAACAACTTAAGGAAAAATAAAACATGTTCTACATTTTTAGTGTAGATTAAATTTTCTTTTATACAGAATTTTTTGCTATTGTGTAATTTGCCAGATTTCAATACTTTGCAGCTTTTTCTGATAGCAGAAAAATAGAAAATTATTTATTTGAAACGGGAAAGAAAAAGTCAGTCCTTATCTAAAAATTGGCATTGCAGATTTTTCCAAACAGCACTACATACCAACAGGCAATCTACTTAATATTTTCTCCAAATGTTTTCTTAGTAGTAAACATTTAGTAGCCACAATAAGCACAGAATTTTCATGAGGAAGCAAGCAAGTTCTCCCAGTTAACCTTGTTTTGAGATATCAACTTTTATTGAAAAAAAAAGAATAGCAGCACTCTTCATCCCATATGTATAGTAACTTGTTATTCAAGATATAACAGACCCTCACACAATACCCCCCATCCCACTCCGTTTCACCTTCCCCTGTACTACTACTCAACTACTAAATACTAATCAAATGCCATTACTCTTCCGCCACCCAAACCCGTGGAAACCTGGTATGTCCATATTCATGAAGAAAATGTTTTGCAAAGAGAATGCCTTAAATTATTGTGTTATCTCCTCACTTTTATTTATTAAATTATGAATTATGTTCAGAACTGAAAAACATTTGTAACTTCTGCTCAGGTTTCTAATGGAATGAATGAATTCTGACAGCAGAAAGATGTTGGCTAAGGGACAAGACCCTTTAGTGCAACTGATCCAAAAGTATATCACAGTCACAACTTGATGAACAGTGACAATAAATGACATTTTGCCCACTGTGGACTATGTGTTTTATTAGCTCCGTTAAGTACCAAGGGTTGCCTAAGGGTACACATTACTGCTGTAGAAGAAAGGCTTTCTGCACTGTGTGGTTCTGAGGCATGAGTTCATCATGCACACAATAACTGTTGTCATTCATGACTTCTTGTGCCAATGTCAATGTGTTTCCTTTTATTAAAAACAGTGGTGGTAGCAGTGGAGCACTGTTGCTCTGGGAGTTGTCCCTCAGTCTGATTTTTAGAGGAGCTTTTTGTCCATTAAAATAAAGTTTTCTGCAGATAGTTTGAGGAGTATACTGTATGCTGTATAATGTACGAAAGTCACACATTCCAAATAAACGTAGAACAGGAAAATGTCAAATGTCTAATGCCAAATGTCACTGCGGGAGAGGAAGGGTGAATACATTTATACAAAAAGGATCACTAGGATGACAAAAAGATACGTGGTCAGGGGTAAAAAGCTACTGTATAACTGGGTGAGGGGTAGTGAACGAGGTTAGATGCAATGAAGTACAGTGTGATCATTTTAGTTATTAATACATCAATTGCAAGCAAAAATAATTCAGGAGCTCTCTTTCAAAAAGCATTTTACAGCTGTAATTTGACACCTATGCCTGGCTGTAATATTACTTCATATTATTATCTACAATGTACGCTCCAAATTTGTCAAGAAGTGCATCAAATAAAGAAAGCATGCATTGTGCTACTCAAAACTAAGAACTATGGGATAAATACTAGAAAGTCTAATGAAAGAAAAAAAAAAGCTGTGGTACATCTGAAGACTTTCAAGATTGTTTTGTCTTCACTCTGTCAGTTCGAGTACATTTTGTCACTTCACATACAGTTCTGCCTCATGCTTTGAAAATGTCACCTTACCAAAGGGTGACTTTCCTATAGAAACCAATCTATAAAATGTCTGAAGGGGGTTTTGAGAAAAACTCGGCATGGATTGACCTGCTCCTTAATGCTGTTTTAAATTTTCTTTGCTGCTTTACTATGCAATGTTTGTGAGCACTGTTGCCTTTCAGCACCCACGGCAAGTTACTGGCATAAACAAGCCATAGTCAGCAACTATTCGGGGGTTCTATGGTCAGCAGGACCCCAATCCATCGAGTTAATTTCAGCATGTGTGCATGGTGTTGTGCAATCAAAAGCCTACCCTATTCAGTCATGAAAAATACATTTGCAACTGCTTATGTTATTGAACATTACTGTCATAATTGAAGAGATCCATCTTAATAAAAGGTTTAGTGTCTGTGTTTCTGTCTGTGTGTCTATCCGGTTGCTGTATTTCTGTCCTTCCAAATGATGATGCATCAGAAACATTAACACTGCTTATTTAAATTCTATACCAAATGGCATATAACAGAGACATGCGTATTGCATGGCGCACTGCAAATGTTATTGCTCAGGTCTGCGTTGATTACTTGGTTTTCAACTTGTTTTAGATGGAACGTGCAACTAACAGGTAAACAAAAAGGGTATTTAAGTGACCCAGTGAGTTTTACTGCATCATGCTTACTCAGGGCAGTGGTAGCACTGCTGCCTCATAGTTAGGAGACCCGGGTTCACTTCCTGGGTCCTCCCTGCGTGGAGTTTGCATGTTCTCCCCGTGTCTGCGTGGGTTTCCTCCAGGTGCTCCAGTTTCCTCCCACAGTCCAAAAACATGCAGGTTAGTTGCATTGCCGATCCTAAATTGTCCCTAGTGTGTGCCCGGCGGTGGGCTGGTGCCCTGCCCGGGGTTTGTTTCCTGCCTTGCGCCCTGTATTGGCTGGGTTTGGCTCTAGCAGACCCCCGTAGTTAGGATATAGCAGGTTGGATAATGGATGGATGGATGCTTTCTCGGGTTTATATACAGTCTGCTCATTATAAGTTTATATTTAGAGCCTCAGGGCACATTCACACTTCTGCATTTCCCTGTGATAGATAGATAGATAGATACTTTATTAATCCCAAGGGGAAATTCACATACACCAGCAGCAGCATACTGGTAAAAAACAATATTAAAGAGTGATAAAAATGCAGGTATAACAGACAATAACTTTGTATAATGTTAACATTTACCCCCGGGGGTGGAATTGAAGAGTCGCATAGTGTGGGAGAGGAACGATCTCCTCAGTCTGCCAGTGCAGCAGGACGGTGACAGTAGCCTGTCGCTGAAACTGCTCCTCTGTCTGGAGATGATCCTGTTCAGTGGATGCAGTGGATTCTCCATGATTGACAGGAGCCTGCTCAGCGCCCGTCGCTTTGCCATGGATGTCAAACTGTCCAGCTCCATGCCAACAATGGAGCCTGCCTTCCTCACTAAAGCTTCATAATGCAGATAATCTGCTAAATGCCTGAAAAATCTATAGGCCATGTTCATATCACCACGGAGGAACTCAATGTGTTTTTAAAATGTATGAAGAAGAAGAATACATTACATTTATACACTCACGACTCAAAGTGCTTTGCGCAGAGAGTGGAGAGTCACTTCCACTACAACCAATTATGTGCAGCATCCACCTGGATAATGCGATGGCAGCCATTTTGCACCAGTCTGCTCACCACATATTAGCTATTAGTTGGTGAAGGAAGGGATGAGAAAGATACCCAGTTAGAGACAGGAGATGATTAGGGCACCAGTTACACAGGTCATGGTGGACAATTTAACCTGGACATCGCGAAACGCCCTACTCGTTATAATGGGTGCCCAGGGATCTTTATGAACACATAGAGTCAGGACATTGGTTTACATCTTATCTGAAGGACGGTGCCATTTTTACAACACAGCATGCTTGTCACTGCACTGGGGTCCACACAGAGAGCACAGGGTATGTGCCTCCTGCTGGCTTCCCTAACACCTCTTCCTGCAGTAACATGCTGCATATTTTCTGTATGTAGACACAGCAAAAAAAAATCCTCATGCATATTAGTCCAATTTACACCTGCTCTTTGCTGCTCCCTGTAGATGCACCTGAGGACATGTATGGTACAAGCACTGTGGAGCTTTGATTGTCATCAGATTTGTCAATGTGGTTATCATACTACCAAAACAAACATAACACACACCAGAGAGCTCGACTAAGTGTCATGTCTCAACAAGACAGAACATGACTCCATTGATTTTTATTTTGCTAATGACCTTTATCTAAACACATCATTAGAAGCACATGTGTGTGCAAGTAGTGAATGATAATGCATGCATCCACACATAAAAAGCACATGGAAAACACAAACATTTTCATCGATATCTCAGCTTACATACACTTAAGTGTGAATTGGAACTTACAAATTCAGTTTCTAAATGTGAAGAAGTTGATGATGCCATTTGGAGTGAGTGAACTTTTACCATTCATATTATTGACTACACAATACTCTGATACAAACTAAAATCTTGTTTAGACTTCAACTTTTAACTTTGTTTTGATTCTTAGTTAGTCAAGCAGAATAACTCATTGATGATGAAGGGGAAAGATAATGTATCGAGTCTCCACAAGACAATTGAAATGCTTATTAAACTTTAGTGCATATTTCTGTTTCTATGTATTGTTATTACATGTACAAATATATACAGTAGAGATTTACATTTTGATGCAAACTCAAAAGTAATATTAGTTCCATGTAGCCAAGCGATTTATTGCTAAACAGCATTCTACATCTCTACTCAAATTCTCTGATTTGAAATTGTTAAACTACCGACAACTATTTTGGGATTATCCCTTTACAAAGTCAAGGTAATAGGATATTTACATGAAAAAGGGTTTAATGATCAGAATGATGTTTCCTGTTTTTTAGAAATTGAGAGACACTGAGTTTTTTTTTGGTCTCGTCTGTTTTGAGAGACGGACATCTGAGATGGAGCTCCATTAGCAGTGATGTTATTTTACCTTTTTTTACTATCATCCCAAAGTATCCTGTATTTACTGAACCTGAGGGACTTTAATTAAACGCAAGTACAAGTATGAGTAGCTGAAAAAGAGCTCAGAAAGAAACAGAAAACACAGCTAAAGCTTCATCTACGTCTAAACAGGCCTCGAGTTCAAGCTCAGCCTGCCAGAAACTGACCTGCAACAGATAGGCGAAAGAATGGATCTCCAGGGGCATGACGTTGCAGCATCAGCTCCAGCCGAGAGCAAAAGTGGGAGCGAAACTGCAAGTGAGTCGGGCCAGAAGAACTTGTCAATACCAGAAGGTTCATTGGAACTGAGCATGGCCTTACTATCCCCGCTGTCAACTACCCACTGCGAGTCAGCGGCACCAACTCCAACCGGGCTTGTTAATCCAACCATGGAGGAGACCAAAACAAACAGTCCTAGCTAAAGGTAACGATCGCTGCAATGATTATCGCAAAAAATTACAGCTCTCAGGGGGGACATTAAGGATAAAAGGAAAGTTTTAAAGGACATAAACAAGACTAACAAAAAGCCTCTTCAGGATATTAAAGACCAGGAGAAACACTTAAGTAATTGCTTTGAGACAACCTTTAAAGGCATGCTAGAAAAAAATTAAAGAAAAAATACAGGAAAATGCAACTAAGATTGAGAATAAATTTGCAGCACTTGGTACTCAGCTTGAAGATGTTAAGCAAATGTTCACGACTCATTTTAAAATAGTTGAACAATTGGCATCTACCACAGATGAAATAGCAATGGCTGCAAATTCTGAATGCAAAGTGCTTGGAGACAGACTAGCTGCACTGGAAGATGGATACAGAAAGAATAAAATCAGAATCAAAGGTCTCCCTGAGCAATTCTCTAAAATAATTGGAGAGAACTTTAAATCAGACACTGAGATATCAGAAGCTTACCGCATATGTGGATTGAATGCCTCAAAACCTAGAAGCCTTACAGTATGTTTTGACAAATTTCAATCTAAATGAAATTTGATATCACTAATTTAGACTAAAACAAGAGATTCCATTTGAAAATAACCTCATTCATATTTTTCCTGATTTCTCACCTTTAACAGCTACTAAATGTGCCACATTTTACAGCAATAAACAACGCTTATGAAAAGCCAAAATTAGATACTGCCTCTTATATCCTGCTAAATTGAGAGTGGATATTCAAAGCAAGATCTACACTTTTAGTTCTCCGGATGAAGCAGAAAAAGAAGAAAGAATATTGATCCCGATACTTTTTGAAATACAATTGTGAGTCACATCGTATCCTGGCAAGGCAAATAAGTTTTTACCGGCAATTTGGTCCATTTGTAATGAGACTTTTGCCAGATTTATACATTCTGTTTTATTGTTGGCTACTTTTATGTTTTTTTATTTTTTTTTTCTCCCCAAAGGGGATTGTTTAACATCATACCTTTGGTTTATTGTATCAGGATGGTTCTATCATACATTATCTGCTTCTCCATTGGTACTGTTTAACATCATTCCCTGGATTTATTCTTTTGGGACTGTTCAAGATTATATTCTATTTGGACTGTGTTGCCAATAGATATCTCTACTTGGTCCTTCTATATCACTGCTGGGGGGCCTGTTTTGTTTTGGACATGCTCTGCCTCTAGTTATGTCAGAGGACTAGGACTTCATGAAATGTGATCTAGCATCATCATGTGGTGAGGCAAAATGGGGGGGGGGGGGGGGGCGACTGAGGTGGGAGAGAAGGAAAGCAAGCTATTTCTAATCTACACTTTTATGCCAACAATTGTAAGTGCCAACACAACAATAGGCTTCATAGCAATAACTCCTAGCAAAATTGGAAATTAAGGTTAAAGTTATCCTACCTTAATTTAAGACTGTAGAATGATTTTAATGTTTGGAAAACGTTGTGATATTTGCCCGGACACCACCAGTCGGAGACCACATCTTTATAAACACACACGTTTATTTTTCTCCAAATAAACACAGGATCCAGTCCCGAACAACACACAAAGCACTTAGCAATAATCCCCAGAATAAACCTTCTCTTTCTCTCAGTCCTTCGCTGCCTCTACTCTCCTCTTGGGAGCTTTGTCCTACTCCCACTCCCAACTCTGGCTCGTTGACTATTAGGAGGCAGCGCCTTTTACTCCCGCCTGGATGCATTCCAGGTGGCTGGAAATGATCTTCCGGCAGCACTTCCTGGTGTGGTGGAAGTGCTGCCCTTTGCCCCGGAAGCACTCCGGGTGTCCATGGCAGGTTCATCCGCCATCTTGCCTGGTGTGGAGGAAATGGCAATTCTCCAGGTCCGATGAAGCTTGAGGCGCCCCCTGGCAGTGGCCACGGATCCAAACAGGCCAAAACCCTTTTTCTAAGTCCTTTACTAGTCCAGGGCGGTTGCTCTCTCATGACCCGGAAAATATTATTGTCCCTTTCCGGTCCCAGCCAGGTAATGACCGGCCAGGTAATGACCCCGGCAATTTGCCACACGTATGGGATTAAATCATTTACAGAATTGTACATAGATAATGTCTTTGCATCCTATGAACAATTACACTTCTAATTTAGCTTCCCATCAACACATTTTTTCCATTATTTCCAAATTAGAAACTTTGCTAAATAAAACCTGACCAATTTTCCTCACACCTATTTCTGTTCCAGAAGAAAAAATGATCAGGACTCAGACAGCATTATTACAAGAACAAGAAAATATGAACAAATAACTCCAGTTCTTAAATCCTTACACTGGCTCCCGGTAAAGTTTAGGGAAGATTTCAAAATCCTCCTTTTATCATATAAAGCATTAAATGGCCAAGGTCCTGCTTACTTGTCTGAACTTATCATGACTTACAAACCACAGCGCACATTAAGATCTCAAGATGCCGGTCTGCTTATGAGTCCAAGGATTAATAAAATAACAGTGGGAGGTCGAGCTTTTAGTTACAGGGCCCCTAAACTGTGGAATGGTCTGCCTGCTACTATAAGAGATGCCCCTTCGGTCTCAGCTTTTAAATCCCGGCTAAAGACTCACTACTTCATTTTAGCATATCCTGACTAGAGCTGCTGATTAACTGTACAGACTGCACCTCTGCTGTTAGTCATTAGCACTAAAACATAAGTAACATGATAGTTATAATTGAATACTAGCCCTCACCTATTCTGTTTCTCTTCTCGGTACTCAAATGTGGCACTTGGTGCCACGGCCCACCTGCCAAGTTGTTTTGTCTGCCTAAGGTAAAGTCATCCCTGATGGAGGATCGCAGGAATCATGGGGTAGAGGGGTCCCTTCATCGGATTGGCTGGCCCAGCTCTGTTTCAGCTGTGGAATGGCCAAATGGGGGAGGCAGCTTGATGGCTGAGGTCTCCAGGACTCTAAACAAATCCGAATCATATTATGTGATATCATCCATCCATCCATTATCCAACCCGCTATATCCTAACTACAGAGTCACGGGGGTCTGCTGGAGCCAATCCCAGCCAACACTGGGCGCAAGACAGGAAACAAACCCTGGGTAGGGCGCCAGCCCACCGCAGGGCACACACACACACAATTTATGATCGCCAATGCACCTAACCTGCATGTCTTTGGACTGTGGGAGGAAACTGGAGTACCCAGAGGAAACCCACGCAGACTCAGGGAGAACATACAAACTCCACACAGGGAGGACCATTATGTGACATAATCTACTGTTAAATTCTGCTCCAGACTTGTAATTTTTTTATTTTTATATTGTATTGAGGATTTGTTCTGTTATGTGTATTGTATTGTATTGACCCCCTTCTTTTTGACACCCACTGCCCGCCCAACCGACCTGGAAAGGGGTTTCTCTTTGAACCGCCTTCCCTGAGGTTTCTTCCATTTTTTCCCCTACAAGGGTTTTTTTTTTGAGTTTTTCCTTGTCTTCTTAGTGAGTCAAGGCTGGGGGGCTTTGAAGAGGCAAGGCCTGTTAAAGCCCATTGCTGCACTTCTTGTGTGATTTTGGGCTATACAAAAATAAATTGTATTGTATTGTATCAGACAGCCTTGGTGTCACAATCCCTCCTAACCCATTAACCACTGTGTTTGGTGTACTCCCAGATGGGCTTAAAGTGGAGAAGGATAAACAATCTGTAATTGCCTTTACCACACTATTGGCATGAAGACTTATTTTGCTCAACTGGAATAATCCTAGCCCACCTCAGTGGGTAACTGATGTTATATATTATCTGAAATTGGAAAAAATCTAATTTTCACTTAGCAGATCTATACAAAACGTTTTTAAAAACTGGCAGGATCTAATCAATAACATTAAAGAATAAGCTTTTATATTGTGGAAAAGGATTCTCCTCTCTCTTTTCTACTCTTAAAGTTTTACCCTGGCTGTTGGCCTTCCTCTCTTTCTCTTGATAAACTATCTTAATGCATTTCTCCCTTTCGACCATAATATGGAGAGAAATGTAACCTGCAGAGTAATTCATTGACCTGTATATTATAATTTTCAGTCTACCCTCTAGTTAATTGTGGAAAAAATTCCACACTTTAGAACTCAGCGTCTTGTCGTCTTATCTATTTAGTTAAAGGAGTGACTAACTTGCAACCAAAATAATAGCATTTTATATTCTGTCTTTATATATAACCAGAAGTTGCAAAACTGACCATTAGCCTATACTGTTTATAACGCCCGTAACTCTGTCTGCCTGTACTACTCCACATCGCACACTAAGCCTCTGACACATTTCCTGAACACCCATCAGAGCAGCTTCCTGCTGTAGGCAAATTAGACTGGCTCTGTCATTCTTACACAAGTAATCCTCTACGTAAACCTATATCCTAAACTATCACGTATGAGGATACAGATTTGTATATGAATTAAAAACAACAATATCTGTCCATCAGCTAATTGTGGAACCACAGGCAGATTGTAGAAAAGGAGTCAGGCAAGCCAGACACAGTCAGAGTCCTAGAGATCTCAGCCAACAAGCCGCCTTAACCATTATTGGCTATTTTATACGTGAGTCAGAGCTGGGCCAACCAATAGTATAAAAGGACCCTTCTACCCGATAATCCCACTGCTCCTTTATCAGAGATGACTTTTCCATGGCAGGCATTCCATATGAATAGCCTCTCATATCTAAAATGGTGGAAGCAAAAGCCTGCAGCCACAATGGTTGTGATTGACCACGTTGGAAAATCTTAAAATGGCTAGTACCTGATCTACACTCTTCAATGTTCAAAATGTACAAATCGTAAAGCATAGTTATTATTCATTTTTAGAGGGTCAGAATATTAAAAAGCTGAATATGTCACATTCAAAAGACTGTGTAATCTTCTGGTAGGTTTAATACTTTATTATGATGTAACAATAAGGCAGCCATGAGCTAGGTCTTATAAGGGAAATTTCTTACACAGATATTCTGAACCCACTGCACCAAAGATGGCATTTTTGAGATCATTAGTTCAGTTATTTTTCTTAAGCATTTACTGTAATTATTACAGTGCCTTTCCTATCCATTTCAAGTAGTTCCTATTCTTATAAGGTTAATGGGGTGATGGATATTATACAAACATATTAGGTAAATGTGTGACAAATCATTTCAGTTTATTGAATCTATACTTTCCTTCATGACATTTGTCATAGTGAACACAGAGTGTTAATATAGTAGATGCTCCGTCATATTTTATGTAATAATGGATGTCCTTTGGAACCTTTGCTGGGGTGAACTTAGCTAGTATTTAAATGATGATTTCCTTAAAAGCTTCACTTAATCATGTGGCACCAACTATTTGTACAGTAGATGTATTCTACAACATGGTGGTTCAGTGGGTGGTGTAGTTCTAACATATTGCTTTTGAAATTCATACTTGGCTACTGTATGTATGAAGTTTGCATGTTACTCCACATGTTTGTGTAGGTTTTTGTCTCGGCACTCCAGTTATCCTCCAACATCCCAAAGACATACACATAAGGAGGGTAACTGTCAAGCAGGCACTAGCCCAACAAATGAGTGTGAATGTGTGCTTGTGTATTCTACCTAGAGAGTCTGTTCCTGATTTGAGACCTGGCAGAAAAGATCCCTGAACTGGATTAAATAGTGTTTTAAATGGAAGCCTCAGGTCAATCCATGGTGGGCTACTGTATGGAGATTTTTGTTGTAATTGAATTGCAATCAGAGGCCATCTATAACTGGACACCATTGTTTTTTTTGTTTTTTTTTCTATTTAATCTAACATAAGAATTTAGAATTCTTAGCAAAGATGTATATTAATACTGTGAAATGCAGTCCACCATGATGCACTTAAGTTTAATGGGCCCATTAATGTCCTACTGTTAAATTTAAAACTTTGCAAGTTGCAGGCAATTTGCATTGAACGGGCTAAAGAGTGAGTGTCCATGAATATTTGGCTTATCTGCAAGGCTCATTACATGCCCCCATGTTGGTTTATTGCAATGAACTTTCAAAATGTTTTAGACAGAGAGCACTATATGCGCAGTAAGGAAGAATACAGTGCTGCAAACAAAAATTCTGTAACAAAATGGAGGATTAGTAAATGTTAAAGAAAATAAAAACAAAGCACACATGATATGCCCAGTTAGCATTAGCACCTGGGAAACAATAAGTAAATTGAAATAACAAGCCCGACAAAACAAACTAGTTAACCTCTGAATGAGAGACTGGCTACAATGAAAGCCTGTGGCATCTCAGAAAGTGAGATTAGGATAAAGATATACAATAGGTGAAGGTAATAGAAAACAAGAAAAAAAGCCCTGCCAAAATGAGGAAAGAGACAGCAGACTAGCTGGTCAAAGGTCAACCGTAAAGATTAATTGTCACAGTGATGATCTTCATACCGCAGTTTAGAGAGGGGAAACTGTCTCTATGACCTTTTCAAGAGCGTCATTGTCTCCAGTATGTCAAACAAGCACTTATTAAGCCTGAAGCGTTTTAGAAAAAACTGGTTTGGACTTATACAGGGTGGTCCAGATCTAATTATGCAGGTCCAGATTGTCTGGATGACTTTGATTTATGCTGGGACGATTCCAGTTTGGCGCGAAGACAATTCTTCATGTCGTCAGTTCGCACACTTCTCGATGGTCCGGGATTTTTTGGGTGATTTTCTATGTAATAAGTTATAGCGCAATGAAAATTGCATAATTAGATCTGGACCACCCTATACAGTTGGTCATAAGCATAGAAGACCCAAATGATGAAGAAAGAATAATGTGCCTAAAGTTATGAAGTAAGTGGCTTTATTATGTTCAGGAGCTGTCGAGAGGGATGGTGTGTTAGTGGAAAGAAATGGATTGTACAAGACATAAAGAAAGTATAGAAACTGAATTAAATAAGAAAGCAGGAGATCAGATGTATAATCAAGGAGACCTCCTGCATTAACCGCACCCTAAATGATTTATTTCATAAATTTTAGTTGATCGGTATGTGACGTATTTAATAACATGAATAGTAAAATTATGACAAAGAAAAAAATGTAAACTTGTTTATTAGAATTCTAAAATAAACTTAATAAATATTCTAGTTTTAAGCACCTAGGAAGTAGAAAGGAACAGTACATTTACAAGTGAGATAGTTAACACTCATCATATATCATTAAATGTCAAGAATATAAAAAGCGCAGGGTCTCTTCAGAATTATTATTCATACAGAACTAGCTGTACTGAAGCAGGAGAGCAATAAGAGCAAACTACAAAAGCTGGTGCTATGATATTCTTCTTAGAAGACTATCCTATAAGAAGTTCAAAACATGATGTTTATCAGGTTACATACACATGAACCATTACTTTGGGCATAATTTTGTTCCCGCACATGTTGCTAAAATAGATCATAATACAATAACAATGTTTAAACAATCCTCTTAAGCTCTGAGCACAAAGGTAGGTGGAATGACATTCAGTCTGCAGTTTTGGGCAAAATGATATCACTGGAGAAACTTTGAAGAAGTTTTAAAATTGGATGTTCGGTAAATTTATGCTGGGTTGAAAGCAAAAATCCTATCTTATTGCAAATGAAAATGATGCCATTGCAGTTCAGAGGCACTGGAACAAAAGCTGGTCATGCTGTTGCCTCCCTCCAAGGTCCATTTCACTGAAATACCAATATTTGTCACCTTTGTGCTTCACTCACTCAGAGGGCACTTCATGTTCCACTAGCATATCATACGAACATGTTGACATAAAAGGCTGGGTGTCCTTGACTTTACTGTAGGATTTTTAAATCTAAAGATTACAGTTTGTCGTTTGACATTATTCTATACTGATTGAATATATTTCAGTTCACCAGAAGATAAAATAACACCACCTCATCACCTATTATGCCTGTGTGCTTTAATTGGGTCCTATTCTTAGAATTAAAATAAATGAGGAGTTAATGCTGAGAGATGCCCAATCAGCCAAAATACCAAATATCTTGTCAGAAATACCTCAATTTCACTTTTTTTTATTAAACTAAAAATATGAGACAATACAAAATAAAAGAAGCAACAGATTTTCACCTGAGGTTCACAGAGTATCAGTCTCTTTCCCACTAAAAATACTAGTCTAGTTTAAGACACTTTTCCTTACCTAGACAAATAAAGTTCTATCTATCTATCTATCTATCTATCTATCTATCTATCTATCTATCCTCTCAATGTAGGAGGCTTCTCTGCTTATCAGTGCTGATACCCTTAAAGTAAGAGTTCCTACAGGGAGGCAAAGCTTAATATATGGCTGAAAGTGAAATGCCTTTCTCCTCCTTTTATACAGCAAATATATGACCAGAACAGAAAGGGCTATGCAGTTTAATGTTGACTTCTCCCAGTTACATCATGTTTTGCTTTCGGTGTTCACCTAAAAAGAAATCAGAACACCCTTCAAGGTGTTTGGAGCCCTTCATCAGTTTCACTGTGTGCCTAACTTAGCCATTATAATGAGGAGGCACTACACAAGCTAGTAGTTGTCATTAATTATGAATGTCCCCATTAAAGATCAGATAAAGACACCGAACATTTAACTAAATATCCTCATATTTATATTTTTAGAGGAGTAATCCATAATCAAGGACTTAAAATGCTATTTGTAATTTTTAAAGCAAAGACATGGTGCACCATCAAATTATTGTACAGATTGCCATTCGCATATCAGTCAAATCAATGCTAGCATTTTTAAGTTTAAATTGTAGCAGCTCACTTAAAGCTACACTAAATGCCACAAATCTGTCAGCCTTTAAGCCCAATGCTTTTGTTTTTCTTTGTTCGTTTTTTCTCTTTGCATTTCATAACTGTTTTTTCTTGTCAAAATATACCTTGTATTCATTAGAATAAAACAGGAATGGAGAAGGTCTGATGTCCCTTTGAGCAAACTGCATACATTTTATGTCTAGTATTGGAGGCAGGAGCAACAAATATAATTCTGGAAATTTATTTATTTATTTTATCATTTCTATTAATAATCTTACAGTCTTTCTTTTTTCCAGTTTTACTGTTAAATAGGTTTTAAATGTCTTATGTCCTTGCATTTCAAGTTGTTAATATCCTTAACTGTAACAGCTGACCCTAGATGCCCTTACTGTATTTTAAAAGAAAATGTTCTTACTTTTCTGCACTATACCTGAAAAGTGTTTAGTGACTATTAATGTTAATTCCCTCCAAAACATTAAGTAACATTGCCATGTCTAATCTGAAATGTTGTACTAAAATATTTTTTTAGTTAAATATTACCAAACGTAGAGGAAGGATCTGTATTAAATAATAAAATGTTTTGATATATTTCTTGAGCTTCTTTAAATGGCAACATTTCCCCATTGGACAAATAATCTATCTATCTATCTATCTATCTATCTATCTATCTATCTATCTATC
>JANRMT010062813.1:62240166-62278082 GCA_026402145.1 Polypterus bichir lapradei
ATCTATCTATCTATCTATCTATCTATCTATCTATCTATCTATCTATCCTAATCAATACCCATCTGCTTCCTTCCTGTTGCACTGTTGCAGTGCATGCCCGGTGTTTGCCCTGGCACGAGTGGTAGTGGTAGGCTCTGAGTCCGGTGAATGAAGTGTCTTATTTAACTACTATTTCCTTTTCCGTTTCATTTCAATTAAACCTGTTTGAAAGTCTTCCATTTCTTTTGTGTGAGGTGGCATTTGGCCACAGCAGCCATTATGGCTGTAAATTTTTTTTATTAATGTTATTGTAATCATTCCATACAAATCAATCAATTTTTACAAAAAGTAGGATTGAGAACAAGCCAACCCCCACCCCTAAGAGAAAGAACATGGCCAACGGAGTAAAACTTAAGTCTTGTAAGCATACCTAAATTGATAAGTTTGATAGACCAATAGAGATGAATGGAGAAGAAAAAGAAATGCAGAAAGAATTGCTTCCTTTGTGCTTTAAGAGCTTATTCTAAAATATTACTGATTAGATCCTGCCATGTTTTGAAAAAAATCTGTACAGATCCTCTAACTGAGTATTTGATTTTTTCCAATTTCAAATAGTATAACACATCGGTTTCCCACTGACTTAAAAGAGGAGAGTTAGGATTCTTCCTGTTTAGCAAAATCAGTCTGCGTGCCAAAAGTGTAGTGAATGCAATCACAGTTTGTTTGTCCTTCTCCACTTTAAACCCATTTGGAAGAACCCCGAACACAGCTGTTAATAGATTAGGAGTGATTGTAAGACCAAAGCTGTCTGAAAGGTAATTCAAAATTTTGGTCCAGAATGATGTTAGTTTGGAGCAGGCCCAAAACATGTGACCCAGTGAGGCTGGAACTTGATTGCTGTGTTCGCAGGTTGGATCTTGCCCTGGAAACATTTTGGAGAGTTTTAGGTCATTATTCAAAAGTGAAATTGGTCTGTATGATGCACTTTTTAATAAGTCCTTATTTTGTTTAGGAAAAACGGTGATTAATGCTTAGTGAAAAGTTTGAGGAAGAGTTTTATTGTCTCTAGCTTCTGTAAATGTTGCTAATAGGAGGGGAGCTAGCTGAGCGGAGAATTTCTTATAAAATTCTGCAGGGTAGCCATCAGGGACTGCTGTTTTCCCGCCTTGAAGTGACTTTATAGCATCACAGGGCTCCGGCCCCTGTGATGTCACGTCCGGGCTCGAACCAATGGCTGAAGACCTTCATGAGCCCGACCCCTATGATCTCACTTCCTGTCTTCCCCTTTAAAAGCCTGCACCTTTTCCCTATTCCCTCAGATCTGTATTGGACTCGGTTTTGAGCACAGCAGTGCTATCATTTAAAAGACGATTTGCAGCCAGGATACCAAATTATACGGGTGGCTGCCCCAAACCTTGCTATGTCTCATTGTGAGTTTTGTGACAATGGTCTTTAACCGAATGGATAAAAGTTTCAATGCTGCAATAAGGTTTAAAGTAGATTGAAGTATCGGGCGTGCTAATTGATAATGTTCTGGACATAGTAAATTCGTCATTAGATACGGGGGTCTTCCCAGACTGTCTTAAGACTGCTGTAGTTAAACCCCTTCTTAAGAAACATAATCTTGACCCCTCGGCTCTTGAAAATTTTAGACCCATCTCTAACCTGCCTTTCTTAAGCAAAGTTCTGGAGAAAGCAGTCATTATGCAGTTAAATGACCACCTAAATAAATATGCTATTCTTGATAAATTTCAGTCGGGTTTTAGAATAAATCACAGCACAGAAACTGCACTCGTTAAAGTAGTAAATGATTTGCGAGTGAACGCAGACAGAGGCCATATATCTGTTCTCATCCTCTTAGATTTGAGTGCTGCATTTGACACTATTGATCATAATATTCTTAGAAATCGCCTTAGTCAATGGGTGGGCCTCTCTGACAGTGTCTTAAATTGGTTTGAATCCTACCTGACAGGGAGAAAATTTTTTGTTAGTTGTGGTAATCAAATCTCAAAGACACATGATATCCAATATGGTGTTCCACAAGGCTCTATCCTGGGTCCGCTGCTCTTCTCAATCTACATGCTTCCGTTAGGTCAGATTATCTCAGGGCACAACGTGAGCTACCACAGCTATGCTGATGACACAGAGCTGTATTTATCAGTAGCACCTGATGACCCCGATTCTATTGATTCACTAACACAATGTCTGACTTGTATCTCAGAATGGATGAATAGTAACTTTCTCAAGTTAAATAAAGAGAAAACTGAAATCTTAGTGATTGGCAATAATGGATACAATGAGGCTATTAGAAATAAACTGGATACATTAGGATTAAAAGTCAAGACGGAGGTAAAAAGCTTAGGGGTAATTGTTGACTGTAATCTGAATTTTAAATCGCATATTAATCAGATCACTAGGACAGCATTTTTTCACTTAAGAAACATAAATAAAGTTAGACCTCTTATATCACTGAAAGATGCTGAGAAATTAGTTCACGCGTTTGTTTTCAGTCGACTAGATTACTGTAACGCACTCCTCTCAGGACTACCCAAGAAAGACATAAATCGTTTGCAACTAGTGCAGAATGCAGCTGCTAGAATCCTAACTAGGAAAAGAAAATCCGAACACATTTCTCCAGTTCTGATGTCACTACACTGGTTACCTGTGTCATTCAGGATTGACTTTAAAATTCTGCTTATGGTTTATAAAGCCTTAAATAATCTCGCCCCTTCTTATATATCGGAGTGTCTGACACCTTATATTCCAAATCGTAACCTCAGATCCTCAAATGAGTGTCTCCTTAGAATTCCAAGAACAAAACTTAAAAGAAGTGGTGAGGCGGCCTTCTGCTGCTATGCACCTAAAATCTGGAATAGCCTGCCAATAGGAATTTGCCAGGCTAATACAGTAGAGCACTTTAAAACACTGCTGAAAACATATTACTTTAACATGGCCTTTCTATAACTTCAATTTAACTTAATTTAACTTAATCCTGATACTCTGTATGTTCAATTTCCTCATAATAACTATTCAGGGTAGCTCTAAAATCCGTACTGACCCCTACTCTCTTTTCTGTTTCTTTTTCCGGTTTCTTTGTGGTGGTGGCCTGCGCCACCTCCACCTACTCAAAGCTTCATGATGCTCCAACAATGATGGATGGACTAAAAGGCAGAATTCTACGTGACCATCATCATCAAGCCTTTCTGTGAGAACCCTAAATCCAAAGAGGACTGTTTCATTTATGTTAGGTAGAATGCCCAGAGGGGACTGGGCGGTCTCATGGTCTGGAATCCCTACAGATTTTATTTTGTTTTTTCTCCAGCCGTCTGGAGTTTTTTTTTGTTTTTTCTGTCCCCCCTGGCCATTGGACCTTACTCTTATTCGATGTTAATTAATGCTGATTTATTTTGTGTTCGTATTGTGTTTTTTATTTTTCTATTCTTTATTATGTAAAGCACTTTGAGCTACTGTTTGTATGAATATGTGCTATATAAATAAATGTTGTTGTTGTTGTTTTGATTATGTGATTTGTGCGAAATTAAATGTTTTTGGGTGTGTAAGGGAGGCACATTTGGTTAGACATTTTCCAGAGAAAGAGCAGCTGAGCGTTAAGAACAAGATGAAAAGAATGGTGAATAATGCCCCTGAGAAATCTGATAAGTTTAGCATCCTGTTCAAAAAAGGTTTGTGCTGTTGAGGAATGATGAGGGTCCCATCACTGCTCCTCATATTATGGAGAAGGAGGTATGTGGTTCTTGCTGAAGCTGACAATTAAAAATCGACAGGAATAAGTGAGGGAATTAAAGGAGAAGACCCTAGAGAGGTGGAGATATGCTCTAGAGAGGAGAGGAATGAAAGTCAGTAGGAACAAGACAGAATACATGTTTGTGAATGAGAGGGAGGTCAGTGGAATGGTGAGAATGCTGCAGGGAGTAGAGGTGGTGAAAGTGGATGAGAGGTGAAAGAGATGTGAAAAAGAGAGTGCAGGCAGGGTGGAATGGGTGGAGAAGAGTGTCAGGAGTAATTTGTGACAGACGGGTATCAGGAAGAGTGAAAGGAAAAGTCTACGGGACGGTAGTGAGACCGGCTACAGTATGTTTTATGGGTTGGAGATGGTGGCACTGACCAAAAAACAGGAGACAGAGCTGAAGGTGGCAGAGTTAAAGATGCTAAGATTTGCATTGGTTGTGATGAGGATGGACAGGATTAGAAATGAGTACATTAGAGGGTTAGCTCAGGTTGGACAGTTGGGTGACAAAGTCAGAGAGGTGAGATTGCGTTGGTTTGGACATGTGAAGAGGAGAGATGCTTGGGTATATTGGGAACAACAACAACATTTATTTATACAGCACATTTTCATACAAACAATGTAGGTCAAAGTGCTTTACATGATGAAGAAAGAGAAAAAAGACAAAATAATTAAAATTAGGAAACACTAATTAACATAGAATAAAAGTTAGCTCCGATGGCCAGGAAGGACAGAATAAACAAATAAAATACTCCAGACTGCTAGAAAAAAAAATCTGCAGGGATTCCAGGCCACGAGACCGCCCAGCCCCCAATAGGCATTCTACCTAACATAAATGACCTCAACCAGTCCTCATGGTATTCAGGGTTCTCATGGAATAGTTTGATGATGATGGTCATGTGGACTTCTGGCCTTTAATCCATCAATGTAAGGGCAGATCACCACCACAGAAAAACGGAAAAGGAACAGAAGTGAAAGTAGGGGTTAGTATGGATTTTGGAGCCACCGTGAATAATAATGATAATTAATTGAATATACAGAGCATCAGGATTTAACTAAGATGAAGCTATGAGAAAGCCATGTTAAAGTAATGTGTTTTCAGTAGTGTTTTAAAGTGCTCCACTGGATTAGTCGGGCAAATTTCTATTGGCAAGCTATTCCAGATTTTAGGTGCATAACAGCAGAAGGCTGCCTCACCACTTCTTTTAAGTTTAGCTCTTGGAATTCTAAGTAGACACTCATTTGAAGATCTAAGGTTATGATTTGGAGTGTAAGATGTAAGACATTCCGAAATATAAGATGGAGCCAGATTATTTAAGGCTTTGTAAACCATAAGCAGTATTTTAATGTCAATTCTAAATGACACAGGTAACCAGTGTAGTGACATCTAAATGGGGGTGATGTGCTTGGATTTTCTGTTCCTAGTTAAGATTCTGCACTAGTTGCAATCGATTGATGTCTTTTTTGGGTAGTCCTGAGAGGAGTGCATTACAGTAATCTAGCCAACTGAAAACAAAAGCATGAACTAATTTTTCAGCATCTTGCAAAAATGGAAAATGATGCTAAAGATGGAGCTGCCAAACAAGAGGAAAAGAGGAAGGCCTAAGAGAAGGTTTATGGATGTGGTGAGAGAGGACATGAAGGCGATGGGTGTAACAGAGAAAGATGCAGAGAACTATAAGATATGGAAAACGATGATCCAATGTGGCAACCATTAATTGGAGCAGCCGAAAGAAGAAGAAGAAGGGATAAGTGAGGAAGATGGGTGGGGGCGGCATGTCTGATTGTTCTGCTGTGTCTGACCTGCAAGAATCTAAAGGTAAGAATCTACAGTACACAGAGTATTCAAATTTTTTAATGGAAACTACGGGAAAAGTAAAGTAGCTGAGTTCCTTCCTGATTTAGAACGTTATATCTCATCGATATGAAGTCTGTGAAAAGTCTAATAATATAATGTTTAATGATGAACAGCTTATCAGAGTAAAAGCTCTAAAGAATAAACTAAAGAAACAGATGAACCAAAATAAGCTATAATGGATAGGACAACTAGGAAATCTTGAAGATCTATTCTATACTAGTATCTGTAGTTTATCTTGAATATTTTTATACGCTGTGTTATCATGGCATGGGAAGCCTGAATATTGATAATGGTAGAAATAATAGCAAGAGAATGGCTTTATTTGAATTTATAAAGCAAAAAAAAATCAAGCCAAGCTGAGGAGCAGAATTGACAAGGTAGTCTTCTCCGAAGTTCTGCTTGTGCCACGCACCAGTCCAGGTAAGACTGAGGAGATTAGAAGGCTTAATGCATGGCTCAAATCTTGATGCAGGGTAGAAGGGTATAGGTTTATGGGGTATTGGGACTCCTTTTGGAACAGGTTACTTCTGAACTGGAGGGGCACCAATGTATTGGGGAGGCATATGTGTAGGCTAGTCGAGGATTCTTTAAACTAGGGAATGGGGGAGGGGGGCAGGGAGTTTAGGACAGGCCAGGTTTAGATCTATACATGGAAGAACAAACAATGGCGTAGAAATAAAAATGCATAGTAATGTAAATTCTAAGCAAAAATTTAGAAGGAGTAACACATTAAAAATAGCCTGCCTTAATGCTAGAAGTATCAAAAATATGGTAAGTGAATTGGATTTGTATGGAGCAGAGCATAATTATGATATTATAGCAATAACGGAAACCTGGCTAAATAACAAAGATGGGGATGAGTGTAACATAGAGGGATACAGATTTTTTAGGAAGGCTAGACAGAACAGAAAAGGAAGTGGGGTTGCTGTCCTCTTCAGTTGGATGATGAACCCCATCTTAGTGAGGACATGTGGCTTTGCCTGGAAATATTAGGGAAAGAGGTCTTATTTTAGGAGTGTGTTATAGACCACCCAATTCAGATAGTAATTACAAAACACATCCTTTTAGTAATATCAAAAAGGCAAGTTTACAGGGATATGTTATAGTCATGGAGTACTTTAATTATCCAAATATTAACTGGGATAACATTGCAGATGGAGGAGCAGAAGAGCAGGAGTTTTTAGAAGTAATCAGCGACTGTTTTTTAACACAGCACGTTAAAGCACAAACATGGGGTGAAGCCTGTCTGGATGTAATATTTTGTAATAATCAGGATAGAATTGAGGGTGTAGAGGTAATTGAACCACTAGGGTCAAGTGACCGTAATGTAATACAGTTCTCAGTATTTTGTAAGAGTGCAGATGCAAAGACTAAAATTGTTAAGTTGAACTTTGGTAGGGCTAATTTTGAGCAGATACGACAATGTCTAAGTAGGATAGACTGGGATAAGCTTTTAAGTGTGGAGACAGTCAAGGAGCAGTGGAACAGGTTTAAAAATGTTTTACATGTAATGCAGGACAGATACATACCTAAATTTTGAATTAACAGGAACCTAAAAAAACTCCACAGTGGATTAATAAAGATTTAAAAAAAGAAGTTGCAAAGGAAAAACTGCTTTATAAGGCATATAAGACTAATGACTGCAAAGTGAATCGTAGTGCGTATGAGAACATGAGGGCAACCATTAAGAAGGATATCAGGGAGGCTAAAAGACAGTTGAAGAGGAATACAGCAGATAAGGCGAAAGAAGACCCTAAGAGATTCTTTCCTACAGTCAAGGAGGAGGTGAAGTGCATCAGGAATAGTAAAGAGGAATTAAAAGATACAGACAGTAAAATAGCGGATGCCCTAAACTTACATTTTTCTGAGGTGTTTACAAGTGAGCAAGTGGATAACCTCCCAGAGGTAAACGCGATTACTAAGGAGGTACTGAGGGATTTGGAAATTGTAGAGGGAGAAGTGCTGCTCAGATTAAATAAACTGAAATCAAACAAATCACCAGGGGCCTCATGTATAAATGGTGCACACGCATAGAAATGTTACGTGCAAATGTTTCCACACTGAAATTGCGATGTATAAAACCTAAACTTGCTGTAAAGCCACACACATTTCCGCGGTCGCTCATACCCTGGCATGCGCAAGTTCTGCGCTTGGTTTTGCAGACTGGCAGCACCCAGCGTCAAAGCAGTGCTATTGTTCCTGCGTGGTTACACTTTCTTTCTGATCCACATCCATGACGGCAGCTTTATCAAATACACTGAAATTAATCGCATGTCATTCATAAATTTAAGGCACCTGATTGTAATCACCCTGTAACAATATAATGGTGCATAGAATGGCCAAACTATTCTAAATACAATAGCTAGTTTAGCATTGTTACTCACACTGCACCTTCTTCTTCTTTCAGCTGCTCCCATTAGGGGTTGCCACAGCAGATCATCTTTTTCCATATTACTCTCACTGTACCACTCAGAGTATTATTATCACTGTATCTGAGTGGGGAATCAGAGCTGTACAGCAGCTGATCAGAAAGAGAATTATTAGTATACAGCATCAAGCACACGCTGCCTCAGCCATGCTGCTCTGGCTGGAACACTGGAAGGATAGATGGATAGAATAATTAAACATGTGCTACAAAGATATTTCAATGTTTTTTAAAAGTTTTGAAGAATCTGCGTTCTAAGCCTACAGATGGCTTAATGTCTATTACAGAGCTGATTGTGTGGCGATTGGGTATTTGAAGAAAGAAAAGTAAGGACAGGAATTGGAGGTTAGTACGTTTGAAAGAGACAGTACTGCTACAATAAAGTATTTCATCGAAGGGCGCGCATGAAGGAGCAAGCATCTTGCGTGAGACATGAACAATCACTGCGCCACCGTGTTCCCATGTTTAATAACATGCTTTAAGTCCTATCATCATGAAAATGATATCACGTATACATCTCAGTATTTTAATTATTCAGAGAGCTGTAATATCATGAAGCAATGGATTCTGTGTCCTGTCGGAGAAAGAGAAAGCCCGGAAGCATGTAGTGATTCACACTCATAGAGCACATAGAAGATCAAATACAAAACAAAGCATTTAACGTGCTACTTTAGTTACAATGGGATTTGAGAAACTAGTAAATTAAATGATTTTAAGATGAAGTTTATAATGTTCTACTTTAATGACAAAATAAACTACATGATTAATGTGGAAATTTTGAAATTAAAGTTGACATTTCGTGCTTTTGCCATTGCCTTTTCATAGAAGGCTGAGCTTAAGGACTATTTATATTGATTTGCATATTCAAAGAGGCGTAATTCTGGGAGGAGTTGGGGTGGGTTTGCAGGCGCGTGCATATACGTTAATTTTCATGCTGACCGAGATTTATATAGCAGAAGAATGTGGAAACTGGTGTTCTCACAGATTTATGCATCTGCATTTTTTTGCTTGTAAGCACATTTCCACTTTTGTGCTTACGTCATGCTATAGTGCAAATTCTACGCACGGCATTATGCATGAGGCCCCAGGACCAGATAATATTTATCCTCGTGTTCTTAAGGAGGCTAGTGAGTACATATATATAAACCCTTGACACATATTTTTAGGAAGTCACTGTGCACTGGAGAGATTACGAAGGACTGTAAAATGGCAAATATCATCCCATTATATAAAAAGGGTGACAGGGCAGATCCAAGCAACTATAGGCCAGTAAGCTTAACATGCATCACAGGAAAATTAATGGAAGGAATTATTAAGGATAAGATTGAGCAACACCTGGGAAGGACAGGAGTAATTCTGAACAGTCAGCATGGGTTCAAAAGAGGGAGGTCGTGTTTTACTAACATGCTGGAATTCTATGAGAAGGCAACAAAAGGATACAATCAAAGTGGAGCATATGATATTATTTATCTTGACTTTCAGAAAGCATTTGATAAGGTGCCACATGAGAAGTTGGGCATCAAATTAAAAGAACTGGGAGTTCAGGGTGATGTTTTTAGATGGATGCAGAATTGGCTCAGGCACAGGAAGTAGAGGGTGATGGTGCGAGGAACCTCATCAGAACTGGCCGATGTTAAGAGTGGTGTTACACAGGGGTCAGTGCTAGGGCCGCTGCTATTTTTAATATATATAAATGATTTAGATAGGAATATAAGTAACAAGCTGGTTAAGTTTGCAGATGATACCAAGACAGGTGGATTAGCAGATAATTTGGAATCCGTTATATCATTACAGAAGGACTTGGATAGCATACAGGCTTGGGCTGATTTGTGGCAGATTAAATTTAATGTCAGTAAATGTAAAGTATTACACATAGGAAGTAAAAATGTTAGGTCTGAATATACAATGGGCGACTGGAAAATCGACAGTACACATTATGAGAAGGATTTAGGAGTCATAGTGGACTCTAAGATATTGACTTCCCGACAGTGTTCAGAAGCCATTAAGAAGGCTAACAGAATGTTAGGTTATATAGCACGATGTGTGGAGTGCAAGTCCAGGGAGGTTATGCTCAATGCACTGGTGACCCCTCATCTTGAGTACTGTGTACAGTTTTGGTCTCCAGGCTACAAAAAAGACATAGCAGCACTAGAAAAGGTCCAGAGAAGAGCGACTAGGCTGATTCCAGGGCTACAGGGGTTGAATTATGAGGAAAGATTAAAAGAGCTGAGTCTTTACAGTTTGAACAAAAGAAGATTAAGAGGTGACATGATTGAAGTGTTTAAAATTATGAAGGGAATGAGTACAGTGGATTGAGACTGTTATTTTATAATGAGTTAATCAAGAACATAGGGATACAGTTGGAAACTTGTTAAGGGTAAATTTCACACAAGCATTAGGAAGTTTTTCTTTACACAAAGAACCATAGACACTGTTAGGAACTTTCAAAACTTGACTCGATGTTTTCTTGGAAGAAATAAGTGGATAGGACTGGCGAGCTTTGTTGGGCTGAATGGCCTGCTCTCGTCTAGAGTGTTCTAATTTACAGGAAATAAATATAGAAAATACAAAGTGGAGTGGGGGTTGGAAGCAGACTTTTTTCAGTAAAGTTTCAAATGTTAGTATTTGAGTAGCAATTTTATTTTCCAGGAATTTTAGTAGATTTTTGCAGTGCTGCAGAAATAGTGAAGGGATGGTTGGTCAGTGCGTGTGAAAACTTAAGACAGTTCATTTACTTTTATTAATGTATATGTCCAAAAAAATGGAAAAGAAAAACGTAACTTTTTTTCAAAAAGTTGGCAGGTGGATTAATGCAGTGTCACACAAACGAAGTCATGGCTCTAGTTGGTGATTTAAATTTTGCGCTTGTTTCTCAAAAGAATACAAATAATAGGCTGGGTACTCTCAACAAAGGAACTGGAGAAAGTACTGAGTGGGACAGGAAGATGTGTGGCAAATTAAAAATGGGGAGAACAGGCAATATACATATGGGGAGTAAGAGTGTTGTGGATTATTTCAATGGTGAGGCTCGATTTCTTTTCCTGTTTCAAGTGCCATGTAGGTTTATTTAAAGAGTGTCTTTTAATAATATAAAGTATATGCCCCAAATGATAGAAAGGAGAAACTTTATTTTTATAAAACATTGTCAGATTGTTTTAAGTCAATGTGACCCCGAGGAAATGGTGGTAGTTGTAGGTGATTTTAATTATACCCTTGACCGCTAAAGGAAAAGAAATAACAGCATGGAGCTCTACCCACAATCAACATAGGACAGGGGAATGCGTGAGTGAGACTGATGTTTTCTTGACTTCACTGTTTAATGATGTTTGCACTTGTTTTAGGAACTTCTCCATGAGCCTTTTTTATTAAGTAACTTTTGATTTTAAACTTTGAACTGGTCTGCTAGTGTAAATTTGTGCTTGATTGCTCTGCTATGGCCGGTGCCCCTTCAAGAGTTATTTCATGCATTGTGCTTGAAGTTGCTAAGATAAACTCCAGAGAACTTGATGTATCCATATAAGAATAAAACCATTTCAAAATGTTATAGTTCAGTTAACACTAAACAAAACACAATATATTCTGCCTGAAATTGACTTTTTACTATTCTTTACAAATGTTACTGTCACTTGTGTACATGTTAGCCAGCAAAACAATGGACCACTTATTTTTGCCGCCCAATTCCAGGATCATTTTTCACAACCAACACTGCTAAAATTACATTGAAGCAATTTGTGGAAATATCATCTATACTGAAAGAAAAAAAAATCTTGACATAATTCATCAACAAGAGAGAATTATTGAAGCTGTGGAAATTCTCAGACCAGATATGATTGAAAAGACAGAGAAAAAACAAGGAGAAAAGATTTTATGTTTCTCCTTTGATGTAAAAATGTATAAAAATCAGACAAAGTTGAATTTGTCTTTGAAATGTAAAATAAAATGATAGCAAAGTAATAATACAATTTTGAGGAGCTTAAACTAGTTATGCAAGACCAATATTCCTCCATCCACTTTTTGTGTCCTGCATCATCAGACATGAGGCTGAAGCACATCCTTCTATTACAGAACATATTCATGCATAACAGGTCACTTTCATATACACAATTAGACAAACATGTACATCACTGAGATGTGGGAATACCTCGAGTACTCAGCAAAAATCCATGCAGACACAAAGACCTTGTACAGCTCCTCTCTGACTGGGATTATGATGCTTACTGAACCCATGTCTCTGGAGGTGAGACTGAAAGACGTAAACCATGATACTTCTAACTGGGACTATTAAAATTTGTTGTGAGTTGAGTGACCAGCTTTAAACTGGTTTCGGCTTTTTGATCTTTACTTCTCTTTTTATTCACTTTCAAAAAATACCGAAGGACATAACACAATCTTAATGAATAGCTTTGTTTTCGTCATGTAAGAATAGAAAAAATTACAAGGTTACATACAGGGTTATATAGAAACCATTAAGTTATCTATTTATTTGAACTTGAACTTTATTGCTAGGTAGTGTATTTGTTAGGAATTTCTCTTGGTGTAACATTGATGAACATTAAAAGTACATACAATTAACAACACAATATGCAATACATGACAGCATCGCAACATTATGATGAGGGACCCAAAACTTCCCAGAAATGTCTATGTATTATAATAAAAAAATCTTGGGATGAGACATGATCATCTCGGAGAGACACTTTGACGTCACGCAAGACTACACATTACAACCTTAGAAAGCAAGACCCGTGCCTTGTCTCGACGTGAGACAAAAGGACAGTTGCTGTACAGGCTTTTAAATGATCGACATGCAGCGTGACAAGCAGAACATGCAGCAGGAGCAGCAAGGCAGCAGTTGATCCGTCCGCATCTCCTTAGCGTGTGTTCAGCCCCCCACTCCCTCCCACCGCTTATCACAACGCGAGCAGCAGAGATGCAAAGTGGCTGGTGCGTAGAGCGCGCCGGGGAGGGGAAGAAGGAGTGGACGAGCAAAGCAAGCAGGGGGCAAAGCCCCCTAAACAAATACAATATCATACAACTTACGGTAGTTCCTTTTTAGTCACTGACAAAATACTGTCCTTGAGAAGCAATACACCATCCCTGGACACATTTTCTGTACTCTGTCCTTCAGGTTTTTCCACAATATCTAACAGATCTTCCCTTCTGGCTCAGTTTTAATTACAGAATCAAAAAAAGTCACCAGAAGCAAGATCTGGCAAATACAGGAGGTGTGAGACAGTAACCACATTGTTTTTGGGCAAATCTTTTTTGCTGGTAACGCATGGTACAAAATGTAGTTTTGCGTGCACCACTGGTACAAACATTTTTTTCCTGATGCTTTCCTGCAGGTGCCTCAGAAGTTAATTGTAATATTGCTGATTAACAGTCTGTTCTCAAGGAAACTGTTTACTAACAAGTCAGTTAATGTCAAAAAGTGCAACCATTGCTGTGTTGATGTTCTATATGACCTTACATGTTTTTTTTTGGCATGGATAAAAACAATAACCAAAGTCATGTGCACCATTATATGATAAATGTCAGAAATATGCATTTTGATCAGATCAGTACAATGCGATTTGGTGGACAGATTAACAAGATCATAAGCATGTGATAGTATTATAGTTGATAACTACACCCTACTCCCATGCTATTAACCGATTCCAGGAATTTTTAGTGCCCCCTCATATATGCAGCTGTAGAGAGTAACAAAATATTGCATAAAAGCACCAATATATGAAACAATTTGACAATATAGATTTACACTCATGCTCAGCAATATATCATGTACGTCTTAATACAGTAACTATAATTTTGAGACACTGTCCTTAACCAGGGTGACAGCAGTAGGAAAGGATTCTTTGTGTTTCTAGTAGTTCTTCTTTTAGTGACTAGAAACACTTCTGTGATAGTGATAGCTGAAAGAGTTGGTTAAATAGGTAAACATAATCTTTGCTTATATTTCCAACAGTTTTTCTGACCCGACGTATACAATAGAGTCCAGTTTCAGGCCCATAGTCCTTTCCGCTGACTGAAATATACACTGTTTTGGTTTTAAATGAGTAGATACTTTGTCATACTAGTCAGTGATGGTGAAAGTGAGGATGCTTTTAATAACAGCTCAGTAAAACTGACAATAAACTAATTAAATAGGTAGAGGAGAAACACATGCTGCTAAAAGGTATGCAAGCAAAGCATGTCTGATTCATAATATTAATGAAAATCCTGGGTAAAAAAACTTGGTGGCGAATACAAAGTCTATTGAATTGAGATATGTTTTAAATGACAAGACTCTTAGTTTACAGGGAATCTTGATATTGATATAATTCCATAATACTGTACATCATAAGGTAACACTCCCTGATTCAGCTCACACTAGCATCTGCAAGATGCCTTTGCTTCCAGAACAAGGTCTCTACAAAGTAAATGAAAAAAATACTGTTTTGTATCTCTCTCCTTAGTGAGATTCTCTTAGGATATATATATATATATATATATATATATATATATATATTATATATATATATATATATATATATATATAGATGATAGGATAAATCAGTCTCAAGTCTACACAATAAACAGATGAAGTTTTCATAAAACAGTAAAAAATGACTGTCATTTAACAAAGTAGCATAATCTAAGAAAAAAAAATGAACACATAATTGTAATAAAAACACCCGATAACCACATTTTAAGTATTACTTCATCTTTGATTTGATTTGAATCTTTTCTTGTAGTTTACCAAGAAAACTTTCTGCACACAGGGAGAGGCCACTTAGCTAATTGTGCAGGTTCATTAAGGTAATTTAGTCCACCTAAATTAATTTGTTTTGCTACAATAGAACATTTAAATGCCCAGGGCTTCATAAGTTCAGCAATTGTCCTTTGTAATTTCTTCTTCTTCTTTTGGCTGCTCCCGTTAGGTGTTGCCACAGCGGATCATCTTCTTCCATGTCTTCCTGTCCTCTACATCTTGCTCTGTTACACCCATCACTTGCATGTCCTCTCTCACCACATCCATAAACATCCATAAACCTTCTCTTAGGCCATCCTCTTTTCCTCTTCCCTGGCAGCTCTATCCTTAGCATCCTTCTGCCAATATACCCAGCATGTCTCTTCTGCACATGTCCAAACCAACACATTCTCGCCTCTCTGACTTTGTCTCCCAACCATCCAACTTGAGCTGACCCTCTAATATACTCATTTCTTATCCTATCCATCCTCGTCACACCCAGTGCAAATCTTAGCATCTTTAACTCTGCCACCTCCAGCTCTGTCCCCTGCTTTCTGGTTTTCTGGTCTCCAACCCATATAACATAGCTGGTCTCTCTACCGTCCTGTAGACCTTCCCTTTCACTCTTGCTGATATCCGTCTGTCACAAATCACTCCTGACACTCTTCTCCACCCATTCCACCCTGCCAGCACTCTCTTTTTCACCTCTCTTCCACAATCCCCATTACTTCATTGTTTATGAGTTTTGTAGGTAGTGTGAGAACATGCATTTGCTTTTTCTTCTCGTCACTACACAGCTTCATGTTTTTACAGCATCTGTATGAGTTTTTCTGTCATGTGCTTAGAATCCATGTTTTTTTTTTTTTAATGGGCATTCCTGTGTGTTGCTTTTTGGAAAAAAAAATATGTAAAATAGCAAATGATGAAGGCAATAGATGAACAGATGGAGTGGCAATAGGCATCCTTTGTTTGAGACTGAAATGAAAAGTGATGAGGCACATTTCCTTAATAATTCTATTATAGGTTATGGTGATAGCTATTTACAGGACATTGATAAAGTGTTTACCTGTCTCACAAAAAAAGTCAATTGTTTTGAAGATCAGATTACTTTGATTGGTATCTCATTAACAAACTACTCTGATAAAAGAATTACCCACTTCGTTACAAAATATTTGTATTTATTTGGTTTGAAAATTAACATACTCTGGGAATATAGGGCTCAAATCCACTCACAGTGGTATATGTAATTCTTGACAGCAAAAGTACTATTGTTGAATGAGTGAAAATATGAGTACACTAATGTTAACAAAAGGAAATTGGCTGGTATCATTGTTTAACTAATCAACATATTTATCTAGGCATAGGTTGATGCAGTTATATACCTCTGGAGAAATCTGAGTAAAATGAAGTATGGTCAGAGATTCCTAACTTCTGCCTGCTTCTACACCCTGTAGTAACAGTGGCTTGTGCCTGGCCCATGTTCCCTAGGCCTGCGGCCAGTATCATTTCCTCTCATTGTCCAAACACATGCAGGTTTTGGGTCTAAACTAGCCCAGTATGAGGGATGTCCTGTGTGCCATGTAGCTGCCTGATGTCTCCTCAAGGACTGGTGCCTATTTTGGCTTTCAAATTCCCTTAAATGTGAATGGATCGAACCATGTGGTATGTTGAGTGTATTATACATTTTACAAGTTATATCCAAAACTAATTGTGGTAGTTTTAATTATACATTAGCAATAGTTACATTCTGTTTCTGCTAAATATGCAGGTTTACACAAACACAGGGATAACATTTCTTAAGCACATATTTTTAAATCTGCAGCACCTTTGCTAAAGTGGGATACTTCTTCCAACCCTGAGAACGTATACTTATCAATACATTGTCTGTTGTAAGTAAATTTTTTCCAGCATTTCAGTTATTCAAAGACAGAAAGCTGCAACAGACACATACCTGTTGTGTTAGATCAAGGCCACCTCTTCCCACTGTTCTGAGTACAGGATATGCTTTCTATTTGCCTTGTTGAAATGTGCTCTTATAATCATGTTTCACTGTAAAATGGAAGACAGTATTGGAAATAACTACTTCAACACCTTTGATGATTTGAAAACATCTCTGTTTAAATTGAACATACTATGTAACATGGCCATGTTAACAAATATCATCCATAGTGCAATTGATCATACTCTTTAAAGGGACTAAGGCAGGTCTGTAGAGTGTAGAAAAAAGGTGATACAGCATTTGAATCCTGCTGTGAATGGTGTATAACTGCCACTGGTAGCAGAAGTAAAGAAATGTTTATGACACTTTGAAACCTCACATAAAAAGATCTCCTGCTAGCCTTAATACAGAGGTATATTGTTCAGTGCATTTCCCCATTCACTAGAGTTTCTAAGCACAGGTACAAAAGAAAAGAATGTGGTATTTTTATTTTCAATACGCAGACAATGCAGATCAGAAACAAAGTGCTGCCATTATTGATTGAACACACCGTGGAAATAGGTTTCAGTCTCGCGGCACCAGATTAAAGCTTGTATCTGTCTATTTGCTGCCACGCATCATCAAAATCAAAAGTTTCAGGCAAACCCAATGGGCCTGACTATGCTGAGGTACAACACTTAACTGCAATAATAGTGATCTGCACATCTAGGAGCAACGGGGTATTTTGAATGAGGGAAAAAAACGAAAAGAAATCTTAACTTATGTGTTTTTGAAGTGCTGTTGACAGACCAGTAATCTAGCTGTAGAATAAAGTACGGTGTCAGTAAATTGTAATTATAGTAAAGTGATCAGCTTCGCACGTACCTGAAAAGAGCATGGCAGGTTAATCTTTTATTTAGAGATTAGTTTCAGATAGCAACAGTTTGCAAGGTCAATAATTTGTCATACTCCATTGGTAAGCATTAAAACAACAATGTAAGGTTGTTTTGATATATATTGGAGAAATGTTTGAATACTTCTGTTTGGCAGATGGAAACCATTAACTGTAATTTAGCCCTGTTGTACTTAAATCTCATTTAATTATGAAAACAAAACCCACACAGGCTCTTGTAGTATTGTTTGCACAGTGACATATTAAATCGAATTGAACTTGGAGGCACTTGAAAAAAGCGGCGAGAAGCAATCACTCCTGTGGCTGATCCTGACAGATTTTGAATGAGGGCACCAGATATCAGCTTCAAACCTGCACTGAACATCCTAACTGTCGTCTGATAAATTTTAAGAAATGTAATTTGTCTTGAAAAACTTCAGTTGCTGCTGCTGAATGCCTGTAATAAATCATTTGATTTTTTTATATCTGGAAAAACTTACGTTTTTCATGTTATAAAGTCATGTTGAACACCATCTTTTGTGTTTGAACATGTTTGAAAAGTATTTCTTAAGGTTTTCAATAAAAAGCTGAACAATTAGGTCTTGTCATTTTTAAAAAATGTATTTTATTTGCTTTGTTTAAAAATAGCATTTAAGTCATGAGGGACTGTGTAGATTTGTAGAATTTGTCATTGTTTATTTGCAATCATACTTTGTAAATGTTTTCAATTAGCATATGCCTGTAATAACTGCATAATTTATAGGGAGAATTATAAGTTTTAAAATAAGAAAAATAATAAATAAATAATTTTTATTTAAATACTGGTAAAGGTTTTCTGGCAAATCCTGCAAGTCAGACCTTATTTCATCTTGACTATTTTATAATTTTACAGACTATATAAACTAAATATTTTTATTATCTGTAAACATTGTGGTAAAGTGATTTACTCAAGGGTAACACACTGAGTCAGAGATGAGGACTGAACTGAACTTCTTGTTTGCATCCTAGTTTGTTAATCTTTATGACACACTTTGTTTATTACCTCCTTTAGAACATTTAGGATTTATGTTAGTTACTAGTGATGAGCAAACCCTGCAGAGTTTGCTTTGCTTCAAGTTTGGCAGAATCATGGAAATGTTCATTGAATGCAGCAAAATGCATTCAGGCAAAAGCATTGAATTAATATTAGCAAATGAGAGACAAACTAAAGTTATAGCTGTGTCTTTTCTAGGTTCCCATAGTCGACCAGCTAGTGAGTTGGCAAGACAGGATCCAGCATGAGTCAAACGCGTATCAAAGAAATATCTTGTTCCACAAAGTTTGTTTGGAAAAGTTTAGTGAGAATTTAAAAAGAAACAAATCACAAAAATTCAGAAAAATATTGCTTATTTTGTCCTGGTCAATGTCTTTCATTGCTTCTAGTAGCCCCATTTGTCCCATGGATGGTTCATCAGTCCATCACAGAGCACACTTGTACAGTAAGTGCTTTCATTACACTCTGCTAAGTGGAGCTGATCGGCATTAAGGCATAGTAGCTCAGGCATGTCATTTATAAGTCTGAAATATTAGTAACATATCACAACCTTCTTCAGCCAGTGTACATTAACAGCATTAATTAAGGTGTCAGAGTTGCTGCTCTTACAGTCACTGTTATTAAATATTAAATGACCTTGAACTTGAGAAAAGCAGTGAATAAATCAAATCAACTTTAGCAATATCTAATTGTACTGCTGAACACAAGAATCAACACACTGCTCATTCCAAAATCAAATCCTAGCACAACCAGTTGTTCAGGTGCATTATCCCATGTGTTTAAAATATTATAAGGGTGCAATTTGATCAGGACGCTTGAGAGACTGAGTGAGGAGTCTTAGTGTCTGGGCTTGCGAGTGTCCTGGATAAAAACCAAGATCCAGGCCTTTAATGACCTCTTGGGCACAGTCATCAGCAGTGTGTCTGTTTGCAGAGAGATTGTTGACCTTGTCGAGAGGTTTACTTACCTTGGCAGTGACATTCATGTCTCTGGTGACTCTTCCTATGAAGTCAGTAGATGGATTGGGAGAGCATGGGGGGTCAAGAGGTCGCTGCAAAGGGGTGTGTGGTGCTCCCGATATCTATGCAAAAGGATGAAGATCCAAGTCTTTAGAGTCCTGGTGCTTCCTGTCTTGCTATATGGTTGTGAGACATGGACGCTATCCAGTGACCTGAGACGAAGACTGGACTCCTTCGGTGTCTCTCCGGAAAATCCTTGGGTACCATTTTTTTGACTTTGTGTTGAATGAGTGGTTGCTCATGGAGTCCCGAATGAGGCACATTACCTGCATTGTGAGGGAGCGTCAGTTACGGCACTACGGCCATGTGGCGCGTTTCCCTGAGGATGATCCAGCTCATAAGATCCTCATTGTTGGGAACCTGAGTAGCTGGACCAGGCCAAGGGGTCGTCCACGTAACACCTGGCTGCGGCAGATAGAGGGTCATTTCCGGAGGGTGGGACTGGACCGCGTGTCTGCCTGGGGGGTTGCAAACTGGGATCCCGAGTTGTTTCGCCATGTAGTGGGAGTGGCAATGCACTGTATCAGTGCATGTCTCCCCAACTTGACTTGACTTGTGCAATTTGAATGTCATCATTAATATTCCAAAATGAGTTTGTTTTACATTATTAACCTCTCTTTATCTTAGTTGTGATCTGGAATTTATGGTATGCAGTTAAAGTAGCTTTGCATTGTTCAGAAATTTCCTTCACCCTACATACATGTGAATTTTTGTGTTTGCAACCACTTTATTTTTTGTGCTAGTATTATTTAACATTAACTGCTTTAAATCTGCTAGAAAAATATTCTACTCCATGAAGTCTCTGGACACAAACTTCATTGCAGTATCTGCATTCATATTTTTACAATTGTTTTGTGGCTGAAATTTTAGAAAATTGACTGACAGATGAATGTTACTTTTCAAAAAGAATGTTACTACACTGTTTCATATCTTCTCAAATCACTTTAGTTTTATATAAAACACCACATTTACACACATTACAGATTAAATAAAACACATGTCTGTGTATGTTTATTCCTGGTGCTCTTTCTTCCCTGATTGGTGGCATATAGTTCCCTCCCTGTGGCTTACTATAATTTGGGTATGACCTGCTATGAACGCTTAGCATTCCAAACTTACAAGTGATGCGTTCAGAATATTTTCCCAGCTCTACAGAAACTTCATTTTGAAAGTGAATGAGTTTGATGAATGGGCTCAGAAAATAGATGGGAAAATGAATAAAATACTAAGAACATATAAATAAAGGCCCCTTGCAACATGTAAAAAAAAAAAAACAGTGTATTGAAGTACCAACACATTCGTAGCACTCGGAAGCAATCAAAGATTTAGGTAGATAAGTTTCTCCATTTATTACAGATCTGCAGGAAAGTAACAATGTGTTGAGACGTTTCACTGAGTGTATTATTTTCAAAGAGAGCTGTTGTTAAAAGACAGCAGATCCATTGAACGGAGCTGTTCTATCAGCTTTGTCATTTTTTTCCTCCCTTCTTTCTCTCGTGCTCTTGCTCACTCATGGGTTAGGTCTCATTTAAAATTCTAAGGTCATTAATGACATCTACTGTATATCCAGGGACTACATTTGCAACTTTTACATGGCTAGTTATTCATAATGTTCTTTTACAAGGAAAGAAAAGACACAGCAGTAAGACCCTTGGCTGGTGGTTCTGCCCCTTTTCAACTTGTATATGAGAATATGTATATCTACAGACTATTTTAGACAACCTTAAAGGATTTTGTCAGAAGTAAATTGTAAAATATAAATATATTGAGCTATGCTTACAGGATATTTAAAATGATGACGACTCTAACCAAGTCTCTTCCTATCTTCTACAGACTGCTAAATCCTTCTGCAAGGACCATTCCTCCAAGATGGCTCTTTTTACCATTGTAAACAGTTGAGCACCTTGCCTGCTCCTTCCTGCCACCTTCTCTGATCTTAGCATCACTGGGAAAACCCTCAGGTGGCTTGAGTCCTACCTCTTGGGCACATCCTACCATATATCCTGGCATGGAGTGATGGGTGCAGCCGGTGAGCATGGGGGATTGATGTTGGGTTATTGAGTTCCATGCTTCCTCTAATTTGTCCTATGCTGATGATAGGAGATGAAACAATATCAGGTAGAATCATTATGTCTCACTGATAGTGCAACCTGGATGAAAGAACACGAGTTCCAGCTCAACTGGGCAAAGAAGGCTCTTCTTGTTATCCCAGCTTGTCCATCTGTTCCCACCCCATCTTTCTTCAGCTAGGTTCATTATCACTAACACCTGCCAAGTCAATATGCATCTTTGACGTGGTGATTGATGACCAGCTGTCTTCCAGGGACAATGTTGCTACAGTCTCTTGGTCTCTTGGTCTTGTAGGTTCACTTTACAATATCAGTAAACTCAGACCATATCTATCAGAGAATATAGCACTTGGTTTAGGCTTCGTTCTTGTCACGTCTCAACTACTGAAACTTGCTGCTGGCAGCAGTATGAGTATATGTCACCAAGCATCTGCAGATCAAAATGTAGAGGCACATCTGGTGTTCAATAAGCTCAGATGGGACATGTCACTCCTCTCTTCAGATCACTACATTTACCCCCTGTAGTGGACTGTATTAAGATGAAATCCTTGATGACTGCCTACAGAGAAGTTAGTGGATCAGCCCCTGTATGTACAGAGACACTTGTGAGGTCCTGTGCTCTGTCTCAACCATTCAAGTCTGCTGATCAGCAGTGCCTGATAATGCCACCTCTGCATACAAGAGTCTGCAGTCCAGACTCTTTCAAGTGTATCTCCTTGCTGGTGGAGTGAGCTGCCCACCGCCATTTGAAATTCTGACTCCCTCAATGTGTTTAAGAAGCATTTGATGACTGTTTTGTTTCTTGAATTTCTGTCTAACTGATATTAGCTACTGGCTGCTTGTAACCTAGGAGGTGTAACTAGCTTGTATTTTTGTTCTAAGCTCTCAGGGTTATGATGATCAATTTTGTAACCTTGTCCTGCAACAGTTGTTCCCAGACAGTCTGCATGACTGATGTTTACTTGATTATGTTAACCTCTTTTGAATGTTGCCTTAGATAAAAGCGTCTGGAGCTATCCATGGCACAGCATGCAAAGCTATATTAACTGTAGACATATACCACAAAAGTTAACAGTGGAGTGAGAAAGACAAATGACAATTTGGGAAAGTCAGTCATATGGGGAAAAGGCATAATCTAATATCCTCCCCACCTAAGATCCTTGCTTTCAAATAGGAAGTTAAGCTAAAGATCATTATACAATAAAAGCATAATACTTACAGAGTTTAGGTTAATAACAAGTATGATTGATATATTTCTCATTGTATAAAATTGTGTAGAATGTGATCTCATTGAAAATTGTTGAGAATATAAAACTGACAATTCTTTTCACGCATTTCCATCAAACAAGTGAACAACATGCAATTTATATACTGTCTTTCATGAGGAAAACATGTTTCAGGTTCCACTGCGGAAGAAATGTTTAATTTCTGTTCACATTAAGAGCATTGATCAGTTAAAGGATTTTTTTAAGAAAATAATTTAACAGACCACCTCTTTGTTAATCATGAAACACCTTACTCACAGTGCTACAGTGGCTTTTGTTTTTTTTTCAAACATAAATAATTTCCATGTTTCTTTTTCAACATTGCTGTTGGTAAACAGTGGTAAACACACTCCTCCAAGTTTGTTTTTCTTTGATTGTGTGGTTGGCAGATGCTGTGTTCTCCACCTTAATATATTTTTATTTTTGCATCAGTTAATGTAAAACACCAGTCATTCAATTTCCATACCTATCAATTTTCAGGGATATGTGCTGGTTCACCAAATCTGCACATTACAACTGAGAAACTGAATAAGTGCAAAGATGCATTCATGCATAATGTTAACTTTCTCTGCTGAAAGGCTCAAAAACTAGAAACCACTTTTATATTACTTGAAAAGGACGCAATTTTTTTTCTTCTATTAATACTCAGCCGTAATGCATATGAGGGAATTTGGGAAATAATAAAGTGGGCAGTTATAATAACTACTGTACATATGAGATACACAATATGTAGACTACACAGGAATTATGGCAGTAATATTATACAACACTAAGCAGTTAGGATATGCATCCCATGACATTTTGCAAAGTCAGATGCCATTTTCCATTAAATATTTTTGATAGTGATAAATGTTGAAAATATATAAAGTGTTCTCAACTTATTTTGAAGGCAGTTATGGCCCATTTAATATCATCATTGTGTCACCATGCATTTTAATCAAATGACTTTTGCTCATAGCAGTGCTATCTTGCATAAGCCTTGTAAGATCACTAAGTCTCATCCATAAATTTATAAAATATCCAGCAGGCACCAAGTAAAAATCTCTATTCTTTTGATGTCAGCCAGTCAAAATCTGTCAATATCCTACCATTGTTACCTTAAAATGTGAATTGGAGGAAATTAGTTAAGCAATCAAGACAGTATAATACAGTATAAAAACATAAATTATTATGTATATTTTTAACAAATCTAATAAATCTTGGAGAAATTAAAACATATTTTTACATATAATAAAATAACAAGCCCCTACCTGGCAACACCCCCAAACCAGTTTGAAACATTTCTAAATCATAGCAAATGAGGTGTCTGAGTGGACTGACAAGTGACTGGGGGATCCACTGCTGCTACTCAAGGTTTTAGAAAACTAAGAATCAGGACCACAACATGGAATAAATGTATTTCAACTGATCGATTATCAATGTATGGACCAAATGCTCAGTTGATTCTTGTCATCAAGAGTTCCAAAAGTGTAAAATTAATGTGCAGGCATTGGGCACATCAGAAAAAAAAGATCATTGGAGCTGTACAGAAAAATCCATAGTAGATTGGAGCAGCAGCAGCTGCTTTGGAGGACAGCCAAGAAAGGAGGAACATAGTATTTCACAATATATATGGTTTCCAGCAATAGTGACAATGAAATGTCAGCCAAATAATACCACAGGAAATTCACACAAAATGAAGATCTATCAGCATATTGTCATTCACTGAAATCAGTAAATGAACACAGAAAAAGATATCTCAATATCAAATGCTCATAAACAAAAGGAGAAATACAAATAAATATTAATACACAGTATTTCCAATTTTGTTCAGTGGGCGAAGTGCTAAAATTATATTGAACACTAGATGTGTAAGCCAGGAAATTCCATAAGAACATGGGCCTCAGTTATGGTGCCATCAGATAATCGGATATAACAAAAGTACTATGTAACTTATGTATACAATATATGTATGTTTTTTTTTTACCAAGAGCTAATATTATTGACGGGGCAGCATGTTGGCGCAGTGGGTAGCGCTGCTGCCTTGCAGTTAGGAGACCCGGGCTCGCTTCCCGGGTCCTCCCTGCGTGGAGTTTGCATGTTCTACCTGTGTCTGCGTAGGTTTCCTCCGGGTACTCCAGTTTCCTCCCACAGTCCAAAGACATGCAGGTTAGGTGGATTGGCGATTCTAAATTATCCCTAGTGTGTGCTGTGTGTGTGTGTGTGCGTGCCCTGCGATGGGCTGGCGCCCTGCCCAGGGCTTGTTTCCTGCCTTGCGCCCTGTGTTGGCTGGGATTGGCTCCTGCAGACCCCCATGACCCTGTAGTTAGGATATAGCGGATTGGATAATGGATGGATGGATGGATAATATTATTGACAGTTAGTAAGGTTTGTTGGGTAGGGCTTTGGGACTAGGACTTCAAACTCCTGTTTAAGCACATCACTCCACCTTTCTGTACTTCAATAGGAAGCACAAAAGAAATGCACACAATTTTATCTCAAATGCTGTAAGTCAGAGAAGCAATGTTATAGCCAAATAAGTAATAATATTATTACGTCACTTGAGATGCTTACTCTTGAACATGCTATATATACACAATTGCAGTGTGACAATGTAGGATCTTCTTCACGTTCCCACATTCCTTTCAGGAGCCTTTTTGAACCTGACACCGTCGGTAATGTAACCGGATGAGCTGGACAATGAGGACACCAAAACGACGCAAGGGGAAAGGTGCAAAAGTGCAAACTGTGCTTTTGTTAAAACAAAACCAGTGTCCAAATAAATAATGCAAAATGCCCATAAATAAATAATCCATTAAAAACAAGTGGAATGTGGAGGTTAAAATCCAATAAATAAATCCTTTAAAACCGAGCTCACAGCCTCAATTACAGATGCAGACGATTTCTCACCTGTGCACTTAAGCGAGGAATCGCCCACACCACATCACGTCCGAGAACCACTCCAGCCACACTACCGCACCCCCTCTTTAAGCCGTGAGTGTGTTGATTATTTATTGAAAAACTGGCCTTTTATTCTGAGCCGCGGACCCGCTATACCACATGCAGAAGTAAAACATTCCTGCATTAGATGAATTTCCACTTTTCCTGGTGACTTGGCTTTTGTTGATGGTCATTGCAAAACACAGTTTTATAAGAGAGTATATTCTTTTGAATTGAAATGGGTAGTCAGTAGCATTAGGGTGAGGTCTAAGTATATATTATTATTATGATTAGATGTTTGCAATTTTCATTTGTTTATGCTGTGTACTCCAGTATTTCTTCTTGTTTTTTTCATCAGTTGTACAGGTATGTTCAAGCTTTTATTCATTTATTTTTTTATTTAGCCATAGACATAGGCGGACAATAAAGTACTAACACTGAATTGTATTCTACTTTAACTTATTTCAAACAAAAATGACAATTACATGTCACGCATTTTGGCTGCCAATGGCCAGAATTGAATGTTTTTACATTTGACGTTGTTTTCTGTAGTGCTTGAAGTTGAAGAAAATAACTGCCAGTACTAAGATTTGAAGGCTTCTTTAATGATTCGTGGGTCCCTTTTTAAATTCTGCAGATACGACTGTATAGTAACAGTGCTGACAAGTTATGTCAGCCAGGGATGAGTCACTCAAGTACGAGCTGGCATTACATCACCAGTGGCAAGAGCCACCTATATAAAAGAAAAGCCTACAAAGTCGCATGTTTTTCCAAGTAGCTTGACAGAAGAGGAGCAGTCCTTTTATAGATGGCGAGTCACCTGAAGGAGCCATGTAAAGATCAGAGAATTCATCCATTGCGGAGCTCGGTGCTGACGCTACATTGGTGTCAGAAGCAGGAAGAAAAGACCTACAGTCCAACTTAGCAGAGCACCGAGTGCCTCAGAGACCTAAAGCAGACCTGCTTACAGGGAAAATACTAATGACAACTGGCATCCTAATCTTGTGTGGACGAAACTGGGAAACATTTAACAGAATGAGTAATTAAAGTTCACTGAATTAAAAAAGTAAAACTGTAGGTAGTAAAGCATCACTTTACAGTAGTAAATATATTCAAGAAGAACCTCCCATAATCAACAAAACACATTCTGGGAAGAAACTGGGAGGTTCTATTACAAAGGAAAGACACCAGCAGAACAGAAATAGTCAACAGCCTGTATAACCTGTTATGGATGTTTATAGCAGACACAAACAGTATCAAGTGTGAGTTCAAGGCAAGTCAGCTACAAAGGATACAGACACCCTTCTCATGCATTCTTCAGTGCAAGAAACGTATCTTTTATGTTTCCATGGTGATCTTACTCTCCTCAAGCAGTCATATCAATCTGTCTTGACTTAAAGTTTGCGTCTCATGTTTGTCCTCCATATCCCCTTACAGGCTAAGACACAATTACAGATGTAGCAAGCAGATGGCATCAGGCATCTTATTATTGTTGTCTCCTAGAATTTTCACCTATAATAGAAGGGTCGGGCTTTGTATATGTGATTCCTTCTTTGCTCATGACAGAGCCCTGCAAAATCCTACGAGCCCTGTATTAATTTTTTCTTTCACTTTTATCAAAGATAATGCATATAATATGGCAGAAAAAAATTAGAAATGTTAAGCTTGATAATATATGCCTGCTTAACAGTACAGTCGTGTACCTGTTCTGCACATTCTGAAGTAGTTCTACTATGGTTTCATATAGCTGACAATGCTTATTTTATAATATGAACAGAAGTGGCATTTAAAGAAAGGGAAAACAGATATCAAAAAACACTACTCGCTAGAGCCCACCCTCTCAGCTTTGAGGTTTGAAAATGACAGTTTTCATTTCAAGGCATATTTAATGCTGCATGCGGTGTGACTGAAATATATAAAAGAAGAAATAATTTAATAACGACATAAAGAAATCAACTACAAAAACATGCTTTATATCACACTTTTATTGATACTCATATCAATGTGTTTTTATATGTATTGTCACAGTTTACGATACATTTATTTATTTATGTATAAGAAATTCCTCCATAAGAGTGCCACTATCAAGGTAAATACTGACAACCATCACTCAGAGTTGGCATTCGGGTGACAAAGTGATTGGCACTTTAGTAAGGGTTATATTTTCATGTAACAGTATTTTTTTTAATATTACAAATAATAAGGCAAAAAATATTACAGTTAAGTATGATCCTGACATATTACATAAACACCCAGTGCATTATTTATATACTACCTATAAAAATTGTGAGAAACATTTTTGTTTTAAAGTTTTAAATTTAGTATAACACAGTTTGCTCTGCCTCATCGGGCTATGAGCTTCAGAGACAAAATGACGCATACTCATTCCAAAGCTATACCTGATACTGGTATTCCTGATTTTCACATATCAAATTAAACATTTTGTTAATTTCTGGAATGTTGTTAAGGTGCCAGTCTCATGTAGAATAACTTTTTAATGTCTCTTAAAATTGTAGTGCATTTGTAGCTTGCAGGACAGAGTTTGAAACTGCCAATTTATTTAGAAAAGCATCTGGAATGAATGAAACAGACAAGTTAAACAATTTTGCAATTACATAACTCAATAAAAACAAAAGTAGTGAAGAATTTACACATTTTGTTGTTTGTAAAGTGAATTTTGTATGTTTGTTTAAAAGCTGCTATTTTTTAATTTTTGCACATTTGTTCCCCAAAATAATATATATTGCCAATGTATTTATTATTTCGTCCATCTTTCCAAGAACCTGCATTGTGGGAGTCTTGTATCGTAAATAAAGGGGGGTGGCCAGAAATGTGCTTTGCTTTAGGCGGCTTTATTTAGAGTGCTAGTCCTGCTGACATTACCTGAATTGCCACTGTAAACTGCCAACCTGAGCCATCACAGCCACTGTGTAGCCTTTCTGTAGATTCACTGGCTCCCTGTGTCTCACAGGATTGAATATAAAATTCTACTAATAACCTACAAAACCTTAAATGACCTTGCGCCAAACTACATCAGTGACTTTCTCCATTACTATGTGCCTGTCTGCCCACTAAGGTCCTCTGATTCTGGTAATCTTGTTGTGCCCCACACTAATCTTCACTCCATGGGTGACGGGGCCTTCAGCTGTATATCGCCCAGACTCTGGAATGACCTACCGAAATTAATTAGATCAGCTGACTCCATAAATTCTTTTAAAAAACAACTCAAAACTCATCTGTTCAGGAAGGCTTTTAGCTCTACTTGACTTTATTACCCTTCTTTCAGTTTACCTCTCTGTCACGATGCTCATGTAAAGTGTATGTGTGTGCTAGACCATCAATTATGTTGTCTGTTAGGCTTTTCTCTGAATTTACTGTCTTACTCTTCTTTATTTATTTATCTGGTTTAGTACAATGCTATATACTGTATACCCTGCCATTCTTTCTTAAACTCTGTGAAGTACCTTGAGCATGGGAAAGGCACTATATAAATAAAATGTATTATTATTATTAACTGACACTGGAAGAAGGCACTACAGGACATTCTCACAGTTTGGTGGCTAGAAGGAGACCTACCACATTATAATTCAATAAACCTTTTGACATAGTAAGGGTAAATGCCACACATGAATGAAGTACCCCTGTGCAATCCAGGTATTATATATAGTTCCAATTTAGCTGTTTTTGCAATACTTTGCGTCATGAGAAATAATCGAATAAAAGGACATAAAAATGCCCATTAAAGATAGCCAAACTTTCCAACAATCTGACCAATTATATATGTTAAACATTGTTCATTTTGCTACAGTTTGAATTTCAAATTAAAGACTTCAATTCCATCTTCATGCAATAAAGTAAACTTTCCAACATTTACAGTATTCTTCAGTATATTTTTTATCAAATGATATAGTGTGGGTAAAGTTAAATAATTGCTTATGCTGTTGCTGCCTTAATTATATTCTGCATTATTCTAAGTACAGTTAACCAAAGAATAGTTTGTCTGGTTTCAAAAGCACATAAGGATGCATTCAAAGTGATTTTGAGGCTTCAAAAGAATAAATCAAAAATGTATTTAAGCCAAAGGATAAAAACAATTGGTTTAGCAGTGTACTTCAGCATTATTAAGTAAATTGTCCTTGTGTGTGTGTTTTCAAGATAAAGTTCTTCAACTTTCATTGCTACATTGATGTCAATTTGGTGGGTATAAACTACAGCAATAATGGAGAAGAACATGCATAGAAAATTGTAGGCAATAAAATCATTTTACACAAATTGTCTTCTTTGTAACTTTAGTTTATTCAGCATAAGAAATACTGATACAGTATTTGAATGTGAATATGTCCAACAGAGCTTATAATAAATTGCAGAAAATCCAGGACATATACACAAATAACTTATTTTGCAGTTCATTGACCTCCTTGAGCACGGAGCCACCTAAACTAACCCAATTATTCAGTTTAACAGCATGTTGTTAACATTGTTTGTTCGTAGTTACAGATGTGTGTTTTGCTATCAGGTGCTTCAGCTCCCTTGTTTGAACTGCAGCATTTTTTTTCTCACTTTCCTCCAAACAGGTTACAAACAGTCCTAATTTATATGTATTTATGTATGAAGCTGTATTGTATCTTTTCAATTGAAACTGAATATGCATGACTTAAAACGAGTTTGCATATCTTTCCACACCTGGTAATACTGGCCACTCTTTTATTATCCGTTGTGAATTAATGTAAATGTCCTGTTTAATGGGAACAAACTCTGAATCAGTTGCTGCAGCACATGAATTTTGAATGCAGTTCCAAATAAAAATGCAATTATTTTGCCAATCAGTTTGCCTGAAGTCAAAATAAAATTCACAACACTGTATTGGCTTTTAATGAATGTTTTCTTTTTTGTTTTTAACAATGCACATTTCTTTATTCATTCTTTATTCATATTACATTTTCTAGATGCAAAAACGCATTATTTCCCATTCCTTTTGAGAAAAACTACTTGACTGGTGTATGAGTGATCAGGCCCATCAAAAGCAAACACTTGCTATGGAGTGCCAGTCATGTGAAATCATAATACCTGGATCATTTATTGCCTGTAAAAAATGTGTACAGTAGGCTACCAGGTAGCATCAAGTTGTCAGTCAGTCTGGAAGTGATGCTACTTCTAACATAAAACCATAGTCTTTGAGAGACTGTAAAGAAGTCAGTCCCTTGGTTTTAATTTATAAACATGTACATCTATTCTGAATCTGAATATATTGTGTTGTTTCAATAATTGTTAGCACATTTTACATAAAGGTAAAAAAATACCTAAATTGTGGTGGTTTCGATTCAGCTTTTTTTTTTTTATATTTCTAACCATAAGTAACACTTCTGCTTTTCATACTCCAACAAAAGAGGTGCATTATCCAAAAAATAAATACATTAAGCATTCCAGGTGATTGATTCACTTGGAAATTTATAGTTTATACACTATATAAAAAAATAAGATCTACATTTATATTTATAATTAAAAACTGTCCAACTACAGTCAATTCTTGTTATCTGCTGTTATGTGTATGTGTCTGTGGGTCACCCTCCTGACTCATCTTGGGTAAGCAGTTCCACCAAAGGATGACAGGGTGTGCTATTGCTAACAGTATCATCCATTTCTGTTCTTATAACCAGGAGAAGACATCTTGTGAGGGCAATTGACTCCGCCCCTTCCAGTATATACAGTAAGTGAGAAGGTGGCATTTTGGGACGATGCTCATGAGAGATGGAGCTCCAGTCCAAGCCAGAATGCCACCGATTCCCAGCAGTATTCAATTTGTGTTTTGCTATAGTTATTATTAAACAGAGTTAGCTGGCTCGTGCCCCAACGTTTCTCAGATCCAATTGTCGTACATTGAATGACCATACTGTATTACATTCCTGAAATCCCCACTGATGCAGAAACTGCAGATGCTATGGGAAAAATTGGGTTAGCTACCACCCAGATGCCATCTTAGGGGGAGGATCGGCAGGATGTTGTACTGGCATTCTGCTCTCAACCCTTGAATTAAGAATTAAGGCATAGGTTAAATTTAAGGTTTTTCAAGACAGTGATAATACCAGCAATGTTGTATGGAGCTCAGACATGGGCAATAAAGGGAGCACAGGAGAAGAAATCAGATGTGACAGAAATGAAAATGTTGTGATGGATTTTTGGAGTTACAAAAATGAACAAAAAAAAGGAGAAATTCAGAGGTACAACAAAAGTAGGAGGGATATCTAAGAAAGTACAGGAAAGTAGGTTGAAGTGTTATCAGGGGAGACAATGAATATGTGGGAAAAAGAGGGATGGGAATGGAAGTACAAGGGAAGGGAAAGCGGTGGGGACCATAGCAGAGGTGGATGGAAAATGTAAAAAAAGATCTGAAGGAAAGGGATTTGACTGGTGAGGAGGTATTGGACCAAGCTGTATGGAGAAGGCACATCAACCCCACATAGAAGTGGGAAAAGATGAAGAGGAAGAAGAAGAAGAAGACCGCTGGTGTGATACGTATTACATTTTTGTAATAGCGGAAAAGCCAATCCATGTGACTTAAATCTACGAATAGTGAGGATGTGCTGTACTAGATTGACACCGAATATGTGTCAAGACTGATGTTAGCCTCCGTCCCATTCCTTCCTTTTGCATGCAGTTTTCACCTTATATCTGTGTCTAAGCATGCTGCAGTCCACCAAGGGGAGAGGCAAGGAAAATAAAACGGGCATCCAGGCTAAAGCTCTTTGCTCTAGCATTGTTTTTCCTAAGCCTATTCAAAACCCATTTAGTTGAGTCTAGGTGACATCTTAGTAAATGCTTTTGAGCCCATTGCCTGTCTTTTGGACTTTCCTTTTGCTTAGAGATTTTGATAAGACTGTAGTGGCACAAGGAGCTCGCATTCTCACTGTCTTTAAAATGGTGATTTATTTATTTTAATTCAATGTTGCCAGGAACGCACCCAACCTTTAATTGGATTGCACCCACACAAACAGAGACACACAAACACCAGTTCAACCAAAATGAAAAAGAATATATTGAATAAATAATGAAGCAAATACAGTTAAACAAATACTGTGTATACAGAAACCCACCCAAAATCCAGACAGTAATAATAAATATTTAACTTCACACAGATACAAATGAAACCCAACAAAACACTAAGTATTAAACAATAAACTATAAACACTCACAAAACAGTCCAAAAACAGTCCAGTGCAACAGATACAGATGATGGTGAAAAATGAACCGAGATCCCAGGTGCACAGCCTCTTGATTATTATGAAAAGTTTTGTTCTACCATGATCCAGTTGTTATGTGACGATTTTTAGAATTTGAGAGCACTCCTGGGGACAAATGCATTTTCCAACCAAGACAAAACCACACAAACAATCTGGTAGAGGACAAGAACATTAATCCAGAGAAAACTGTACGTTTGATGGGTGTAATTGTTATCCATTTGTGAAGTGAAGCATAGAAACAAAAAGACATCAGGTGGTCATCATCCTGCCAGCTTCTTGACAAAATTCTCCACCATACCCTGTTTCACCCAGCAACCCCCAACTGTCAAGGCTGCCCAATGGAATGTTACTCCTGGGGCTGATGGGAATTGTAGTCCATGTTAAGTAGAGTTGCTACATTCCCCATCCCCAGGCCATTGTGTACGGCTGAACCATGACTTTGAGTTGGTGATGTTGACTGAATTAATTTTCTTGGTTCCTGGCAATCTCCATTCTATAGAATGGGTTACAGGAACTTTGTTTGTGTGTGTGTCAGTGGTGACTGAGTAGAACCATTTAGGAATAAGTGTATCTGTAAATTTATTGAAGGCTGTGGTGAGGAGATACGTCATGATCCAGACTTTCTCACCCACCAAGAACCAAGCAGGCTTGTGTCTCAGATTGTACAACCAAGATTGTCTATATTATGCTGCCATCTTCCTCTCCTTCATTTGCTGTATAATGTGGTAGATGGTCTGGAGCTATTCATGCAAAGGTTTGTCAGGTTTGGGTTAATTGTCACCAAGTACTCCATTATGCTGTCTGCCTCAAACTAACAATGCAGGGGTCTCACCTGTAACCTCATGCACCACTGTGTTCAATACAAACTAACTGGAGTTCAGGCAGCCATTTTGTCCTCTCCTGATGATGGTTGTCAGGTTCTGGTTCACCGGCTTAGTGAGATTGGTTAAGGGTGATATGCAGTAGTTTTTAGGTGGGCCGCTCCCCACTGTTTCCAAAGTTTTTCTGCCACTAAGCCAGTAAACTGCAAATCCTTGTCACTGATAATGTTTTTCGGCCACCCCCCCCCCCCCCTCCCCACCCCCCATCAGGTAAATATCTCATCATTCAGGGTGGAGCAGATCCTTTTGCAGTGGCATTAGATAGTGGGAATAGCTCCATCCATTGTGTAAAATAGCCTACAACCACCATCAGGAAGTTCTTCCAGTCTTTGCTGGTGGGAAGTGCTTCCATTAGATCCAGGCCTAGGCACTCTCTTGGTGATGTGATGGACACTGGTTGTAACTGCCAGAGGGGAGACCAGGTGTCTTCTTGTATTGCTAACAGGTGTTATATGTCTGGACAGGGGATATCATCAACCACTATGTCACCTCCAGGATTTTAAACAGTGTTTTGGGGCATCCAAAGTGACCACCAATCAGGCTGTCAAGGTAGTATTGTAAGAACTTGGACATGTGTTTGGAAACTACCAGCTGATAATGATATCTTTGATACTTTGTTGGCACGCAGCAACATAGTGCCCATTGAAGTACCCTATAATGTGTGCTGTCAGCCCTCTCTTATATCATGACATACAGAACTGGTGGCTTACGATTTGACAATGTCCTACTTGTCAAGGTCAATACCACACATACCATAGATGACAACACATGCGTCCGGAATAGAGCATCTGGCATGATGTTAGCACAACCCTTACAACAGCACACCCTGAATGCAGAATGTTAGAAGATTAACACCCATTTGGTTAGCCTAGATGTGGTCTTTGAGCACTTGAACATCCAGGCTGGTGTAGATTTCAAATGTCTTCCCCTCAAGATAATGGTGACACTTCCCTACAGCCCACACAACAGCAAAACATTCCTTCTTGGGGGTGAATAGTTGTGCATGGTGCCTTTCAAACATCATGAAGAGTGTGCCATGACTCTTTCCTACCTTTGATCGACTTGAGAGAGGATGGTGACTAACCCAAGGTCACTTGGGTCTGTGGACCTGGAAGGTCAATACTGGATTCGGGTGTGCAAAGACTGGAGTCGATAATAAAGTTTCATTCAGAGCATCAAATGTGTCTTGGTTTGCCAGCAACCACTTCTAATTGGATGCCTTCAACAGTTGGAATATTGAGGCTGCTATGTCAGTGAACCTCTGAATGAACTTGTGGAACCACCTATCCATCTCCAGGATGTTGGGGAGACTTTTTACCTCCTGGGGCACTGGACAGTACATGATGTGCTTTGTTTTCTTTGGGTCCCAGACCCTGCCTGCTAACACTACATTGCAAAGTAATATCAGATGGTCCTGTAGATATCTAAACTTTTTCAAGTTAATTGTGAGACGAATCTTCAAAATCGCTGGAAGAAATTGTCTAGATCGCTCAGATGTTGTTGGACTAATGGGGAAACACAATGATGTCATCTATGTACACAAAGCAGGTCTTCCAAGAGTGTCACTGGAGGACCTGTTCCATAAGCCATAGGAGTGATGCCCCAGCATTTTTTAGGCCAAAGGGCATTACTCGGAACTGGAAAAATCCTTCTGGGTGATGACGGCTGTCTTCTCAATACTGTCCTTCCAAATATTAACCTGCAAATACCTGGAGTTCAGATTCAGGTAGCTGAACATCTCCACCCCATGCAGGTACTCCAGGATGTCAGAAACAAGTGGCATGGTGTGAGTGTCATGATGGGTCTTTTTGTTTGGCACCCTGTTATCGATGCAAAATTGGTAGGACCCCTCAGGCTTTTGTATAAGCACCACAGAACCAGCCTACAGCTATATGGAAGGCTCAAACATCCATTCTGCCAACATATGGTCTACCACTCCTTGATTACTCTTCTTTTTAGAGGTGACGCATAATAGGCTCTGTGGTGAACAGGGTCTTGGTCAACTGTGTGGATGTGATGATACACCGCTTCATTTCCACCTGGTTTAAGCATATGCACCAAAGGCTTTCTCCTAATCATAGGCTGAACAAGCTTTTGTTGTTCAAGAATCAACTTTTCTACTGGGATGCACTTGCCAACCACTTGTGTGAAGTAATAATGCAAGTTATACCAAACCAGATCACTCTGAGCTACATGATGCTGTGTTTTGATTCATTGCCTGTTTTCAGAAGTTAATTTTTGGATAATAACAAACAATAGTACATTTTTTTATATTATACCTGTTTCTCATTGCTTCTCTTCTCCAGGTTGCACTCCTGAATCCACTCACTGCTTCTGTGGCTCATCATCTGTTATTATATCTATTTGCCATAGGCAATGGTGAAAAAACAAAAAACATGGAAAGGTTGTGGGGTTTTGAGTAACAATAACGCATCTTCTTCTTCAGTCATCTAACAACTAAAACTATCTTTAAGGACAAGCTTTTATTTCATCAGAAGCTAAAGAGGCAGAGTTGGAGGTGTAATCCAAGGATAGGCAAAGGGCCTTCTTTTTGGGACTGCTCCTCTTGACAGAAAAGAATGGGTGAGAGGCAGAGTCACATTTAAATCACTACATGGTGTACCTTTAAATTGTTTGGGTCTTGTGCTGTTAAGGCCAAACTGGTTAGAAAATGGCCAGTCCAAGAGCAAAAGGACTACAAGATGAAAATCAGAAAAGAAACCAAATGAATAATCACTTTAATAAGAAGAGTTCAGAGCTAGAACAGCAAAAAGGCTAATACCCATAACAAACATATTAGGTATAAATCAATGTTGGGAAAAGAGGTTATGAGGTCAAAAACTGTAACTAATAATGCCTTTATATGCAAAAATAATGTGGTATTTTTAAAATAATAGTAATAAAACCTAATTATTAAGTATATTATAGCAGAAAATATTATGCAGTGTTCCAAACAACTTATAACACACATTGAACACTGAATAGCAAGTGATAAAAAGTCTATATGACTGAACTACTCACTTACAGTCGATGTTTTGCTGGCCTGCTTTTCCTCTCACAGCAAAGGTTCAGGCTTTGCCTGTTGTATTAAAAAAAACAAAACTTGTTTTGGATCTACCCCTGACAGAGAAAAAAACACCATCCTTTTGTAAATTCCTGGTTTCAACCCATGCTTGATCCTGATATTTAGTGCCATTTCTTCCCTTTGAAATGAGACATACTCATTTTAAATATATTTTGGTTGCAATATCCTTTGTTTTAAGATCCTGACTCTCTTTGTCGTTTACATCAGTACTTATCTTCTACCATCACCCCAAGTATCCCATAGCTATAAAAAGTTGATTGGATGGCAAGAGGCGGCCAAGGACAGAAGGAGCACAATACAAATAAGTGATGGGGTCTGTACTTCAAGGGATGTATCCGTATTGGTAAGTGGAGAGCTGCTGAAAGTAGTGCAGTGAGTGGTACTAGAATAGTAAATACTGCTGGGGCAGTGAAGCGAAACAGAGACATTGTGGGCATGAAGGAAGCAAAAAACTATTAAGCTGCAGTAGATGGTTACTTGTGGAACAAGTAGAACTGCTTCTCATGTATTCCAGCAAGACTTTACCTCTTAAATGATAAGAACCAGTATCTTGTGATTGAATTGAAATTCTTGAGAATCTTTCACATCTTTTGTATTAGCTTTGTGCTTATTTTGGATTTTGTCTTTTAATTTCCTTTTATTTAGGTGTTCAGCACATTGTACATCCATTACACATAGACTCATTCCATTGGGTTAGTTGAACATTCAGGTCTGACTTTTATAAATGAGACTAGCAAAATACCCGCGCTTCGCAGCGGAGAAGTAGTGTGTTAAAGAAGTAAGGAAAAAGAAAAGGAAACATTTTAATAATAACGTAACATGATTCACAATGTAATTGTTTTGTCATTGTCATGAGT